>CM061151.1:14549893-15014893 GCA_030710495.1 Labroides dimidiatus | reverse complement strand
TGTAACTTTCCCCTGAGACTAAATGACCTCATTTTTATCCAAAAACTCACGCTTGAGCAGGCAGAGGTGCTGGAGCAGAAGAGCCAGGATCCATGATAGTGAGGTGACTGGTATGATTACCCTGGATAAATGCTTTTAATTTGGCTTTTTGCACCTGCTTGACACTCTGCTTAGTACCAGAAGTCATTTTTAGCACCTACATTCATCTGACTGGTACTTAAGAGTCTATGTATGTGTGCGTGTGTGCGCGTTTGCTAACAGCTGTGTCCTCCCTCCCTGTGATGCTCCTGGCTCCTTTTTTAGAACAAAAGTGTGTTTGCACATGTGTGTAGGACCCTCAGGTGACAGAAAAGTGCAGATGTGACAGGAAAAAGAGAAAAAGATACTCATCCTCCTTTCATAAATTCAAGGACAACTCCAAGGGAAATTTTAATGAGGAGCAAAATTCTAATGAAAGAAAAGAGACGCTGTATTGTTTTAGAGATGGCATCGGGTGGAAATACTCACACTTTGTAAATTTAATCATCAGTCAGCCTTGGGTTTGAGCTCAATAAAGAGATTTTTTAGAAATGGGTGTTCACATAAATGACTTCTTGAAAATTAAAACATATTTTTCAGCTATTCAGTTTTATTTGTGCAAGCAGATCAACTGACACAAAAAGAGTTTTATTCACAAATTCAACACTTACACTTTAATAGACCTGAACCTTCATCCTGTTGAATCGTTACAAGAACATCTACATTTGCAGTTCATGCCACAGGTAGCAGCAAAAACAGAAGCGTCAAAACAGCTGATGATCTGTTTTTGCAGTTTGTTACAACAATGAAAACAGAGTCACTGGGATGCAGCTTTGAGCGCATCATCTTTTATTTTGTTGTTGCTGTGGGTTTTTTTTATGTTTCAGTCGATGGAACTTACAGCAGGCTTACAACATGTTGTCTTCCACACTGCCTGCTGAGGTTCGTATTGACTGAGGCTTTCCTCAGCTTGAGGAAGGAAGGGAGTGACTGACAGGTGTTGAGGGACGAGCAGGGATAGGAAAATATAAAAGACGATCCCTGCACTCTTTTGGTGTTAAGGAGCTTTATCTCAGATGGAATCTGTGATCTCAGCGAGCAGAGGTGTAACAGTGAAGAAACAAGATGAGAGGTTTAAGATGAGGCGGAAGTGAAGGAATGGCTGAGCTTTCTTTGCTGATGGTTACTTGAGTCTCGACTGGGAAGATATAGTGCTAAAGGGTTGTATGACAGAGGGTCAGGAACTGTGAATGCATTGAATTTAGGAATGGGTTAACACACACACACACACACACACACACACACACACACACACAAAAACACACTGTAATGGATGTTGGGCATTAAGTTTTTTTATTCAGTTTAATTTATTCCCCCGAGAGTGTGCATCCAACAATGAGACTAGTGCTTAAACACGTGTGTGTGTGTGTGTGTGTGTGTGTGTGTGTGTGTGTGTGTGTGTGTGTGTGTGTGTGTGTGTATGAGAGAAAGAGAGCGAGAGAGATGGAGAGAGAGAGAGAGAGAGAGAGACTTATCACTTCACATGAGAGTTTCTCAGTCATCTAAAAGTAGATTAAGTGTAAGATTAAATGACACCCTCACACACACACACACACACACACACACACACACACACACACACACACACACACACACACACACACACACACACACACACACACACACACACACAAATGAAGTTGTTTGATAAAAGCAGCAGGCCCTGGAGGGCCCTGCATTTGAAGTCATTGATCCTCAGCGTTCCTCCCTCGTGTGAGTGTTTGTGTGTACACTCTTCCTGTGCTGCACATTTCTGAGGAGGAAACCACTTGACAAAGAATCTTCCATCCACTGACCCCCCTGGTAACACTCACACAAATAAAGCACTCTCTCTCTCTCTCTCTCTCTCTCTCTCTCTCTCTCTCTCTCTCTCTCTCTCTCTCTCTCTCTCTCTCTCTCTCATAGGTAGAAACAGCCCTCAGCTTTCCACAGCACTTCCCCTGTGTATTGCTTGTCCTCTGAATGTTTTATACACTCTCACACTTCTAAAACATTATCAGTGTTTCCTCCTCCTTTCTGTCCTTGCTCATGACTGCCAGAAGGGTTCATGTTTCATTCTGTGAGGTGTGCGTGTGACGGACCTGACAGGAGTCATTTAATTCAGTGGTTTTTATGTTTGGCACGTGAGCCATGTGCGATGCGGCCGTGTCTGCCTGGCATGGCAATTTTTTCTGCACCACAAACTTTTCGCATGAATTCTGTTTTTCTCTAATCTACATGCTCGAGTGAAGTTCAAAACAGCAGTTTTGGGGGGGGGGGTTGTTGTTTATTTTGAATGTTGAATGTACACAATCCAGATTCACAACAAAGAGATATGGAAAAGTGGTACTGCTGTCCACACACTTTAGGACATTATACAGAAAGAGGTAGCATCGTGTATAGTCAACAGAATGAGTAAAGCATTGTCAGGTAATATCATACCTTTTTTTAAGCTGAATATTGAATTAGAATGAACCCATTGATCCACCTCTTTTTGAATGACAGCACTGATTCCTGAATGATGATCAGAAATCATCAGCTGAATATGGTGATTTGTGGGTTCTGCTTTGGGTTTCATGTCATATCACTGTTTCTCACTGGCAGCGCTACTCTGCAAACACCCTGTGTCAAGTCAAGTCAAGTAAATTTTATTAATACAGTCCAAAAATCCCAAACCACAATTTTGCTCTGGGAGCTTAACCATCTATCACATGCAACACCCTTAGGTGCAGCCACAGAGGGAGGCTGAGCCACATGCAAGAGGTGTTGTGTGTTCAGACCAGAGCGGACCACAATCACGGTGTATCCAAGTTAGGAGAGTTTGAGACATGTACAGTTATTAGAAAGTTCAAAGTCTTACTCCTCAGTAAAGTTCACAACAAAAGAAGCAGGGAAATAACTGCCAGCTTGGACTGAAAACAAGGCCAAAATTGGAAGAAAACAAACAAAGGAAGTAACAGATCCAAAGGAAGTACTGTGGGAGGTAGGGGTGCACCCTCTGCTTGGTGGCGCTGCTTTACCCCAAAATAATGTAAACACAAGAAATAAAGCAAGAAAAAAAGGTTATACAACTTGTGTAACCTAAGGTCACTTGTAAAGAGCTATCTGACCACCCATGGCACTAAACAGGATATTTTTGGAAGCCTCAAAATAATAATTTAAAAAAAGATATGACAACAGAGAGTTGGAAGAGACAGATTTACAGCTAATTCTGGGCACCCCTGAAATGACCAAAACAGCAGCAGCAGCACTGGGAGTGTGTTGACAGGAGCTGTGTGCTGTGTGCCTAACGTCCAAGGTCAAATGCTAATGTTTCAGAGCCACCACATCAACCAACTGGCTTCCATTTTCCAGGAAGTTCATTTGGAAAAGAAACGTTTAGCCGGTCATTCAGTGCGAGCTCGTTTACCAAATGGAGATGGCTGCATTATACTGAAGATGGTGATCGTGTTGTTTCTTTCAGCTGGGTCAAAGCAGTGGAGAAAGATCTAATCAATGAAGAGAATGCATGGTTAGACAGTTGCTTTGATAAGGGAGGCTTTACAAACTGGTGGAAAGCTACAGAAAATTCAAGAATCATGAAAAGTCTGAGCTTTACAGCAATCCTATTCAAAAAATCTCTGCTCTGAAAAACACCCCAATTAATGCACTGTTATCTGACTCTGCCTGCCAAGCTCAGAACACAGCAAGACATGTCCTGGAACTGATGTTCAGGTCAGTGCTCTTCCTGGGAAAGAAGTGGGCAGCTTTTTGGGGTGATGGCATTTTGTACAAACTCATGCTGGAGCATACCTACGACCTCCCAAAACTGAGAGAATGGATTCTCTGGAGACAGAACTGGATCTCAAACACAGTTCAGAATGAAGTCATTCAACAGTATGCCCACGCCATTCAGAGTGAGATTGTGTCCAGTGCAGCAAATAGTCCCTACTACAGAGCATACCTCAGTTAACACACCCAGATGATGCGGTTGCTATCGGGTTGCGGTTGGATTCAGCAGGACTTGGCAGGTCTCGGTGAGAGGAAGTAGATGACCATGATAAATAGGAGCGCTGGGCTCATATAGTCTATGGCTCAAACACAACAAACAAACACCATGGCACATACATAAATATAAACATGAAGAGCTACAGCTACATCCATCTCAGCCATACTTGTTAGACTGTTGTTTTCTCTTTGGGTGAACCGAAACTAGCTTGATACACACGCAATGTTGCTCATCAAAAAAGGACACAGCGCAGCCTACCGAAGTGGAGTGAGACGTTCTCGGCCAGAAGTTCGATTATCTTTTCTGCATGTATACACAGACAAGACTAGACCCCCTCCCCCTAATGTTGGGACGGTTTGCCAGGTGTTCAAGTGCAACTGAAAGAATATTGTCCTGGGTCTCTGTTCATGCACGATGCCAACCATTCACTTGACCTAGTTCTTCAAGAGGCCACCAGAGAAGTGAGTCTGATCGCTGACACTATGAACTTCATTCAGGGCATAGCTGTGGTAATCTGTGAGTCAACCAAACGCAAGGAGCACTACGAGTCAATGTTTGGCTGTGATGCAGCAGTAGTTACCATACTGACTGTATGTCCGACAAAATAGTGCATACGATCAACAGCCATCAAGCGTGTCCGCAGTGCCTACAGACAGATTATTGACACTTTGGAGCAGCTTAAAGATGGCAAAAATGTGAGAGGAGAGACCAGAGCCAAGATTGGAGGCCTGTGTAAGAAGGCGCTAAAAGCTTAAACCTACTTTGGCCTCCTGTGCTGTGAAGTACTTTTCGAGCTGTGTGAGTTGGTGGCCAGGGGCTTACAACGTACCCAACCCAGCACACTGGGTACCCTTGAGTGCATCAAATTGCTGAGGATGTGTATGGAAGCCCCACAAACGAGGACTGTTTGTAAAGAAGCTGAAGACCTCATCAAACTATGTCTGTGTCTGCCCATCTCATCTGCATCATTGGAGAATGTTTTCCACTCTGCGCTGCCTGAAGACGTGGCTATGCACAAACAGGACACAAAAATTCAAATTCTGCCAGTGCCACACAGCACACCTTTACATGTTCAGCTTTTTACTGCAGCTTTCTTTACCCTCAGCACCCACGGTTGAGAATATGTTCCCACAGCAATGTCCAAAGGTGCTTCAGTCAGACGTAAACCTCTGAATAAGGATCAGTAAAGAATCCACCTGCACACAGAGAGCTGTGCTATCACATGTACAGGGTTACACAAGTCTATAAACAATACTGACCCATTAATTTAATTAAGTCCAGCCTTGACTGACAGTATTTACTGTTTCTCTTGCTTCAGGCAGAATCACTCAATTCTCTAAGGGACCATGAGCTCACTTCCAAAAATGATTAGTGCCTTTCATTTAAAGGATGTCAGCCCAATATATGTTACACCTGTACACTGTTTGACAGTTTAGTGAAATAGTTTTAGTATTTAATTGGATGCTTCCTATCCCCCATAAATTAAAAAACCAGTACACCTTTTACTAATATGGGTGTGGGTGTGTGGGTGGGTAGGTGTGTGTGTGTGTGTGTTTGTGGGGGGGGGGGGGGGGGGGGGGGGTCTGGTTTAAATCAAACTACAATTAATTACTCAAAGTAGTCAGAGTGACTCAAAAAAATGAGATATAAATATATGTGGAGGTAGTGTAAAAGATGTGATCCCTTCACAATTATCTTTGTGACCTGAAATTTTCTCAGTGTAAGTTCATTTTCAAGCCTCTTCTCAAACTTTTTGAATCTTCTCAAAGGACTCTGTGCTTGGTTTGGATTAAAGTGATAATCTTATTTTCTAAATTGTTCTATCTTGGATTTCAGGGTACAGTTGAACATATATTCACTCTCATTTCAACATTATCAGATAATGGAGAAGAACTAGAAGAGTAATTGGAGATGAGGGTTGCAATTTTGTGAGACAAGAGGAGCAAATATCTGAAATTATAAAGTTGAAATTTTGCAATGAACAAAAAACGATGAGTCAGTCAGAGAACTTTTCCGCTCACTTTCACACATGAAACAATGCCACTATGCATCATGCGTGTTGCAAAGCAAACTGAGCTGACGAAGCTTTCCTTCCAACTGTTCCCCCTCCCACTTGGTGCTCCAGTGGTGTCCCTGTTAACTGGCTGCATCTGTGGTGTAACCAGGATGTTCCAAAGTAAAACAAAGTGGTTTCAGTTAAAAACTGTTTTTCTGAGGTTTTGTGTCTCACAAATTTGTGATTTTAATTCCAAAATGCTGATTTCCCCACCTGCTTCTGTTTTGCTCACTTTCATCTTTTTAAATAGCCTTATTAACTGGCTTCATGATCTTTATACTTTCAGTCCACAGAGAAAAATGATACAAACTCGGGTTTTGGTGACGTGATTGAGGAGCAAAGAAGACATGCAAATATATTTTAGACTTTATTTTGCTTGATAGACAAAGAATTTCTAAGTTATGAGTCAGTCATGCACTACTCATGCTGTTCTGCCATTTGTCAGTTTCAGAGCAAAGTGTTTAAAAAATGGGGTTTAATGCTGTCCCATATTTTAAACATGGATATGAAGTGTCTGCTAAAATGTTGAGGTTATCACATAAGGATCTCCTAACTGGTCCATTACACATTTGAGTGGTTTGGTTCAAACACCAAGCTTTACCCATTGCTCTTCACTCAACAGGTCTCCAGAGAGCTGGCCAATCAGAGGGAAGGGGGTTTGTCGAGCGTGAAGCTTTAAAGAGACAGTGGTTGTCCTTCAATCTGATCATTCTGAGGACAAACCAAGAAAACAGATAGCTGGTCCTGCACAGGATAGAGACAAGAGCGAAACAGCAGGAAGCTGTTTGATAGATTGATCTGAAGTAGAGAAAGAAAGCTGGCTTGTGTTTTTGTTCATAAATATTTTTACACTTTGTCACACTTACCAGAGAGAAATGCTCCAAACGAGAAAAGCTCATACATGCTTTATGCAATAGATTTACATAATATATTTATGAATGTCTTCCTTTTCTCCTCACTTAGAATACCCCACTCACCCCACAATCACTCTCTTCCCATCTTCTTCTCCTCATGCTTTCTTTCATGCAGAGCTTTGATTTTCTAATTTGAATTTTGTAGAACTGAGAGAGTAAGTAATCCTGCCTGCCTCTGTCTGTGCATTTTTAAGTGTTTATCCAACTTATTTGCATTTTTTTTTTTTAGTTAAAACAAAAGTTACTCAGTCACACATACACACAACACACATGCTATCCATCATTGTGTATATGTGCAGTGTGTAAGTGTGTGCCTGCTGGTCTCGCCTCGAGCTATTCCAGTCTCAGAAACAGCAAGCCTGTCAGCCAGACATTGCATCATTCTATGTAAGCTGCAGACACACACACACACACATGCACACGTACACACGTGTTGCAAACAAAAAGATGAGGTAGCCCTTTTCCCTAAGGATGCACTTACTGTGCAAGACCAGCACGGATCTACTCTCCTAATGAGGGGACAGGAAACAGAGGACACACAGGAGGGTGAGGGAGCAGGGAGACAGTGAAAGGTGAGGAAGAAAGTGGCGTGAAGTTCTAAGAAACATGAATCTGAAACTGTATAATCATATTCTGTGTGACTGGAGCTGAATTTTTGTGTGTCTTCCATGGGTCTGCATATGGGCTCATCCTTCTCTTCCTCTCAGATAAGGGCAGATGTGATGAATTTTCATTAGAGCGTTTCCTTATTAAGCCTCTCTCTGGCTTTGTGTTTGCCTTGCAGTAACACACTCACACTTTCACTGCATCTGCCCCTTTCACACACCAACACACAAAGCACACACAGGCCTCAGATGAGGGCCGCTCTGTGAGCAATTAGGGAATTAGTGTTTGTGACAAGTTCAGAGAAGAAACTCCATACAAAGTTACGGGAGGAAGAAAATGTAGTAGATATAATTGCAGCACACACATTCATATTTGTACACACTAACATATACCTATTAGATTGTTTCCTCACATGGCTCACATGAGTCTTAATGTTTCTCATTAAGTGTAAAAGTGTGTATTTAGAATGGTAATCCATTCACGCTTATTCCTTGTCTCACACGTGATTTGATCAAGCCCAGTAATGCTGATAATTGGCCCTTCATCTGCATCTCTTTAACATCTCCCTCAGATCTTGTCCCTTGTGTACTCAGTCATGTCCTCACAACTCTTTTACGTCACAGCATCCTGATAAGGCTTGGGACAAACCTCGGGCTGCTGTGTGCTCTGCCTAATATAAGACACACAAATGCAGGCAATAAGCTCAGTAAGAAGCGGCGCACTGATTTCTGTTTAATTACATTTATACTGGAAATAAGTTTTGTCAGCTAAAATTATATAAATGAGAGCATGAAGGTGCTTTAAGCTTCCCCTGGAATATTCATCGGGTTATTATTTCCTAATTACACCTAGTGTAATTCTTTCAAAAGGCTGTGATTCTAATGAAATTTCCCCTGGTGACTTTCTTGCTGTGGAAAAAGTCGATTTTCCTCCGCTTACATTTTTTTGTGTTAAGTCAACCAAATCACGGATGGTCTTGACTGATCAATATGGAACAGGCTGCATCTGTCATGTCTCGTTATACACAGATGAGGAGTCACACGTTGGTTTGCACACACACACACACACACACAAACAAAAATAAATAAATAAACAAACTATGGGTAAAAGGGGAATAGGTGGTTGATGTTGTTATGGCTAATCTTGTTTAAAGCTGGGAACCTGATGGTAAGGACGGGCTTAATTACCCCTGAGAGGGCTTGTGGGAGATAGAAAAAGGTCTCCCACTTTACAGTACCTGAGTTTCTCTCTTAAATGTATCCTCTTAATTTACTTGCTGGCACACACAAACACTTCGAGAGGCAAATGTTTGAGACAAGTGACTGTAATATTAGGACTCTTCCTTTCTCTGTTTTTACATTGGTGTAACAGAGCAACAGGTGTCTGCAAACCCTCATGTTTTATCATTTGGTGAAGCATTGCCATGATTAAGCCTTTGGATTTATATTCTAATGAGCCTTTTTACTTTCATACTGAAACCGAAATTAACAAACAAAACCACGAAAGAGCAAAATTCAAATAGTATCTTAGCTTCCTATTCTGTTTATGATATTAGAAGAAAAAGACCACATGTGAAAATGGTGACATGCTAATGCTAATAAGGGACAGATATGCTCCTGTCACATTAGGGCACTCTCACGGTATCCTGATACGCACCAGGCTGTGCGTACACATAAATGTGAATGTGAAAGCTGCAGTTGTGTGGAAGGCTGTGTGTTTATGTCAGATGGTCAGAGCTTCATGGAGTCTAACATGTGAGGCCTGTCATCTCATGTTCACACGGGCAGAAGAAACCTGAGGTCAGCCACAGACTGTCTGCCGCTCTGACTCTTCTCCTGAGGCAAACACTGATGCACACACACTCACTCAAACACACACTCAAGTCTTGATGTTGTTTATCTTATCATACCGTGGATCTAGTGTCACCTTTTTCCAAAGCCGATGCAGCATCACTTAATCACACTGTGCAGATAGCAGGATTTGATGACGTTAATGACAATGTTGTTTATTTAGAAGTCTCGCTGTGCTGCATCTGTATGACAAGGACACACCGACACTTTGACTGACAACAGGCTCTGAAAGAGAGGCTTTCAACTGCTGTCACTGAAATATTTACATAACATACATTGGCTCTTACATTCAGCTTTCATCAAGGTACAAACGAGTCACGGCAGCCTCTCACACAGAACACAGACCTTCTGTTACAGACTGCATTTCTTCAGTATGTCATTCTGAATGCATATGTATGTGGTGATGAGCTGCAAAATGCACCACTTTATTTTTTTTTTCTTTTTCTTTCGTGTTGGTCTGAGCTCAGTCTTAATAGGATGGAAAGGCAAAGGAGACTAGTGCCAGCAAATAGCAGATTTTCTCAGAATAACCTTGACGCTGAGAACCTCTGAAACACTTCCCTTCTGAGCTGATAAAAAGAGATTCTATTCCGTTTGATTCATTTTGGAGCCGTGCACACAGCACTTGTGAACAAGCACACAGACACACTCTAGATGCAGAGACGTGCACAAGCAATTTGAGTCTAGGTGCTGAGGAAAAAAGTGTGATGTCTTAGTGTGCCTTCACACCTGTACCTGTGTGTTCCTGTGTGTTACTGTGTGCAGGGTGTGTGTTTCAAACCACACAATCGTCAATGACTGCATATGTTATTGTTTGGCACAATTCAATCCATATTCATGAGGGTACGAATATTTTTACATATTTGTAAGCAAAGTTTATTAGATGAAAGAGTAAATTGAGATGCATTTTTGTTTTGTTTTTTTTTTTCTTGAAACAATAGTCGTGTGAGCATCATCACATTTTAAGGCACACCCACCTGTGACTTCATGGAATGAGGGCCTGAACTGAGGGACAAGAGTAAACATTTCACAATGAAAAAGATAGACCTAAACTGATTCACTGATTTTATCATCAGTGTAGATAATCCTCCCTTGAAGCCTAAATTGGACAAAAATCTAAGAGAACGAGATTTCAAATGTATTATGTTCTCTTTTTTCCAACTATGTGTATATAAGTATGAGCTGTAAGCTGGTTCTTTTGGGTGGTGCTATGGTTAGCACTGTTGCTTCACAGCGAGAGAGTTCCTGGATAGATTATCTGGCTTCCTCCCACAGTCCAGAAACATACCCATGAAGTTGATTAGCCTAGATTAGCCACACTCACATCTTCCATAGATGTGAGTGTGTGTGCAACACCGTAGAGGATGGATGGAAGTGTAATATGGGAAAGCCCCTACATGACCCCTTGAGAAGTGTTGTTTCTTTCTGAAGTGTTCACCCTGAAATCGTTTTGTTTGGCACCAAAACTGGCACATCTTCTGTGAGGGGAGTGGGGAGGGGGTGGTGGTACTTCATCATCTCGGACAACAATACACTCTGGGTCAAATTACCTGATCGATCAATGACAGTTTCATCTTGGACCAACAATAAGGATAAATGAAGTACGGTACAAACATGACACAGGATGCTCCATCATCTCTGCATGGTATGAGTGTGCAGATTATTGTGAATTTAGCTTGAAAATGATCTGAGAGCAGGAAGGGATTACATTGCATAAGTGCAGAATCCATTTGTAGCCTATGTTTGAAGACAGTCATATTTTGGAGGGTTGCTGTCAAAGCATCAAACTGTTGCATTGCATTCCCCCTCTTACTGTATTTCACGACCTGTATTCATGCAGAGTGTTTTTTTTTTTTTTTGTGAATTGTTTTGCAGAGAGGTTGGCCTGTCAATATGCCTTAAAGACATTTCTTTCTTTGGTGACAGCATTCCATACTCTCATAAACATGAGTCACAAACCAAATCATCACACATAGCCTGTCACCACTTTCCTTCATGCATCCACATTCACACACACACACACACACATTTTCACCTGTGTGAACATTCACACACACACACACACACACACACACACACACACACACACACACACACACACACACACACACACACACACACAAACACACACACAAAGAGTTGTGAAGCTGTGAGGTTGAGAGGTACTCTCTCTCTCTCTCTCTGCCTCTGCAGTTCTGTTTTACACTTTGTTCTCATGTACACTATTTTCTCCCTCCACCTTTCCACTTAGTCACAGTGTACCTTTTTGTTCCCAGTCTTTCTCACCTCTTTCCTTATCTGCCGTCTTTTCCACCCTTTCCCTTTGCATCTCCTTTCTTCTCATGTCTTCCCATATCGCCTCCTACTCTCTGTCAACCTAGCGGTTTGCACTGACTCAGTGCTCTGCAGGTATGGTGCTTTGAAACTCATCCAGTTTCTAAGAAACAATCCCAAAAAAGAGAAGGACAAACATATTTCTGAAAGAAAGGACAAACCCTCAGATGATCTCCACCTTAAAACAGGGAGATGAAGAGGAAAGTTTAAAATCAAGTTTTAAAGTTGGCTGCAGGAAGATGATTTGCACGCAGCTGAATTTGATTCACTGTTATCTTAGGTGTGCCCAGCAGCGCCATCAAATCCCCAGCACTGGTCCAAGATCACTGCCGATGTGTTTAAATCAACAGAAGTCTGTGTCAAGCTTTTATCTGCCCGTAACCGCAAATGCAACAGAGGCAATTTTGAGCCGTGTCTCTTTATGGTTAGAGAGGGTACAGTGGCCAGCAGGGTCTGAGCTTAAAGCAGGTAAAAACAAGGCATTGGGAGAAATGTAGTGCTCAAAAATGAATATTTTAAAAGTTATGGTGCGTATTTCTGCCGACCATCTTTGACATGAATTACATTCTGTGCTCATTGGTTGTTGCTGTACTTTAGTTGGGATGCTCTTTTCCTGTGCACCATTTGCAGCATCACCTTCACCATCCTGGGAGTGATGTTGTGCTTACATAATCTTCTTGCAAAACAAGGCCTTTTCAATCCAGTGCTAAATTCCCCCAGGCCTCACATAAGAACGCACATGTAAACACACATGTGCACACACAAACACGCACGCTCTTGTGCAGACCCCTAACTGCACATGTGACAATTACACATCTACCTTTGCACTTTGCTTGGAAACACATACGTGCACACGTAGACACACACACACACACACACACACACACAGTGCATCCAAGCTCTCTGGATTAGGGGTACAGATTAGAGATTAGGGCCAGCACTGGGATTACACAGCACTCTCCAGCCCTGCCTCCATTGTAGAACTGAAGCACACGCACAGATAGAGAGAGAGAGAGAGAGGAGATATGACATCACTGATATTCACTTCTTAATCCTAAATTAGCACCAGCAAATTGCGGAGGATTTCTTTTGTTTTCCGGTTTTAGCACTGGACTCAGTTCTCTCCATTTTCATCATTCCCCCTCTCTCTCTCTCTCTCTCTCTCTTTCTCTCTCTCTCTCTCTCTCTCTCTCTCTCTCTCTCTCTCAAACACACACACTCACATTCATCAACGTTCTTTCTCAAATGCCCAATTCCCTCCTATCACATAATGCCTGACTTGGTCAATTTCACGGATTTGCCTCGATGAGGTCTCAAGCCCCCACAGTCAGAAGATAAACAGTAGGTTGAAATCTGCACTATAAAGAGCTGTCAAGGAAAAAACAATAGGAGGGAATGATCCAGCAGGGTTTAAGGTTTTTTGTCAGGTACTTAGATGAGGAGAAGGATTCTGGAGGATAGATGGCCGAAGCTTCCAGGGAATGTGTCTCCTACAGTGGATGGAGTGTTAAAGGATGTGGGTGAGGATAGCCTGAGGACTGTGCTGAGATGGTTTATCGATTGCTGATTCACTATCTGGATCCTTGAATTTTCTACCTGGGCGTTTGGGACCTCATGTGGGGTCACATGCTATTCTAGGGCGGCCATGAAGAAGAATGTTATGCTACATATATAACATACATAATCACTAGAATGGATGCTTTGTTCAGATTATGGGGGGAGTTACTATGAGATTATAGACAAATCTTTCTTCTTTTTTGTGAAAAGGTCATGAACTAGTGATCCAGTTCAGACATGCCCACGCACAGATGTAGACCAAAAAAAAATCTAATTTTCCTGTCATTAAACCACAGGCTCTCAATGTAATTTGAGTCTCCAGTGATTGCAGAAGACACCAGATGCTCTGGGAACAAAGGGACACTACCCTTTATGAACAACGTTTAACTTGAACTTGACAGACGTTGTGCAGAATCTGCAGACTCCACGTCAAGTGGAGAGAAGCTTAGTGGGTAGCTTAGTATCTGTTGACAAGGCTGGCATGCAACCAGGCAGCCAGAAGCATTAGTATCCAGATTCGTTCATGAGTTGACTTGGCTGTATGTGTAGTTCTCCGATGTTCTCTGTATTTCTAAGGCGAATAGTTGCGGCACTCCCTCTGTGCTCTGAATGAACCACTCTGGGCTTTCATTATGTTTCATCAGTACCTCTTTTTCTCTTTAACATGCCTGTCCATGCTGCTCCAAGATCCCTTTATCTGTGTGTTACCTAAAGATGTCATCAAATTATTCATCTTTTACTTCCCCTTCAGCGGTGCAATGGTTGAAATGCTTTTTTTCCTAACTTTAAAGGAGAATTACTTTACTGATCTCTATTGAGAAAATTATATTTTCCAGTGATGTAATTTTTCACACTCTGCTTCCTCTGGGTGTTCTTTACAGGTGAATGCCGTCATGCCATTTGGGTGCCTTGCCCTACGAGATGGGCGGTCTTACGATAGCATATCTGATGTCACTGACAAGTATGAGATTGGACAGGTCCTCAGAGCGTGAGTAACATAAAGCTTCATGCATAGGTCTCTGTTGCTTTTTCCTTACATCCAACATGTACAATTCATAAGTTACATTTTACAACCACAAGTGGTCTTTGTTCACTTCATGAATTATTTCAAAGTGAGTGGAATCCATTTCCCGGAGGATTTGGTTTAGCATCTCAAACTGTTTCACTGAGAGAGAAGAAAAGGCTGGGGTGTAACTGACTTTATAGACACGTTTCATCATTTGTGTATTTTCCATCAGAACACAAGACACATTGACATTGAAATTTACATTCCTGCTTGACTGAATGGCAAATGACTCCTTTCCCCCTAAAACACTCCTCATTGATAGACGTAAATAAACACATACTCACACACAAACACACACACACATAGAAACACTAATCAGTGTGAAAGGCCATATGGCAACATCAACATCTGGCCTGAGAGATTTCTGCTTATCTTTTATATAATGCAAACACACTCACACACGCACACGCATGCACGCTAGCACGCACGCACACACACGCACACACACACGCACGCACACACACACACACACACACACACAAACACACACACACACACACACTCACACAAATTAACCAAAGACAATTAACATATTCATGGTGTGTATTTGTATTTACGGAAATAGTATCCTTAAAAAAATTTAAAAATAAGGTAAAGAAAATGAGGAAGAAAAAAAGAAGGAAAGACAGGAAGCAAAAGAAAAAAGACAGAACATTGTAGGGAAAAGACAGAACAAAAAGATGAGGAAAAAGCAAGAAAGAAGGAAGGACAGACAGAAGAAACATGAAACAAAGAAAACAAGAAAGAAGAAATAAAGATAAAAGAATGAAAGAGAAAAATAAACAAAGAGAATGAATAAAGACAGAAAAGTAAAGTTAAGAAATAAAGAAAGAAAGAAAGACAGAAAGAAAGAAAGAAAGAAAGAAAGAAAGAAAGAAAGAAAGAAAGAAAGAAAAAAGAAAGACAAGGAAGGAAATGAGAAGCATGCATCATTAAAATTTCTGGTTGTATTTATTGAGCATGAAAGTTTTAATGTAAATGGTGCTTTAACTTTGCATAGCACAGCATCTTAAAATCCATTTATGTGAGAACTACATGCATCAACGCTTCTTGATGCCCAGCCAATGGCTGCTATAGACTCATTTTCAGATTTGTTTTTTTCTGCATTTTTATTCAATCCACTCTCTCAGCCCTATTAAATCTGTTCACAGTCTTTCATCAAAACAGAATACACCCCTACACACACACACATACATATACACACATACATACACACAAACACCAACATTTTAATGCTGTGATGTGTCTCAGCAGAACTGTTTCTGGTGCTCTAACTAACATTTTATTTATGTTTTGTGCCTTCTGTCTATCTCTCTGTCTTTCTATTTCTTTCTCTCCCTGTGTAGGAAGGAGTTCTGTGAGCTCTGCCTGGCTAAGGACCGACAGACAGACAAGGTGTTTGTCTGCAAGAAATTCCTCAAGAAAGACGGCAGGAAAGTCCGCAAAGCTGCCAAGAACGAGATCATGATCCTGAAATTGTACGCAGTCAGTCGGTTGCAGAGATGGATGCATGGTTGAGAGTTGAATAAGAGAATGCTTTCCTTGTGTTTCTGTTCAAACACATCTAATAACCCTGCGCAATGCAGTCATCTCAGGGGTCTGCAAATTAGTCTCTACTAATTTTTTGAAAATTGTACCAAGCTAAAGAGGTTAATGCCCATATTTCATCTTTGTGTACATGGCTATTTGATGGTTAGCATCATTGAATATTAAGTGAGACCCTTAGTCTTACAGTATGTGAACCTTCTGTCTTTTTACTTCCAGAGTTAACCATCCAAACATCCTCCAGCTGATTGACACATTTGAGACCCGGAAAGAATACTTTATCATCCAGGAGCTGTGAGTGTGTCTGCTTTAGTCTTCTTTAACTGTTTATCTTACTCTGTGTAAATGTTATCAACAATGTGTGCTTTAATTTATGTGTCTTAATTGTGTAGGGTATTTGTCATCGTACTTTTTAACACACACTAATCCATCAGCTGGAGCTTACGTTTACTTATTATTACTGTGTGCGCCCCTCAGCAACACAGGAAGGTGCTAGATTTTATGAGATATTTGCTCTTCGTAACATCTAACAGTCAACATTACTCAGTGCTCCTGAAGCACCACTTTGCCATAGTAGGGTCTCTACTGAGAGCTCAGGATCGATTCAGAAGGGCAGCAACCAATCAGGATGCCATTTTCATCATTTGCAACTTTATCTGAAAACGATAAAACTGATTGAAGCTGAGTGGACGAAATATTCCCCTTCTGGTACTGATATCCAGGGAGACAGACGCTCAAATTGGTTGCAGAGTGCGTCAGTCTGTTTATGTGTTGGTGTCTGTTCATAGCTCACACGTCTGCCCAGGCAATAGTTCTCCTGCTGCGGGCGATATGTGTTTATCACACCCATCGTCTACACAGGTTCCGGCGTTAACCAAGTCTGTTAGAGTAATGACCAATAGTCTAACTTTTAATTGCTCAGGAGAGCTGGCTCGAGGCTCGTAGCAGCAGATTGCTTTGCTAATGGACGAAATGAGTGGAGCAGAGGGCTTTCGATAACCGTGTTACTGGAAGCTTTAAGTGAATAATTGTGGTGCAACATGTGGTTAACAGCCCTGGAAACTTGCATCTATGTTTGTTAGTGTACTCCGCAATATGTGATGTTCTCTTACATGTGTGTGTGTGTGTGTGTGTGTGTGTGTGTAATGGAATTCATGCAGAGCAACAGGAGGAGATGTGTTCGACTGGATTCTGGACCAAGGGAATTACACAGAGAGAGACGCCTCTAATGTCATCAGACAAGTCCTGGAAGCTGTGGCGTACTTACACTCCCTCAACATAGTTCACAGGAACTTAAAGGTACACACTCAGTAAAAATTAAGGTTTCCCTCTCCTGCAGTGTAGCAGGTGTATGAGCAAAGCAAGAGCCGTTAAGTCCAAACAATATCCAAAGGCTCGCAATGTCACTCTAAAAAGACAGGGAGAAATATGAACAATAAAATTTTCAAAGTGAGTTGACTTCATCACTGTCACACCCAAGAAGCTAATTTCCCGTATATTGTCTGCAGAATCTCTGTGGAGCAATAAGAGCTATGCATACATTAGCATCTTACTTAATGACTCAGCATTTGATAATGGTTTTAGCAGGGGAGTATGCATTGCCTTTATTGCTTCATGCAAACTCTGGTGATGTGTGCATACGCAGACTGGTTCATAGCTTTGTCTTTCATTATCAGCCTATTAGGATGCCATTACAGCATCTCTTGGGCTTGACACTCCCTCTAATGGTAGAGACAGGGATCTTCTTTCTGTCTAAGTGGTCTGGGATCCATATCCTCTGAGTCCATGAAATTGAACAAAAATTACATTTTCTAATCACTGCAGAATGCAGGGTTTTTTTTAAGAAACACATATTTCCTCTGCTCAAGTAGAGTCTTTGAATTGAGTCTTTCCTCTGAACAGTCTTCAGCACCTTTATTGCAAAGAGATGGAATCAAATTTTGTACGAGCCGTGTTTAAGTAACGTCTCTGGTATCAACCAGACAGTTTTTAACAAAGCTTAACTTAAAAATCATTACATTCAACCAAGAACACAGCAAATCCAAATATATGAAAGCATTTACATAAATTCACTACACAGCTCACATAAAAAGTAATTATTAATATCATCACATTGTTAAAACATTTGACCATCTGTACATCTATCATCATGACTTGCTTGCCATCTTCATTAATTGATGACGTTTGTCTAACAGACTGTCAAAGGCAGTATCATAGTGTTTTAGCTTTGATCTGTGTATTAGTGAAAAAAAATCTTGTGCTTTTTTGCATTTTTTTAGCTGGAAAACCTGATGTACTATACAGAAAATAACCACAACAAAGTAGTGCTGCGAGACTTCTACCTGTCAAGGTTTGAGAACGGGCCCATCACAGAGCCCTGTGGAACACCAGAATACCTGGGTAAGATACTCCTACTGTGATTCTGTTTTATAAACACCTTTATGTCTTTAAATTCCTCTATCTATCACCCAGCTGCACATCCTTCCATTAGGTTTACTGCTTGATGTGAGTACAAGCCCAGGAGCATACTTTACCTTTTGAATTCTTTACCTCCTTTTTCTTTTGAAGATCATAATATGTCAGGGGATGTCTGTGATAATAAAAAACAGTCATGAAACCCTGTGAAACACTTACAGAGAATTGAAAGCACCTTACTCTCCCCCTCCTCCCACTCCCCCCTTTTCATGTTCACCAATCTCCTGTGTACTGTCTCGCTCCTCTCTTGAGGTTTGTGCGAGGGCAACTTGGAGTGCAGAGCTGCGCTTTGTCCCAGTTCTATCTAGCGAGAGGTCAGGACAGTTATTCATAATGCTGAGCTGAGTAATTAGACAAATAAATAAGAGAGGGGAACAGAGGCCCTGACAGGAAAGAAATGAGAAGGAGAGAGGGTGAAAAAGGGGAGCTGGTGTTGGTGCAGGGAAGAATTATGAAAGTGGTGGGATGGTTTATAGATGAAAATCCAAGCCATTCACAGCTCTCTTGCTCTAATCTCACTTTGTGTGTGCTCTTTTTTTTTTTATCAGCTCCTGAAGTGGTGGCTCGTCACCGATATGGTCGCCCTGTGGACTGCTGGGCTGTGGGTGTCATTATGTTCATACTGTGAGTCTCCATCAATAATGTAAAGGGCTCTAATTCAATACCCAGAACTGTACAAACTGTGCATGAAAGCTCAGCTGAATAATTGCTTTGTTTGTTTTATGTCTCATTCCATTTCCAAGAGTTATTTGTGGAGTCAAAAACTTATTTCCACTTCTTGACAGTTTGATTACTGCTGTTTACTTGTTTCCAGTTTCAAGTTTAATGCTCATTGTTATGCAAGAAAACTCTAAGATGGATTTGTTGTTTGTGTACAGCTAAACTCAAGCTATGTTTCTAGAAATTACTTGCTTGGCCTTTTAAATAACTCTCCTTAATTTGTCTTTTGGTTTGTGTTCCTGTCTCTGCAGGTTATCAGGGAACCCTCCTTTTTATGATGAGACAGAAGAGGAGAACACAGATCTACACAATCGTATCATCTTCTGTCGCATTGTTGCTGGTGACTTTGAGTTCGATTCTCCATACTGGGATGATATTTCACCTGCAGGTACTCAACTCAGCCACACGATGGCACTAAACACACAGATCGAAGTCCACCTGCGTTATGTCCTGGGGTGATGGTTGAAGGAAAAGAGTTGTGTTTAGGCTTGCCCCATCAATTTGTCATTCATCTAATTAGTTTTAGCCATGGAATGCAAATGAATTATTCTGCTGTCACCTGTCTTATGATAGCTTCCACACTGATCAATCGTTCTAGCGACAATTTTGAAACAAACTCAAAGACTTCTTTTTTCATTCAAAAAATGGCAACATAGTGCAATTTAAATAGAGCAAGGGCATTGTAGACCTGAATTTATAAAGCAGGGAAATGACTGACAGCTGAGAAATTAGTCATTATAAATGATTAATGATTCAGAAAATGTAGATTGGCGCTCTTTCTTTAAGTAGTCCCTTTTTTTCTTTGCTGTCCCTCTCTCAGCTAAGGAGCTTGTCTGTCGACTCATGGAGGTGGACCAGATGCTGAGAATCACTGCACAGGATGCTCTTTGGCATGAATGGTAGTTTTGATCAAATAATCATATCGACACAAAGGTTCAAGCACACTGCTGGGTTTTGTAATTAATTTGCATACTTTCTGTCACCTGTGCCAGGATTGCGGGGAATGGTGCATCAGAGAAGAACCTCAAGGATGGAGTGTGTGCTCAGTTTGAGAAAAATTTTGCAAAGGCCAAATGGAGGGTAAGGGTTCACTTTCACTCTCTCTGCAGCTGTGAATGTAGTTTATTTTATAGTTGGTAAAGCAGCAGAGAAAAACTGAGAAAAAATAGAAGAAACTATTGAAGGCTAATTTGTATTGAACTATTCAGTGTTCAGAGAGAAAATGTATAAGGTGTGTTTAATATGCAAATAACTTGATGATGATCATGAAAATGTCCTTGGAGTGGTGAATGCAATAAACCCAAGAAGGTAGAGGTGGTAACAGTTATAACCCTCTTTTTTCTTTCCTCATGTGGTTCCCAGGAGTTGAAGGTATTGTAGTTCACTGTGAGGGAGAGTGGAAGGACAGAGCATGGGCAGAGCTTCACTCTCAGTCAGACATGAGTCAATAACGAAAACATCTCTTGATAGCTATGCATCCTCTTCAGTTTAGAAGAGGCTAACAATCAACCAATCATGAGCACTTCCTGTTAACCACCATCAGCCTTGAGATGCATTGATCATGGTTGCACTGGTGAAACTCTTCCCATCAGCCCTGTTCTTGCCCACTGTCACTCTGCCTGTCCTGGAAGAGATCCATCCACTCTGCCCCACTTTTCTTTATGGGATTAGATCCAGATGTTCAAAGTGGCCCAATCTGCACCTTTCTTGCTCCTCATCTGCACTCGTCTATGAATCCACATTGATTTAAACAACATAATGACCAGCAAGTTAGGAGGGTGCTCATTTCTTATGCAGTTATTTGTGTAGATAAGGAGAGGGAGTAACAGAAAGGATATGTGAGATATAGGCCACTGCGGACTGTTGAACGACAGTGCTTTAAACTCTAATGCCCTATGTCATCCCTCTTACGTGAATCCTGGCTCATCGCCCCATACTGTATCAAAGTATTACATTCAAGTCATACTTGAAGCTAAGGAGAAGCTGTGCCGTTAAGCTATATTCTGTAACATTTCTGTGCCCAAATGGCTTTATGCTTCCAGAGAACTTACACCCTGGTTTGGAAACAACTTCCAAGCTCATACATTTCCCCTTGCTCTTTTGTTGTTTGAATATCAAGGATGTCAGATGTGTGTAAGAATGAACAAAAGGAGATTTACACTCATCTGTTTTCTGTGTTTTTCAGTAAACAAGGAGAGGCTTGGGGAGAATGAGACTTGAGACTGATTTAAACCAGGGTTCAATTTGTCAGAGCCTCCTGGAAGTAAACACCCAGCACTAATCTTTCTGCACTGTCCACATCAAACCAATCACATCTCAGCGCTTAGTATGGTAGTGCCTCGATAGGCTTTTCGTCATGTCTTAGAAGCTTATCTTTTATGCTTTGCCATAATCAGCCACAGAATTGTGTTCTTTTTCCTTTTAGGGAAACAAGTCAGTGTTGGGGTTACCTGAACGAAAATAAATCTAATTTATTTTCCAATGCTATCTTCCCTTTTTCTGTGCATCTGTCTGTTTTACAGAAAGCGATCCGTGTCACCACCTTCATGCAACGCCTGAAGAACTCAGAAGCACTGATTGACAGTTCAGCTGATGTTCAGGGGGCTGAAGAGGTAGGAGACGGTGAAGGTGGCGTGTCACAGGGGACGAGTGATGAGGGAGACAAAGGGACAAGTGATGGAGGGGTGACATCTAGTAGTGTGTCTTTAGAGGTTACTGTTGAAAGTACACCAGCAGGTTTGGACCAGGATGACACAAGCAGTAAGGTCGGGGAAAAACAGGATGAAATAAAGACAAGCATAGGTCCAAGTGCGGGAACTTCACCATCAGATACGCAGCAACCTCTCTGTCAGCAAGCAAACGCAGCTCCCAAAGTCCCACAGGAGGAGCCTGGTAAGGTTGGTGCAAAGAAAGCAGCAGGTGATGGTGCTCGAAAAATGGCAGCTAATTTGGGTCAAAATAAAGTTGCTCCAGAGTCCAAACCGTCCCCCATGAAGACATCTGAGGGTTCAATAGAGAAAAAAAACTCATCCCCTTCCCTTGATCCCAAACGCAAGATGGCTGCAACACTCCAAGGTCCTCAACTTACCAGCTCTGCTGCTGCGACTGCATCACCAGATAAGAGGCCAGGGATGCAGAAGGATGACACTGACGGAAGCTGGTGTCAGACACAAGTACCAGAGGCTGTGGCAGAGAGGTCAGTGGTAGCAACGGTCACTCCAGCCATAGGACCTGTAGCTGGTGCAGATGCCGGGCTAGGAGTTAGGTTAAGGGAAGATGGTAGCCCCGTTAATAAAAGGGAAAGGGAGGCCAGGAGAACAGACAGGTACAGCGCAGAGTTTAGCATAGCAAGAACAGGTCCCCCAACAGGACAGGCTTGTTATACAGTTGGCAGCTCTGCCAGTTTAGGCCGTCATGCTACACCATACAATCCAGAAATTGGGATGGGGATAGCAGGAGGGTACGGGAGTCCATATAGTTCCCTGTATACAGGTGGAACAGGGTTAGGGATGTATGGAACTGGGTTACATCATCAAGGAGGTGGGAGCAGCACTACAAGCGACTGGCAAATGGACAGTGTGATTGAACAGATAGAAAAGCAAATGGTGGCTGTACTGGAGAAGATTGAGGGAGACATGCCCTCACTTCTGGAGCAAATTAGCGACTGCCCCATTGAACCACCTCGTGCTCGGAGCACCCACGCCTCCCCTGCCAGTTCCCGAGCTCGCTCTTCACAGCACCCCACAACTACAACTTCAGCCACTCCACCACCTCTTCCAACCTCTCCCAGGCCTGCACTACCGTCTCTTCCTCGCCTTTCCATTCCTCCCCCCTCTTATCCTCCACCATCCCCTCCAACACAATCTTCCCCCCAGGCTGCAGAAGAACAGGATGACAGGGATGGACAGCGGGATGCTGTTCGCTCTACCCAGTCGCCAAGAGCTGGAATGGGCAGGGGGCTATGAAGCAGGGGTGAATGATGCAACAACACTGAACATTTTATAGTTTAAGGGTCGAGAGACTGTCTCACCCCGAAATATCATTCACCCTTTCACTGGGAGAGATGCAACCGCGCAATGTTGTTTAGTTTTGCTTTCTGTTGAGTATCTGGATGACGTCAAATCTCCCAATCAAATACACACATGACTGGAGCTTATGGGATGTTGTGTACTGTATTCTTCTCCACAACAGCTACAAAACAAAAGTACTCAGAGGAGTGTTTGCATCTGAAACTCAGATTGTGTGCATGGCTGCCTACCACACATCCTCCACACAACCTGCTAATTATAAATATCACAAGTGAGAAGACTGTGGCAAAGCTCTCAGCTAATGGTGAGAGTTAACAGCTGAGGTAGTGTTGTGATTTGCGTTATTCCTCTCAAATGTACATACATACAACAGCTGGGCTTCTTATTCTTGCTCTTTTTCTCCCATGTTGTTAGCTTCCTCACATCCAAACTTACATGAACTTTTTAAAATCAGCTTTTCCCATTTAAGTACAGTCTGCTCACTTTTATTTATGTAGCTTTGCATCTTGTAAGGCAAGGCTGTAAGACCTTGCAGTCATGCTTGTACAGAATATGACACATCCGGAATGATCAAGCTACTGGTAATTTAGAAAGGTTATCATGTAGTGTATTTAAACTTGAACTGCCATTAAAAGTCTTGTGATGTGCTTCACATCTGCTGGAAAGCTATGGAAAATCTTTAAATAAAGGATATTGTACAAAGGCTTCTTAATAATATATGCACTGAAATGACCCCCCCCCCCCCTCCCCCAGTTAGTTTGGTACTGTCAAGGGGACAGTGCTATCTACATTTGCTCTTTTTGAGATGTTAAAAAACAGTCCTCTTGAAATCCATTATGCTTTCTGATCTATGTAATACCAGGTTCTGTGCTGTTATCCCAGACAAGTCAAGACATCCACTTTTCTGTCCTGTGTTAACCGTGCTGTTTGCAAGTCTTTCAATAAAAGTTAACCATTCTGCTAAATGTGGAGTTTTTTATTTTTTCGATCTAAGGTGATCAGAAAATAGTTAATTGTATTTTCGTCTTATGTAATGGCACTGAATTACCACGATGGTACTGAATATTTCTTTAAATATATAACAGAAACCTTTCAAGTGTTTTCCACAGATTGTATTTATGATACAATTGTATTTTCCCACACCGTGCCTACAAGTCCCATCTAACCTTGCGTGAAATTTGGATAAGTCCATTCTAGTGGAGGCGCGGGGGTGAGGAAATTGCTGATGATTTCAAACAGCTAAAAGATAGTTCAGTCAAATAAAAGCATACAATTCTCCATATCTTATGTTACTGTAGATTTTTTTCAGTCTGTACAATGAATAGTAAGTTCTTTTAAGATTTAATGACTCAGAGTCACTTTTCGGTGGACCCTGTGGTCCTCAGTGATGGATGTTCCTGTAACGTGCACATGTTGCTGCTTTGCTTTGCTTTCAACTGAAATAGAGTGAGGGGAAACGGTTCGGGAATAGCCGGGCAGGCAGCCGTCCAGCGGAAAAACTCACACAGAGCCCGCCACCCTGACACACTTTTTAGTTTGCAGTTAGCGGCTGTGTTCAGTAGTGGCGTTGTTTGTTGGTTTCTTGCTTAAATACAAGCTGATTTTAATACTGCAGAACAGGCCGAGTAATATCGGATGTGGTAAGTTCTGTACACTTGTGTAAGCTCTCTTCTTGGCAGTGTTAGCCCCAGCTAGTTGGCTAACGTTAGCTAGTTAGCTTACATAGCGGCACAAGTAGGAAAAAGTCGATGGGTGGCTAGATAGCTGGAAAGCTAGCTGCACTCAGGCCAACAACTACGCAGTCGTTTGATCTGCGTTATAGGTGGTCGACAATATTTGTTGCCGTCGGCTATTTAAACCATTTCATCTGTCCGTAAAAGCTAACCGTTGCTATCCATCCAGTGTCACGCAGCACTGAACTCTCAACGCTATATTTGCATTTACTCGTTTAATGTGCACGAGAATGTTGTGTTAATTTGCGTTCTGTTAAAAATAACGTTATCAGTAGGGTGGTTACGAAATTTGGATAAAGGTAGCATTGAGAGAGGGATATTAGCTAAGTGCACCATGCAGCGTTTGCTCGAAACTACTGGCAATATCGATAGAAGCAATTGGTTAACGGTACGATAGCAAGACATCGATGTTACCAGAGTAATGTGTTAGTCTTGGCTCTTCCTTTTGCTTGCTAAGTTGGACAGCATGTTTACGTGAACCTGAACAATCTCCATACGTTTATTGCTCGGAGTAGACGCAGGAGAACGTCTATTTTAATTTTTCATAGTTACAACAGGAGAATGGGGTCCCCCCCGACATGTGTACCCGAGAATATGCGGCCCACTTTTCCTGGGCCTTTGTCACTTGCCAGGCACCCCCTCCCCCAATACTCCTCCTCTTCAAGGAATGCTTACCCCTAACCTTAACATGACCAAGGGCCCAGACGCTCAGCATCATTGTAGCTATCCGGAGAAGCCTGTAATAACGCGTACCTGTAGCACAATCTGTGTTCATAGGGGATTTGTGAAGCTGAATTTGAGGAAAGAAAGCGGTATTCAAAATGTTAAACATTTCGTTTCAGTTCGTGGGTACACTGCATGATCCTTCTCAAGGATGATTTGTCGCTTTCGTCTATTGTGGCATGTTTTGTGTGTGCTGCTCTGTTCCACAGCGAGACAAAAACTCGCCAACCTATCACTGAGACAAAGATGTGGCCGTGTATAGTTTAGCTGCTGTATTGGTCGTTTTTCTTTTGTTATGAATACATCACTCAATGGTCCGCACTCCCACGTTGCATTTTCGCCTTTGGTGTTCATGGTCTGTGTTTTTGAATAGATTCTTAAGACGTTTCTTTCATCAACTGCTAGAGGTCCTGCAGTTTATTGTACAGTAATATACATGGCATGCGTGTTCTGGTTGCAGGGGCGGGACAAACGTGCGTTGGCCTCGGTAACAACCAATAAGCGACGCGCCTGACTGAACAGCACCAACACAGCCGCTCTTTCCTGTTGAATATTTTAGCCTCTGCGTCACAGCTCCTCCGCCCCTTTCTCCTCATCTGCCATTTTGGTTTTGTTCCCGTCTGCAGTCGCAAAGCCAGCAGCGCTATTACATAGAAGAGACCCAGTGACTCGACAATATAGTAAAGACCCACCTAATCTCGCATCGCGGTTCTTAACTTTGTACTATTCGTCCAATTCATTTCCGTCGTTAATTCTGATATCTAGACACTGCGGGAGAGGAGCGGGTTCGCATTGGGAAGGGACCGAGAAGGATTATTGGTAAGAAAAGAGATATCAATGGAGCACGAGTCTTAGTGGCTAGTCTTTCATTCCTCAAAATGCATTCGTACAGCGTTAAAGTTGGATGCTGGATGTTTTAGGGCGTTAAGATGGTAAACCGTACCGGTAGAGGAGCTAAGGTGGCTAGCTGTCAAAATAAACCGGTCGCTGTATTTTGTAAGCAGGTTGCATTATAGCTTCAGCTGCTAGCTTGTAAAGTTGTGTTCCGCACTAGGGGAAATAAAGGCCTAGGCCGAGCCGCTAATGGAGAGGGTGGCAGACTGCTGTTTTCTTGCTTTTAACTTATTAATGTTCGGTCCGTGTCCTCATGCCAAATCACTTATCTGATTAGTGCCACACTATATGGTTAATCTGTTTTCCTCCGTCTCTTCAACCGATAATTGATCCACCTTCCATGAACGATAAAAGCTTTCAATTGGTTTAGCAGCTAGGTATTAGGTCTTGCAAGTGAAGTACAGTAACGGTACCGACCGGGAGGCTAAATGCTTTGCTGTATCATGCTATGTGCTTTTATTTTCATTTCCGACGAAAAGCAACTGTATGTTGCAACGAAACGACAGCCTCACTAAAGATATTAACCGATTGAGACCTGACTAAACAGTATTTGAAGTCGTGGAAAGGGTTGTTAATATTCATCTTCACTTATTTGAGATAATCCTGCTGCATTGGATGCGGAAACTGCCCGTGTTTGCTGAGCAGTGGGAATGTGTTCGTGTGACTGCGGCCTGCTTCACTTCCTGAAGTAGCCGGGACTGGCCGGATTATTCTGACAACATTATGTACCGAGGTTTTCACATATTGTGTCTACCACTACCCAATGCCCTCTAGAATCATTGTAAAGAGTCCAGTTCCAGTAGTTATTTTGAGGTGTGTCTCACACCTGCGATTCTCAGTGAGGTGTCACTTTACCGCAGTGAAGTTTTAATGATTCAGCTCTTTTTGTTGAAACCAGGTTGCCAGTCCTTAAACACTAGTATAATGAACAATAGAAGTACATAAACAGGCCAGTGCTGTCTCTGAGCATGAAAAGAAGTGATAATGCTGCTATTCATGTCTCTTCCTAGGCTCAGTTCGTTTTCTAACAGATTTGTGTTTGGCATGTAGCCAGCCCAGCTGCTCCCTAGACTAGAAATCCTCTCTTCAACACGAGGGGGATTGGGTAGCATTTACCTTAGATTCTCATGATGCACAGCATTGAAGCAGGTTTAAAAACATAAATGGGAAAGAAAGACATTGACCCTTGTCAGAATTGATTTTTACTATTGATTTTGAAGCTTACAAATCAACATTTTTGTTAGTTTTGTTCCGCTAAAATAAAGTGATGGATACATTTTTTTATTTTTAAAATACAAAGGCTCTTTGTAACTAATACGATTTATCAATGTGTTGATGCACAGATGTCCAGCTCGCCGCTGTCCAAGAAGCGTCGCTTGTCAGGAACAGAGACGAAGACGGGATCCCACTGCTCCTCCTCTAACTCTGTCAGAACTGATCTATCCCACACACCAGCCAACGTCAGTAATCGTGTACAAACTCACTCTCATACACACAGCACACTTTGGGGAAAAAATTGTCCAAAAAGCTGATGGAACCCTCTTTTGTATCTCTTCAGGGCATGGCTAAGAATGGCAATGATGCTGAGATTGATGAAGGCCTGTACTCCAGACAACTGTAAGTTTGAAAATCTTTGGAATTTTTGCCCTGCTGAAGAAAAAGGATTTTCTTACTCAACTTTATTTTCATGCTGAAATACATTTTATATTTTTCGCTGAATGTGTTTTGTTTTCTTCTTTAGTTACGTGTTGGGCCATGATGCTATGAAGCGCATGCAAAACTCCAATGTCCTCATCTCTGGTATGAGAGGTCTTGGAGTGGAGATTGCCAAGAATGTCATCCTTGGGGGAGTTAGAAGTGTTACTGTTCATGACCAGGGAATTGCAGAATGGAGAGACCTCTCTTCTCAGGTGTGTAAAAGCAAGCATATTCCCACTTGACTTGACAGTGATCCTTAGTATTTAGTAAAAAAAAAAAAAAAAAAAGGGCATAGTTTCCTTCATTTTATGAGGAAATTCATCTCTTAGCCCACTGTCTTGAAGCCAGATTACAGAGTGCAGGAGGCCTTTATGTGCTATGCATCCTTTATCTGAGTCACTGGTGTTATACTGTTGCCATCCAAAAAGAGTGCTGCTGCCACCCCCACCCTTGCTCACCATGGACTGACCCAGATTTATCAGTGGGTGGCCTCTTCCTGGGTCATAATCACACTAGTGCCAAAGCCTGTTTTAGGACATCATTGCCATGGGGAGATTCTTTCAGGTTATCAGTCTGAGTCCCTGATTTTTGATGTCTATTTAAGGCAGATAAAGGCATGGGTAGATGGGTGGGGGTGGGGGTCACTTAGAAGCAAGAATTGGGTTAGCAAGCTAACTCGAGAGTTGACGTTCGTACCAAGTTAGATCTTTATTTATGCTTAAAGTTAACCTGCTTCCTAGTAGGTAATGTACAAGATTGTTTCATATTGTGGAGAACTCTGCCTACTGGTCAATAGATTTGCTCGAACATCATCCTCTGTGATCTGTTCATAAGAGGAAAAAGGAAGAGAGACCAGCAGGACACTTTGCCAACTTCTATAACTATTTTCTTTAAAAAAAAAAAAAGAACAGAAAAGAAGAAAGTTTTCACAATTTCTATTGACACCATACCTCTACAGCAACTTAAATAGATCAATACTGGAGCGTTAAAGTTGTAAACTTAATTATTGCGTGTGTTTTCACTTTGTGTTATTGCTATACAGCTCTGCTGAAAAAAACTGTCAGGGTTTTTGTCAGCTGAATAAAACATGACATAAAAAAAAGTCACACACGCCACAAGTGCAAATCAGAATAAAAAATCAGTTGCAGTGAACAGATAAGTTACTTTAGTCAGGTCTGTTATTCAGATATGATGAGAAGGATAATCTGAATATTGAAGGCAGTTTAGATTCTAGTCTGAATTATGTTAAACCCTGTTGTCTGCTGCTCATGTTTGTAATCGGTCCCATGTTGCTGCTCGTTCCTATAAACATACTCAGAGTAACCTTTGGTTGGCTCAGCAGAGTTAGTGCAGCTAGATAACAAATACTTGCCTAGTGATGATGAACTCCCACAGGATAGGCCTCTGGTGTTCAAGTCAGCATGCTTGAGACCTCTTTTTAATTAAAAGTTTATGATGACTGAGAGCTGGATCTGTGATGAGCTCACCTAAGCTTAACTTTGTGCACTAGTTTCTGTTTTCACCTCTTGCATTTGCCCCTGTGTTTCATCTCCATTCTCATTTTTGTGTTTTTTGTCACTTATTATGCATGACATCAGCCTACTATAGGAAATGGCCCATAGATGGCCAGGTCACATCTGAAAGCAGGTGCAGTGAAAACATGTTTTAATAGGCATAAATGATGGCTCTTGCCTGTAAGATGTGGGTCAGGGTTACATGGTAAATTTCTGTGCAAGCCAGTGGTCTGTCAATCCAAACCTGACTGCTCACATTGAATATTTGCTCATCCCAATCCCAGTGATGTGTTTTGTTCCAGTAGTAGTACTAACTATAAAACCTGTAGCCAAGTAGGAGAACAGATGTCCAAACTGCTGCGACAAAGTGATTAAATTTTCTGTCTCTCCTCTCTAAATAATGACTGAGATTGATAAGATCTGAAAACCATCCAAGAGAGGAGATGAAAGGGTTATCAATTTTTTTAATTTATGCGTGTACAAAGACCAAAAATAACCTGCCAACCTTTGCATGGCTAGATATTATTTCTTACCCTTTAACAGATTGCGCCTCTGTGTGGTCTCTTTTCCTTTGTTTTACTATCTGGCTGGCACCACCATTACTTGCCAAGCAATTTTTCATTAACTCTGCATCAAATGAGTTCTGACAGCCTGTTTATTTTTGTATTCCTAGTTTTACCTCCGGGAGGAGGACCTGGGAAAGAACAGGGCAGAGGTGAGTCAGCCTCGTTTGGCTGAACTCAACAACTACGTTCCTGTGACTGCCTACACCGGAGCACTCACTGAAGACTACATGGCCAAGTTCCAGGTATAAATGTTGAGAGGCTCATATCCCAGTCATTTGGCATACAGAAGGAAAAACAGAAATGATCAAATTTGTGTCTTGTGATTTAGGTGGTAGTGTTGACTAACTCGACTCTGGACGAGCAGCAGCAGATTGGAGAGTTGTGCCACAGCAAAGGAATCAACCTGATTGTTGCAGACACTCGTGGTCTGTTTGGGTAAGACTGATACACCTCATTGATTTACAAGATTTATTTACATTTTTATCTTTTGATAGTTCTCTAACAGTTATGTTCCTGTGTTCTATTTTGTAGCCAGCTCTTCTGTGACTTTGGTGAGGAAATGATCGTGTACGACACCAATGGAGAACAGCCTTTGAGTGCCATGATTTCAATGATAACAAAGGTTTGTCACTTGTCTGAGAATATTACTGAGAATTCTATTGTCTGAGAATATAACTGCCTGCATCTTTTGGAAAATAAAAAGATGCACACTTAAAACCTTTCTCTGTAACACTAAACATTGCTTTTTTTGCAGGACAATCCAGGGGTTGTGACGTGTCTGGATGAGGCTCGTCATGGCTTTGAGAGCGGAGACTATGTTACCTTCACAGAGGTTCAGGGTATGACGGAGCTTAATGGCTGTCAGCCAGTGGAAATTAAAGTTCTGGGTAAGGGTGTTTTTTTTATTATTTAGGGAAATGACAGAATTCTTTCCTCCTTTTGGTTATTACTGTTACAAATGAACAAAACGTTTTCTGTCCAGGTCCCTACACCTTCAGCATTTGTGACACAGCTGGCTTTACAGACTATGTAAGAGGAGGAATCGTCTCCCAGGTCAAGATGCCCAAGAAGGTTGCTTTTGTAAGTGGAAGCCATTTTCCCCAATCAAATAATGTCAGGCTGACATGACAGCATGCCCATTACAATACAGTATTTCTTATTTTAAACCTTGAAGAGTCTCCCTATGTACCAGATGTCTCTTTCTCCTTGCCATCTGTCAGTGATGATCAAATGGCAAACCTCATGACAGAACAGGTTATCTGCATTTCGTCCCTTCATGAGATGATTTCAGTGTGAACTTCATCCTAAATGTCTCGTTTTGTTTTGCAGAAACCCCTCTCTTCTTCCATGGCTGAACCAGAGTTCATTATGACAGACTTTGCCAAGTTTGATCGCCCAGGGCAGCTGCATGTGGGCTTCCAGGCTATCCACGCCTTCCAGAAGAAACACAACCACCTTCCGTCACCTTGGAGTCAGGTAAAACACTTGTAAAATTTAGTTAAATTAGAACTTAAGCTGGAAACAACTAAAACTACTTATGAATGAAGCAAAGAATCACAGTACATCACATTATACCAATCAGTCCCATTCTTACGTTACTCGACTTGACTGTAATCACATAAGTAAAAACCAAACTACATCTTAATTCAGTCACATAATTCTGCCTTCTCACTCAATGCAGAAATAAAATCACAAAAAAGTGTTTAACCAAATGAACTGGAGTACTGTATGGCAAACCATACGCTTAATGTTCATGGTCATAGCCAGTCATTTGGCATTTTGTAATAAAATGCTCATCAATGTGTTTTCCAGGCTGATGGTGATGAGTTTTTGGCTTTGGCCAAAGAGGTGAACTCTGCTCACACCGGTTCAGCCAAGGTGGAGGAGTTGGATGAAGCTCTCATGAAAAAAATGTCATATGTTGCTGCTGGTGACCTGGCCCCTGTCAATGCCTTCATTGGGGGTCTGGCTGCACAGGAAGTGATGAAGGTAGGTCACCCTGGTATAATATTTGTCTTCAAGATTGAATTTCTTATGATGTTCTTATATCTTAGTCGTACCTAAACATTTGTGGGTTGACAGGTTACTGCAGTACATGTACAGATATGTCTAATACCTCCACTTCACATTATTTATTTATTTTTTAATGTATCTTGAATAATTTTTAAAACATTGACATTCTCTGTGCTGTTCTAGGCGTGCACAGGCAAGTTTATGCCGATAATGCAGTGGTTGTACTTTGATGCCCTGGAGTGCCTGGCTGAGGAGGAAGGAGTAATGTTAACAGAGGAAGAGTGTGCCCCGGTAAGATTACTTACACACTTATACTGAGTGATACATGTAAATTTTATGTTCAGCCTGTTCTATTGCCTGTATTTATTAATTTATTTTTCTTACAGAGGAACAGCCGATACGATGGACAGATTGCTGTGTTTGGCACCAAGCTACAGGACATGCTTGCCAAGCAGCGCTACTTCCTGGTGAGTCGGCCAACGGAAAATGTCCAGATTAGGCATTCTGTTGCTATGAGAGAGAGAAAAGATAAGCAGAGTGATCCTCTATCATTGTTTTATTTTGTTTGTCAACAAATTTCATTTAAAGTAAAAGTCAGATTTAGCCAACTACAGTCTGTGTATCCAAAGACAAACACATGAATGATGGATGATTTTTTAAAAAAGGTATTCCTTGTTGGTGTTATCTTTACACAATGCCATCCATTTCGTCAGGCATGTTAAAACATGATGGTATTGTACTCCAGTAGTGTCCAAAGCAGTTTTTAGATTGGTAGGTCTTACTTATATTTTGCTTCCATTCCAGGTGGGAGCTGGTGCGATTGGCTGTGAGCTGCTGAAAAACTTTGCCATGATTGGCCTGGCAGGTGGTGAGGGTGAGGTCATTGTGACAGACATGGACACCATTGAGAAGTCCAACCTCAACAGACAGTTCCTCTTCAGACCCTCAGATGTCACGGTAGATTTTCTTACATGCCTCAAACTTAAAAACACCACTTGTTCATTTGTTGGTTAACTTAATGTATTACTTCCTGTCTGCTTTCTGTATACGTTTTGTGTTCATTCAAACTACTCTTCTAATCTCTGCTGATGGATGATAATGCTGGACTGTATAGGGTGATAGAAATAACATTGCTTGGGACACACTGGCTTATAGTTGATGTATGAGAGTAGGGGGTTATTTAATGGGGTGAAGAATGATGTCCAGTGACCTTCCAGAGAGCAGATTGGAATTTGAACACTATTAAATGCTGTGTGTTATTTTATTTTTTTTACACTGGGGTGAACACACAGCTGCCTCATGTGCTGTTAGGCATAATAACTTTTGGCTAAAACCATACTCTTTGAAATATTTTTTTGAAATTACGCGTCATCTTTGGTTCAGTTGCTGTGCAAATGTTGGTATTTGATTGCTCAATTTTACTAATTTGGTGTGAATATTGCAGAAAATGAAAAGTGACACTGCTGCTGCTGCAGTGAAGCAGATGAACCCCTCCATCAGGATCACCGGTCACCAAAACAGAGTGGGCCCTGACACAGAGAGGATCTATGATGACGACTTCTTTGAGAGCCTTGATGGAGTGGCCAATGCACTGGATAACGTTGATGCACGTAAGTGTCAGCAGTTTCATTCATCCAAGGAGTTTTTCCAGAGGCGTTTAGCTCTTTGAAAACCAAACTCTGGATTTTTATTCTTATCAACTTTTTGTTCCATATTTAGGTATGTACATGGATCGGAGGTGTGTGTATTACCGTAAACCCTTACTGGAGTCTGGTACTCTGGGCACCAAAGGCAACGTCCAGGTTGTAATCCCCTTCGTCACAGAGTCATACAGCTCCAGCCAAGATCCACCTGAGAAGTCCATCCCCATCTGCACTCTCAAAAACTTCCCAAATGCCATTGAACACACACTGCAGGTCAGTTTGGATGATTTAATCTTTTGTTTTTCTGTGAATAAAGCTTTTGAGTTATGTATGAGATTATTCATTCTTGACCCCCATTAGCCAGTCAAACTGGAATTTTTAGGGCTAAACATTCTTGAACACAGTCTTTAAACTATCAATTATGCACAGACGCTGCCCTCTAATTGAGTGTTAAAATAATCTTTTCCAAACATCGTCTCTTCAGTGGGCCCGGGATGAGTTTGAAGGATTATTCAAACAGCCAGCAGAGAACGCCATGCAGTACCTCACGTGAGTTCACTTCTTTTATCATCAACACAGCTGTTGGCTCACAGAAAACTCATTTTGAAAAACAGTCACTTCTCTCTGCATTTAAAAGCTTACAAAGATTTCTTTGTGACAGTTCAGCCAAAAATCTTCTATTCATAGATGTCAAATTCCATCATTCTGTCTTGGATATAAAGGGGTTGTGTTTTCTGGTACAATTAACATGTAGAAAATCCAACTCTTAAAAAAAACTTCCTTCGTTGCCCCTGGTGGCAGATGAACAGATGAAGAATATGGCAGCACCTCAGATGTTTGTAACCAGTTTGTAAATTTTATGATCATCATCTCTGCAGAGATCCAAAGTTCATGGAGCGTACTCTGAAGCTTCCTGGAGCTCAGCCTGTGGAGGTGCTGGATGCGGTTTACAAGAGTCTTGTCACAGACTGTCCCCACAACTGGGCTGCCTGTGTAGCCTGGGCACGCAACCACTGGCAGGTCCAGTACAGCAACAACATCCGCCAGCTTCTGCACAACTTTCCCCCAGATCAGGTAAACGCGATACTCCACAGCATTATGAACGTCAAGCTTATTTTCTCACCTGTTTTCATACAAACAAGACATCAAATCATTTCCCATAGTATTAGTTTGTTTGTATCTGGATTCTATTTCAACATATAGTATCTTGCTTTGTGTTTTGCCCGTCTGTTGTGACTCTTGAGGTTCAAGTCATATTATATTAAGGTGTGTTCAGTATTGGTCTTGGAATTGTTTAAAAATGTAATTAGTTTAAGGACAATGCACTGATAAATGTTGTGAAACTGGTTCTTTGAAGACCTTCAGCTGACAGCCAGCTGACCTCTCTTGACGTAAGTGACATTGGCTGCTTTTCAGGTAGAGCTCGTTAGTTTCAAAAGTCATTTGCATCTACTGATGAGGCACATTTCTCCAACTGGACTGAATCCTTTTGTTTAAAATGTAAAGGTAAATAGGCCATTGTGCAAACAGCCTTTAAACAAACTGCAACAGCCAATTGATTTCTTTTTTTAATGTCCAATGCTGCAAAATCAAACGAGTGTCAAAAAACTGATGGGCCCGTGGCACTCACTGACTTTTTTTTTTGAGCAAATTCTTGGATACCACTTTCAGCCATATTGTCCGTCTTTGTAAGAAGTAAACAAGGGGAGAGGGTGGGAACTTTGGGCGTCTAAGGGGAGCTGTCAAGGAATTTGAAGAGAGTTTATTCGTAAAAAATCATCCTAAACAACAAGTCAGGATTAATCAAGGAAATGGATTGGCCAACCAGCCCTGCTTGTACCACTTGAGTATGAAGGACTGCAGTTGTATACTGATCTGTCTTGATCTTGTGATGGAATTTACATGGATGTTGGGATCAGTAGTGAAAAGATATTGATAGCAATTGCTCCTATGAATTTTCTGTGTACACAAAGTAGGCTTCATAAGTTTTGTCGTTTTTAGCGTCATTCTTGGTAAAGTGAAGCCAAGCTTTCAATCACTTTAATCTCTTCGCCATTATCTTTGAAATTCTGCTGCTAACTGGCAAGCATGATGCCAAGTCGGCTGCTCCAGTGTAATGTAAAGAATCAACAAGGGAATCGTTAAGCATAAAAGCTAAAGATGTCGATGGATGAGATCAGTTCCTGTTAAAAATTTATTAGAACAGGTTCTCGAGACCCATCCCTACATGGATGTGTTAAGTTAACTAGTCAAATCAGTTTACTCCTGTGTGTGAAAGGCTTTAAATGTGATGCAGAAGTACAGTACAACGTAAATCATTCCAGAGGTTTATTCTTTGTATTTTTTAAGCCTTTCCTCATCTGTTAATTCACTGCTGTTGTCTGTCTGAACTATTCAAGAGCACTTCAATCTTTCCTTTAAAACAAACAGGAATTTTAAAGTTTTGCATGTGGCTGTTAAAAACTGCTCATCTATAATCTCTTTCAGCTCACCAGCTCTGGCGCCCCCTTCTGGTCTGGCCCAAAGAGGTGTCCCCACCCATTAGAATTCAGCACTAGCAATGTGAGTTTAACTTTACTTTCTTCCTATATAAAACGATATATATAATTTTCTGCCAGCCTCAAAGACTCTTTTGGTTTCCTGTAGGAGCTGCACATGGATTATATTATGGCAGGAGCCAACCTGTATGCCCAGTCGTACGGCATACAGGGCAGCACTGATCGTGCAGGTGTGATCAAGATCTTACAGGAAGTCAAGGTGCCAGTATTCACTCCACGTTCAGGGGTTAAAATCCACGTGTCTGACCAGGACCTCCAAAACAGTAATTCTTCTGTTGGTAAGTCAAGAGTGTGTACTGGGACAAAAAGAGTCATCCACAGTGGTCATGTTTCCTTGATGCCATCAGATCCATATTTGACCCATCTGTTTTGTTTGAAGATGACTCCAGACTGGAAGAGCTGAAGGTCCAGCTCCCTTCTCCTGAATCCTCCCAGTTCAAACTCTGCCCCATTGACTTTGAGAAGGTAATCCCCCTTTTTTTTACCAGTGATTTTCTTAATCCTCAAGCTATATTTCAAGTCTTCAGTTCATCCTTGCACTGCGGCGATTGTAGACACGATATTCTGACTTTGGGTCTCATGTTTCCAGGATGATGACACCAACTTCCACATGGACTTTATCGTAGCAGCATCCAACTTAAGGGCAGAGAACTATGACATTCCTCCAGCAGACAGGCACAAGGTGGGTCACGTGTTTTAGAATCATTGGCTTTTGCTGAAATAATGACAAAAATATCACATTATCTTATTAACATCTATTGAGGTTGTTCTGTCTTTCTGCTAATTTCACTTCTTTAAACGTGACTTGTCTTTTTTTTTCAAATTCAGAGCAAACTGATAGCAGGCAAGATCATTCCTGCCATCGCCACTACCACAGCCGCTGTGGTCGGCCTGGTGTGCCTGGAGCTCATCAAAATTGTCCAAGGTCACAAGAAGCTGGAGTCATTCAAAAATGGCTTCATGAACTTGGCCCTGCCTTTCTTTGCCTTCTCTGAGCCCATCGCTGCTCCCAAACACAAGGTTGGCACTTTCACTTGTATTCCTGCTGTTTGTTTACTGAACCCTTGAGCTGCTTAAAAACTTAAAACAAACATTTGACCAGTGACAAAAAACCCTGTCATGTGTCATTTGTTAGAAAGCTACTGTAGTGTAGCATTTGGATTTCTGTGCTCCAATGATGATCCAGCCATGCTAATACTGATGCACCAGGCAGATGGTTCATCTGTCTGGGTGCAAGTGAGTTCAACTCACCTTCTCACACTGATGGTATCAGTGTGTGCTGAGGAGAGATAAAATAAACGCATAAAACTCTTTGCAAAATTGCATTTAAGTTAAGTTTAAATATTTGGATGCTCCCCTGAGTCCTTGTTCTTTGTTTTGCAGTACTACGAGATCGAATGGTCATTGTGGGATCGCTTTGAGGTGACCGGGTTGCAACCCAACGGGGAGGAAATGACACTCCGACAGTTCTTGGATTACTTCAAAGTACGTCCTGACTGGTGATTTTACTACACTTCCTCCTGATTTTGGACAAGTTTATCATTTTTCCTTGTCTTGTTTTTCAGAATGAGCATAAGTTGGAGATCACCATGCTTTCTCAGGGAGTGTCCATGCTCTACTCATTCTTCATGCCTGCTGCCAAACTCAAAGAAAGACTGGACCTGCCGTGAGTATCATATTAAAATATAAAAAACAGTTCTGTAGGGAGAGAATTTTTGTTCCTTTTCAAACCAAATGTTTTGTCTGTGTTGAACAGTATGACGGAGATTGTGACTAAGGTGTCCAAAAAGAAGCTGGGCAAGCATGTGAAAGCGCTGGTGTTTGAGCTCTGCTGTAACGACCTGTCAGACGAGGACGTGGAAGTGCCCTATGTCAGATACACCATCCGCTGAGCCCTGCACTGGATCCACCTAAAGAGAGGGTGGGGATTGCAGGGGGAGACCTGGGGAGGGGTGTTCCAATTGAGGAGTTGGGGTGGGAAGGGTTTGGGTTGGGTGAGTTGAGTTGATCCAGGTCGGCTCAACTGGATCAATCAGTTTTTTTAAGGCCTGTGGTTTGTGTAAACCTGTGCCTGAGTGTACATAGCCCCTTTAAGCTGATTTAAGGAAACCTGTATGTGTGTTAGGGATCCAGTTGGTGCTTGGCTGTGGGAACAGAGGCATCACTGGAAGAAGGGAGCATGTAAATTGGACCTCTTGGTGTTTCCAAGTAGCAGAACCTCTCAGCTGAGTAAAATCTAAGCCTTAGTGTTCTCTTGGCACTTCCCCAAAATATCCTCGCGCTCTTACATGCCTTCAGCACTAAATAAGGGACCTTTAATCCAGACTCTCTCCACAAATACGTGCTCTCTTCTTCCCGCTGACTCTTGTCCCATAGACCTTGTCCCACATCACCGTTTTTTATTTCAAAGATGCACCTCATTAAGAAGATCAGCCAAGAATCCCCGAAATATTCTCACATTCATTAAGAACCCACCCCCACCCACCCCTGGTCATTCCACTGCCTATAACTCAAACTAAGACATCAAATTTAAAGCCGTAGAAACACCTGAGCTTTAGCCAACCCTAAGTTTACTGCCTCTCCTGACTGAAAAGTCATCTGAGAGTCTGGAACCGGCATTGCGGGATCAAGGTGCCCTCATACCCACCTCATCCAGCACCCTGTGGCTTAGGAGGGGCTCTCACATGACATCAGTTTTCTCTCTATTTCATGCGTTTTGTTAATTTGTGTCTTATTTTGGGGGACAGGGTTTTGGCACACACCTTCTAGATCATAAACTGTATTCTTTCTACTTTAACTCCAAAAGACATCACAGTTTAAGAACAAGGCAATGAGATGTATCTTGAAATGGGAGCACTTAGTGTGATAGTGAAATAAACATGTAAAAACAGTCCTGAGTTTGTTTGTTTTTCTTTCAAGATGATCATCACTGTTAATGTCATTTTTTTGAGTCAAATGCATGACTTCTGTTGTGACACAACTCAAAGTGCAGTGTGAACAGCTCTGATATTCTTGTTATTTTCCTCTGTGACCTGCTTGTGGCTTTCTCAGAAGTTTCGTTTTTTAAGTACATCCGGGAAGCACCGCCTGAATCAGCTTAACGCCACCTTAGAGCTTGAGATGAAAAACGTTATCTTTTATTTCTGAGAACAGTGGACAAGAACAGGGAGCTTTATCCATACTTTGCTGAAGTTTTTAAATTTATATCCAGATTAACACTGTTGGTTGAAATTTATCTACCAGTTTACCATCATTGAAATAGATTTGTTGTACAAGTTGGGTGATCAGCCCTCCTCCTGCAGAGGAGCGGATACATGAGTATGTGCAACTCAAAAGGATGTGGTCGATTGTGAGATGAGGAAGAACAAGAGGAGGAAGAAGCACACTGAACTCTGACTAAAACTCGCAGTGTTACTGAAACAGAAGTCGGTGTGAAGTCGGAACCTGTCGACCTTTCTCATTTTGAGAATGTGAAGTTTTAAAAATGCACTGAAGAAAACGTCAAAATGGAAGTGGAGGAGAGTGGTGAACCAAGGACTTCCTGGTATGATACCTTTTATATTTTGACCTCTTTTTCTGCCTTTTTGGTCAAATGTACTGAACTCTAAAGTTTGGAACTGACAGGAGCTTTGATTAACGGTAGCAAAACTGGAATCACACAACTGTAACTGTTGGCAGAATTTTGCCCAGTGAAAATGTGAAGTACTATACTCTGGTTAAAAGCGTATGTTTTCACATAGATTAAGTCTTAAAATCTGCTGTGTTCGAGGCACCCATGGTGTGGATATTGCAAACTTTCTATGAACTAAGGTTTGGTTATATTGTTCCCTTCTAGGTCTTCAGCACCAGAAGAAAGACAAGTTCTCTGTGACCATGCTGGGGTATGCAATGCCCTAACCTTTATTTCTCTTTATGTTTTTCTTCCTTTTACTAAAACCTCAGTGATTTTCTCTCAAAAACAACAAAACAATGAATGGATTTCTATTTTTAGAAGAAGAGAAAGCAAGACTCGACCCCTGAGCCTGTCATCAGAATCACAGAGGTGAGTGTAAAATCTGACAGACACCATAAAACTATTGCATCGCTGCTTCTTCAGCCCCCCTCTCTCATGCTCTCTTTGTGTAACTAGCGGAAGTTTGTCAACCTTACCTTTGTGACCACAGTTCTCAGTGCAGAGCTGACAAGAGAATTTGGCTTTGCACCTTCAGAAGCTCAGAACACACTAACCTTTAAATCTATTTCATCAACACTATCAAATTCCAGCCAGTCTTTTACTAAATCTGCATCTGAAATGTGCTCTATGACCTCCTGCACAAAAAAAGTGTTTACTGGAGGTGTTTAAATACCTTTCCTCTGAGGCTGCACTGAACACAGCTGGTGTGGTTATCAAGGCAAAAAAAAAAAGATGGCAGACATCTTTTATTTTACTACGGAGGCACAATTTCAACCTCCTTCCTCTTTGAAAGTGTCACACAGGAAATGAGACATCTGCACCATGCAACATCACAGCCCTCTCCATATCTGTCTACACTTTCCTCGCTCTCTGTTAACCTGTCATGTATTCTGTTCTGTGTTAAAAGGACGAAGAGGAAGACGAGGAGGGTGAAGCGATGCCTGAGCACATGAAGGATTCAGAGGTATGCACTTGCTCTGCAGGTGCAAGACATGTTTCGAAGTCCATCAGCAGATAACCTTCTTAAACCCAGATTCTGACCCGAATCTGTGATTAAATTTCAGGAGCCAAGTAATAAAAGGGTCAAACCTGTGGCCAAGTCCAACAGCCTGACAGGGGTCATAACACCAGTAAAGACCCCTGCTCTGAAACGCATTGGACAGTCTATTTCGGTGAACACACTCACACACCCGCTGTCACACAATGAGCAGCAAACATCTTCTCCACACCAGAGTTTGACTGCCCTGCTTTTTTCACAGAGGTCTATCAGTTTTCGCACTGAGGCTCGACCTTTACCTCCAGCCCCCCTGCGCTCTCGCACGAAGGCCTCGTCGTTTCCACGCCGGCGCAACAGCCAGTGCTGGAGTGACACTGTGGAGAGTCATGACCTCACTGCAAAGGAAATCAAACGGCAAGAGGTGTGAAGGGCAGCATGTTTGGATGAGCATTTTCCTGTGTGAGGGAAGTATGTAGGTCAAGCTTTGGGTACGTGGAGGCAGTGTGGACAGGGTTTATCATTGCCAGCTCTTTATTTCTGTGAAGCAGCACTGCAGGGTGACTGTGAAAGAGGATGTGAGCTGGCACTTCAGGCTCAACTTCCTTTATTGAACAATCAGCTGCTGAAACTCATGCTGTGTAATTCACGCTGTGTGCAAGAATGTGTTTTTGCATGTTTCAATCTCACGTTGGTGTTTGTGTCCTGCAGGTGATCTATGAGCTAACTCAGGGGGAGAGACAACTCATTGATGACCTCATGCTGGTCAGAAAGGTACTAAAGCATCTTACCATAATTACTTTATATAAGAGCACCATTTTCTATGGTTCCCCGCATTGATTCAATCCTTAATATTGCTTTGTAGGTGTACTATGAGCCCATGCTGAAGTTGGACATTCTGACAGAAAGTGAGCGTGGACAAATCTTTGGTACACTGGACTCTCTCATTCCTCTCCATGAAGGTAAAGCACCCCTCTGGTTTGCAACTCTTCCTGTAAAAAAAAATGACCTAAATAATTTCAGGCTCGAGATTATCTCACCAATGATTACATAAAAAGCCACGGGTATACTCCTCAACCGAGTCATAACCAGTCATAAATTAAAAAATTTTTCTGTTTCTGTTCTTTTATTTTCATCGTATGTGCCTGTTGTGTTGAAAAGTAATTTTTACCAAGGGGAGTGTTCACTCATTACCTACCTGTTTGCTCTTATTTCCAAGTGTGAGTTTTCAGATATTTATCGAAGTTAAGAAGTTGAATGTGATATTTCGTCCTTAAGTTGTTGTAAAACTGTCACTCAGTTTTCCACTTTTTTTGGGTTTATCCAGATCTCTTGAGTCGTCTGGAGCGTCTGAGGGGATCAGAGAAGACAGTTGGAGAGGTGGGGCCGACTCTGATGAACTGGGTGAGTATCTCCATGGAAACAAAGAGAACAAGAGCACCACCCGCCTTGCTCCACTTCCTGTATCTTCTCTGTTTTGTTCCTCTTTAAACCGGTGTCACAGAGTTCAGACTGTGCTCTCTCTGCTTTTATCAAACTTGGAGTTTCTCATCGTTACGGTTACCTTTCCTCCTCCTCCTGCAGTTTCCTTGCCTGGAGGCCTATGTTACTTACTGCTGTAACCAGGTTTGGGCAAAAGCTCTGCTGGACCAGAAAAAGCATGAGAAAAGAGTGGAGCGCTTCCTGCGCCTGTGTCAGGAGTCTTCATTCAGCAGAAAACTGGACCTGTGGAACTTTCTGGATCTTCCCAGAAGTCGTTTGGTTAAATACCCGCTGTTGTTGAAAGAGATCCAGAAGTGCACGCCTCCAGAACACCCGGATGAGGACACGTTACCTGATGCTGTGAGTTTGTCTTTTTATCATCCTTCACATGCATACAAAAGTTAGTATGACGATACAGAAACACTGATGTATATAAATGCTGAGTGTAAATATTAACCCTTGAGAGCACCTCAGTCATAAGCACATATTGCACTAATGCTGTCTAGAAAATTTTCCATACACAGAAAAGCAGATTTTTTTTTTGCAACTTATTCATGAATTAAAAACCTCATGGATGATCGTTCTTTTTTATTGTTAGAGGCATGAGAAGTAAAAATGTGTCCCTCTGATTCATGGAATGTTGAAACACCTAGGTCATAATAAATTACAATCAATACCAGATCAGAACTGTACATTAAGGTTAGAAAGGCTGTCAAAAACTACCTTTAATTTCCTAATTATTTTCTATTATTATTTATTTATTATTATTTTCATATTTTTCTTACTCTCTCTACTAGTCATGATCCTGCTCAGAGTTTCATTTTCAACTGTTTAATTTCTCACTTTTTCCTTTTCCACCAAAATGATGAGAGTGGTAATACACTGATGCAGGATTATACTTTATTGTGCGTAGCTGGAGTTGATTCAGAGCATCGTGGGAGAGGTGAATAAGAAGACAGGAGAGGCTGAGTGTCAGTTCTACCGACGAGGTCTGAGTTACCTGGATGAGGGTCAGAGACTACCAGAGATCCAGCAGTCCCGTTTTCTGTACTGCCACGGAGAGCTGAAGAACAACAAGGGCCAGGTAACTGCTCCTTCACGTTATGTTTGACTGCAGATTAGTTCAATTCACACAATAAAGTTTGGCTACCAAGACATTCATGAACACTTGTTATATTACATTTTAAGAGCATTTTGTCTCACTTCTTTTTGTTGTTAATGCTATTTTATTATAATTTTAATATATTTCATGTGATTATTATACCAAAGACGAAACTTCATAATAGTAATATCTGACCAATTAATGCTTATAACCCTACTCCACTCCAAAAATAGAACTTATATTTGTTTCTTCTGGCAATTTCTTCTGGCAGCGGCTGCATGTCTTCCTGTTTGAGCTTGCATTGGTGCTGTCCAGGCCGGGGGAGGACAAAGAAGGGGGTCAAGTGTTCAATGTATACAGACAGCCTTTGCCCAATGCCCTGATAAATCTGGAGGAGATTCCTGATGGAGAGGCAGCAGGAGGGGGCTCTTTCAGGGGCGCGTTCACGGGTAATGATAAAGGTAAGATTGAGATATCGTATGTCTCACTATGTGTCCTGACAGCTGCCAAATGAAAAAGACTCTGTAGATAATTTTCAATGTGGTTGGTGATGTTGATTTTTCATAAGTTTTACCACAGAAATGTTTGAAAAGTGCTGACTTTACATCCAAAACTTACCAGGTTTTTCCAAGTAAAAACCAAAACCTAACATCCGTTGCAACATCCTTTTCTCCCCCTCCTTTCCTCCTCTCAATCTCTTCAGTGAAAAACTGTTTCCGTGTGAGCAGCAGAGGGCGCTCCAAAGCTCACCCCTACTGTCTGCAAGCCAACGACTCCTTCAGCAAGCAGCAGTGGATCAGCTGTCTGCGGCAGGCCATCGTCCAGTCCAGGGACAGGACGGCTCACACCAGCCAGTCACAGCTCTCACTGCACCCTGACCCTGCCTTGTATCACATAGCCGAGCTCAGCCTCAGCTCTGACACGGAGATGGCGGACCACACAAGCCGCTGAATGTGAGCCTGAACACCAGGAGGCCTTTGGAGTGTCCCAACATCTGTACAGTGACTTTGTCTTTGTCGGAATCAAAATATGAACTTTTGACAAAGATTGTGATGGTTGAATTTGAAATATGGCTGGCTTTCTGTTTTTGTATTTGTTTATGGGACAGCGTGATTGTGGTGAAGAATGTTACACAGCTTCAGCAGTATTATTGAATGTGAGAAGTGAATTTGTTTCATTGTTTCTGTATTTTGTTTTTTTAATAAACTGACACTTAAAAGTTTGTTCGGGCACTCTTGGCAAAGCACACAAAGACAAATCTAAGTATAGCCAACAAGATTTAAAAAAGACAAGATTAGTGATGCTTATCCTCCCTCTCTTTCTCACCCTCACCTCTCCTCCCTCTCTCTCTCTCTCTGTCTCTCTCTCTCTATCTGTCTCTCTCTCTGTCTCTCTCTCTCTCTCTCTCTCTCTCTCTCTCTCTCTCTCTGACACTGTTGACAAGGCAGGAAAGCGAAGGAGAGGTAGACTTTCAGTTCTAGCATACAGACGCTCAGTGTAACAGTAGATGTTCCCTTATGCATTTTTAACAGCTCAGCAGGTGATGGGAACAGTTCTGAGGGGACAGTTTGTCCACAGATAGAGTGACCAAGTGATCAGGTGAGTCGAAAACACTTTGTTTATCTGTTGGTGTTACTTTTTCTGTAAGATCTTATCTAAAAAACTAAATTCATTTGCAAAATTTCTCCCATCTGCATGAAACTGCTATAGGAATGTGCTCGCTAATCTCAGAACATAACTTTGTTGTACAATTGGAATGCTCTGGTTCAGAGTTTTAGGAGTGATGGACTTGGTTCTTGGATCAGCCAAACTTTAACACCATGTTTTGTAAATTTGTGAATTCACTGAGGTGTCTGACAGACCTTGACTTTCCATGCTGCTCTGCATGCTGTAATTACGTGAGAGAGGAAAGTGAGCCAGAGTGGATCAACTCCATCTATTCAAGACCAGGATTTACTTAAAAGGGATGCTCATTCACAAATTAATCCTGTTTTTTTTTCCTCTCAGCTGTGAATGACGTCTTTCATCATTTTCCCCGGAAACAAAGGGATAAAACTCAATCATCTGCTTCACACCTTCATTTTAAAAAAGGATTTTGTCTCTCCATTACCACTTTGCACAACCTTTTGACCCTGCATGCAAAAAAAAAAACTGCGCTCCAGAACCACTTGTTTTTCACTTCTTGGGGAAGCCTTTTTGAGGCTTTACACATCTGAGGTTCACTGGTGAAACAGGATGCCCGGAGCCAGCGGCGTCAACATCGAGCCCTCTTGTGAGGCCCTGTGTCGAACCCTGGTGTCTCAAAAAGGCCTGCAAAGAGAGACGGCAGACATCTCCCAGTCTGTCCTCTACACATCACTGATGGGCCTGCTTCTGGTTACTGACAATGAGGTGGGAAAAACACAGTCATTGAGCCTTTATGTGACAATCAGAATTGCATGTTTTCTCTTAATGTAGAGAAACTCATGAGATGAGCATAAACCCAGTCAGAGACATTGTGTAAAGGAATCAATGGAAAATATACACTGACACACGTGTTTAAACACCTGTCAGCACTCCCTGGGCTCTAATAGGATGAGTGCTTGGGGCTGACCTCCTTTTAGCCTCTCTTGTTATGTTAATGGGATAAGAAGGCTAAATCTGTCCCACCTTTGCAGTACACACTCTGACATGAAGGGGTTAAAGCAGACATAACGCGTTGTTCAGACATCATCAGGGGTCACACAGGAGGGCATGCGATCATTACACTACAAGGTTATACAGATTCAAGTCGCAGTTATGCTCTGTGATGTATCTAGCTTGTAATAAGTAAATAGCTTCATGTTTTATCTTTATTTTTCAGAAAGAGCAGCTCACAGTAGGAAGTGGAAGAGTTGGCCTTAGAAACATTGGAAACACTGTAAGTGTCAAATAATTCAGGAAGTGTATTTATTACTTCTTGTGCTATTTTTTTGTGTTAGTTCAACTTAATACCCTCTATATTTATCTTCTAACCTAGTGCTTCCTGAATGCAGTCGTTCAATGTTTGTCTCACACACATGGCCTACGAGACTACTGCATCTTAAAGTCCTACAGGCACCAGAAATTCTCAAAAGAGGAAGCAAAGCTCATGGAAGGTACTCTTCTCCTCTCAGCACTGTGTTGCTTCTTCTTCCACACAACGTTTCTTTTTTCTTTTTTTCTTTTTTTTTTTAATCTTTTTTTAACGCCTCTTGTTTTACTGTGCCCAGCTTTCTCCCAGGTGCTGTCAGGCCTCTGGGATGTAAATGAAGGGGACACGGTTGTGAACCCACGCAAGTTTTACAGTATTTTTAAAGACGCAGTGCCTTACTTCAGTGGTTACAGGTGAGATTGCAGATTGTTTATCAGACTCTTTATAAATCATGCAGTTCACCTCAAGAGACCCACAGTTAAACTGAAGGACAGGAGATGGGTGGTAACTTACCTGAACGAGCTTCTGTCTGAGAATTGTTTATGTTTTTAAAGTCAGGATTGTGGAAAAAAAAACGCTGCTTTTAACGGGGATGTAAAGAAATACCAATATGTCTCTCTTCTTCTTCAGTCAACAGGATGCGCAGGAGTTTCTCAGGTTTTTATTGGACAAGCTACACACAGAAATAAACCGCAGGCCATATGTTCGGCGAACAGGGAAGGAACCTGAACAGAAATATGCCAGATTTAGGTGAGCTGTAGGACTGTGTTCTTTTTTTGAGACTGCAGTTACAAGATGTACCTGGATACAGATCATTAAGCACTATAATACTGAAAAATAAATTATTTTGCATGTACTTAAAATTTAATTAATGTTCAAACTTGTGGTTTGAAAAACACATTACCATCTGCTTACAACCTGATCAAATCCAAAGGTTTTTTATTATTTTATGGAACAAAAACATTACAGTCTGCAAAAGTTATCAGCCCCTGATAAATCCAGCATCACAGCACTAATTCGGGCAGTACTGGACTAAAGAAAATGATGTTTTTCTTTACCCCTTTACCCATAAAAGAAAGAAAAACATTTGTGCAATACAATTCATTCATCGATTCCTGCTCTATTTATTTATTTGTTTATCAACTGTTGTGTGTCCATGTGTTTCATTTTGATGTCTCCTGTTTATTGCACATGGAGTTGCACTTCCAGTTTTGTTGTTACTCTGCTACAATGATAATAAAGTGCTTTACTTCATTTACTTTAATGTTAAACTGTGATGTTCTTCCTAAAAATAAAATGTGTCCCCCTCTTTCCCTCCTCCCAGGATTTCAGAGGAGGCAGCTGCTATGTGGAAGAAGCACCTGGAGAGAGATGACAGCAGAATAGTTGGTAAGGAGAGTAATCCAGTCCTTGTGATCTATCAGTCTGATCTGTCTAATAAAGGAAACCACTCATCATTCTTGCCATCCTCCTCACAGATCTGTTCTCAGGTCAGCTGCGGAGCTCTCTGCATTGTTCTGTGTGCTCCCACTACTCCAACACTTTCGATGTGTTCTGTGATCTGTCGCTGCCCATCCCTAAAAAGAGCTCATCAGGGGAGGTGACACTGAGGCAGTGCCTGGACCTCTTCTCTCAGGAGGAGAAACTAGACAAGGAGAATTCACCGGTAAGTGAAAAACCAATAGATTTACATTTCTTACTGGGTTCCTACATTATTCGATGCAGGTTTGCAGAACAAGACCAACAACCTTTATGAGGAAAGAGAGAGTCAAACATAAGCAGCACTTCACTGTGTGCAAAGCAGATTGAGAAAGACAAAGCGAGAATGGTGATGTCGTCCCAAATACAACATAAAAAGTCAAATTTACCACAAACAGTAGGTAGCACAAGTTAAAACAAACAAATTACTGACCATATACAAGCACTGTTACAAATCAACACATGACTTGAAAAGTTAATTTAGACTTTAACTTTTAAAAAAAAGTTAAAATTGACTTATTATTTGGGTCTTATAAGCTTTAAGCTTTACCTCCTGTAATTTTGATAGTACAACTCTGCAACTGAGAAACATTGTGGAAAGTCTGAGGAAGATTTGAATTTTAGTGTTCGAAGAACAGAAAAGAAAACTTAATTTTTTAATTGTTTAAAGAAGTACAAGAAATATTTGTTGATGACTTTGAGTTTGTATTTAATACCATTTTATTTGTGTGTTTCAGATGTGTGAGAGGTGTAACAGACACACTGAGTGCACCAAGCGCCTGTCCATCCAGAGGTTCCCCCAGGTTATTGTGATCCGTATCCTTGGTCACAGCTTTTATTTAAAGTTTGAACTTTATGATGAAAGCGTATATTTGTGAAGACTGACCTTAACAGTCTCCATCAGATCTGAATCGATTCACAATGTCACGTTGGTCAATCAGTAAAAGCACAACATATGTGTCCTTCCCACTTACTAACTTGGACCTCGGACCCTATGGCCCTTTGGACTGTGGTAACAAAACATAACATTTCTTTGAGTTAAATTGTGTTTTCAATGTGAAGGTATATGTAAATTATTCTTCTTCTTAAAAAAAAAAACAGGTAAATAACACACACATACAAAAATAGAAGAGGTGAGTCACTGTATTTGTGTTTATCCCAACAGGCCCTGTTCTTTATAATTTATATGCAATATGTAACCATGCTGGAACAGTGAACATGGGCCACTACACAGCCTGCTGTTCAGATGAGAATGGCTGGTGCTTTTACAATGACTCAAGGTGAGACTCATCCTATATTCACATCTTTCTGTTTAATACATACAATTATTCCCTGCACATTATACCACGTCCTTTCACAAGCTTACATGAACCCACGTCTGCCCTCCTACAGTGTGACTCCAGTCTCAGAGAACCAGCTTCAGACCAATCAAGCCTATGTGCTGTTCTACCAGCGCAGCAACAGCACCACCACAACCACAGTCAGGAAGTAGACCTCAGACTGGCTGAGCCGGAGAACCAATCAGAACAACTTTACCTCAGTGTCCATAGAAACAAATAAAAGAAGCAGTGCTGGCATCTGTGAACCTCTCTATCTCATTAGCTTGAATGAACTCCAAAGAGGTAGCAAAGAAGGGATGCTCACTCACTTTAAGGGCACTAAGCAAAGAGTGACCCTCCTAAATCATAAAGAAGCTTTTGAAGAGACTCAATGTGGAAGTTGAAATAGTTTATATGGACTCTGTGCTCTGGTCCCTGGCAGGATTGAGGGCTGTAAATGCACATGCTGCAGAGATGCTTGGGATTGTGATTCCTGAAAACATAAGCAGAACTCTATCTTATAGGTTGAAAAGAAAACATGTCACAACTCTTGTTATACAGGTCTCTCACTATAATTGTAGACAGCAGCTTTGTGGAAAGAAACTTGAATTTGAGGCTAATATTCTGTAGCTATATATCTTTATACTGTCTAAGGATACAAACCCTCCTCCAGATGGACATAACTCTGAATCCTAAAATATCACAATGAGCTATTTAATATGTATTTCTGTCTTGTATTCATTAATGTATGTTTCTTTTTTTTACATCAATTTCTCCTGCTTCTGTACACAAAAAAAACACATTAAGTTGATTGTTTTGTTTATACTTCAGAAATAAAAACAAACAACAAGTTTTATAACAAGTCTTATTCAATTTTATTTCCTCCCCAATTCTATGTAATGTAAAACTTATGAAAGAGGATTAGGGCCACTGAATAAAAACAAAATAACGTTTACAATTTTATTGTTATTATTCTGAGAAAAAAAAGTCAGAATTCTGAGGGGGGGGGGGGGGGGGGGGGATTCAGAACTGACTTTAATCTCAGAATCCTGACTTTTTCCCCCTCATAATGATAAAAAATAAAAATAAAAAAAAAAATAATAATAATAATAATAATAATAATAATAATAATAATAATAATAATAATAATAATACATTTTTCGGTGGCCCCAATCCTCATCTGTAAAAAATGTTTTTAAAAAATGATTTGTTAAAAAGACAGAGATATTCATCTTCAAATTAATTTATAAAAGTATTTTTAAGCAAACTTTCTGCAGGCCTCTGACATATGAGGTAATTGTGCACATGCGTATTAGCGGTGGGCGGAGTTTTCCAGTCGGTCAGGAAGAGGAGAAAGGCGGACATAGAAACACCAAGCGGTAATCATTCTTTTTGGTAGCTTTTTAACTTTAAGCCGGGGCTTGTATCGTTAACTTAAGTTTTACTTATGTCTTTTAAGTGTTGTGGTTAAGGTTTCGGAAAGAAAACTCTGAATGACATAAGTTCTAACCATGGAAACCCCGTTAGCTTTCGTGCTAACCTAGCTAATGTTAGGTGGTTTGACAGGCCCGACTGAACTGCTCATCGTTTCGGCAGGAATGGGAACGCAGCACGGAAATGTTAAATGTTTACAGCCTCTACCTCCGATGTAGCTTCCCTGTTTGCCAGCCTTGCCATTAAGTTTATATTAAACTAGTTGTTCAGCGTATTGTGAAAGAAACTGAAAACTGTGAGGCCGGGCTGCCGGTGTTTTCAGCGGTGTGTGAAGCGGTTACGTTATAACTAATGTTATATTTTAGCGAGGGGACAGTGATAGCAATCAAAAGCTTAAAGTGTGTGTTTCTTTTCTTTTTCTTTTTTTCAGATTTGTGTTTGCCCTTATTTTTTGGTGAGGGATTTAGTAACTTGTGGTACCTTGTTATAAAGCCCAACCATGTTTTGTTTTTTTTTCCCTTCACAGATGGCTGCTATCAGAAAGAAGTTGGTGATAGTTGGGGATGGTGCATGTGGAAAAACTTGCCTGCTTATCGTCTTCAGTAAAGACCAGTTCCCAGAGGTCTATGTCCCCACTGTGTTTGAGAACTATGTGGCAGACATTGAGGTGGATGGAAAACAGGTGAGACATAAAACTATATACTTGGATCCGAGGAGCTCAGAACATTGTCCTTGTGCATTGTATAAGTAATGAAAAAAAAATTCAGAGTAATTCTATTGTTTTATTTTGGAAAGCTGTCAAGTATGGCTGCAATAAACTTTTTCTTGCACTATCAAGTACTTACTTTATTTTTTTTTGGGGGGGGGGGGGGGGGGGGGGGGGGGGGGGCTGTAAAATGTTATTCTTATTTTTTTTACATCCTTCTGTGATCACTGAATGTCACATTTGATTTTTTCCAGCATTCACATTACTACTTTACATTATATGTAGTAAACCAGTGCTTCAAAATCTTTATATATTTAAGTTAATAGTTCAAAGAAATAAGAAATTTGTCATTTTGATTACAAGAAAACTTATTTTAAATATGTTGGCACATTGTTTAAACAGTTGATTAAATTCCTGAATATAATCCAGTGACCTTTTTTTTGCCATGATCCTATCCTTTTTTGAAAATGATTTTTTGAACAATGCAAATGAAATTGTTGAGTTTGCATTTCTCTTGTCATCAACAACAGCATAGCTATTGCGTCAGTGTTTCTAGCAAAGTGATGACAATGACAACACAAAAGTTAGAAATATACTTGGTTGCCTTAATTTTGTTATTCAAAGTCATTAGAACAAAATTAATTAAATACATTATTTTGCTCAAGTTAACCACTTAATATTTATTTTTGTACCTGCATCTGTCCTCACATGTAACTCTCTCTTTCTTGTCTTAGGTTGAGCTAGCACTTTGGGACACAGCAGGTCAAGAAGACTATGACAGACTGCGGCCACTCTCCTACCCTGACACGGATGTTATTCTTATGTGCTTTTCTGTAGACAGCCCTGACAGTTTAGGTATGGTCTTTATTACACTCATTCCTTTGTGGATTTAATGCTTTGTAGTGGTCATATTGATATATTTCACTTTTTACTGTATTCTCCCCTCTTCTCTCTGTAGAAAATATTCCTGAAAAATGGACACCTGAAGTGAAACACTTCTGTCCAAATGTTCCAATCATCCTGGTGGGCAATAAAAAAGATCTGCGCAACGATGAGCACACCAGACGAGAGCTCGCCAAAATGAAACAGGTCAGTTTTTTTCTTCTTTGGTTCAAAACTGACTATATGTTTGTATGTAAATTCTAAATTTAAACCTTTTCTCACGTGTTTTTTAGGAGCCAGTCAAAGTCGAAGATGGCAAAGAAATGGCAAACCGAATCTCTGCTTACGGCTACCAGGAGTGTTCTGCCAAAACCAAAGATGGTGTAAGGGAAGTCTTTGAGATGGCTACTAGGGCAGCACTGCAGGCCAAGAAACGTGGCAAGAAGACCTCCTGCCTTCTGTTATAGGCTCTGGGAGACCAAGGAGCTGCCATCAAGCACAGATGAGAGGGCAGCTTCCGTTGAGATTTTAAAAAGGGGAGAATATTGGGGAGGGCCCAGAAAAGTTTTGCAGATGCTCAATATGTGATCACCCAGTTATCTTCAGCAAATTAAAGCAGATCATTAATAATTTAATAGGCTTCTACACATCAGTCCTTGGTCTCTTCATTGGGTTACATAACATTTTGCTTGCTTTTATAAAACACTTATAGACCTGGAAATCTCTGGGGCAGTTGGTGGGGGTGATTCAACACTGAGTAGATGTAAACTTGTTACATTGTGCCATGATTGGAATGAAGCTAGAAACGGTCATTACTGGGCCAAAGACAATGGGAACATTGGGAAAAAGAGCAGATGAAATACATTAATGTAAAATAGGTTTGAATTAAGACCATGTCTAAGTGGATTTTACACAGTATCGCCTACATGTAGTGCCTTGAGAGCAGGGGTCAAGAAAAGTAAGTTGTTGGGTTGGGATTCATAATTTCAGATTGGGTATTCTTTTGTCATTTGTTGTGTCCAACATCATATTTGTGAATGCTTTCTCCCTGTCATTGACTTGGCTCCTTCAGGCTCATATTCTGACTCAGGCGCTATGCAGGGGTATGCCTAAACTAGATTGTATGAGATATTTTTCCCATACTGATTTCCTTATCTGTACTTAAGCGTGTGTGCAGGTGTGAGTACGAGTGTATGCAACTGTATGGTGGTTTGTTTTCTCCAGTGCAGGTCTGCATGCAGTGAATGTGTGTTACTTTGTGTGGGTGTGTATTAACAAGTGTCTATGTACTGTATGCATGGAAAGGCCTTCTGCGTCACTGACCTAACTCCTTGTTTCCATGCCAAAGTTACCCCTGACGGCCACATTTTATGGCACAGGTGGGTAATGGAATTAACAGCTACTCAGAGTGACATAGAAACCTTCACTTTACTGGAAGACATTGTACTATACATAGAGGCACAATCAGGTTAAACATATTATGACTTTGTAGGACCTTTTTTGTGTACTAGAGATTCATTCGATTGTGTTAATCAGTGGGTCAAATCACAAGTGGTGTAGTTGATCAGTTGAATTTTCTTTCTTTAGATAATAGGCTTATATTATTACTATAATGTCCATTATGTACTGTATGTCTTACAAGGCCTTGTAAGGACATGTTATTATTGTGTATTTCAAGTTTGCCTTTTTTGCAATCTTCCCAATCTCCCCTTGAAATGAAATCGTCATTATTGTTCTATAACTTTATTGTTGGTGTCTCTAATTTTCTTAGCATATTTTAATCATTTTACTTAATCCTGCTGTTATGATCAGCTCCTGTCAGTTAAAGGATAAATAAATTGTAACTAGAACTGTTTTGTTTTATTAACTAGAGGTCAACCTTAGGGTGCATGGCTGGACAGTTTTGGAGTGGGCTGCTAAAGCAGTTTTTTCATTTACTTTTCTCTTTTTTTGTACTGTGACATGTTAGGATTTCTGGATTTTTTTTTTTCCAAATAAAGATATTGGGGTTTTCTGTTGTATGGTATTTATGTGTTTCTTGGATCCATTTATTCATTTATGATTACAGCAGTCTTTGTTATATTTCTGGCATTAATTTACTTTTTGTCCTCAATAAAACATTCATAACCTGTTAAAAAAAAATGTCAGTCTTTTGTATACACGTTTTCAGCTTCACGCGGTATCTTCAGTGTCCTAGTTCATCTCTCAATGGGGCGATCATTTCAGGGTTGGCGTGTTCGTCTCGTCCAATCCACGTATTCACAAATGTTTTCCTCTACCAAGAACCAATCACATTTTAGTATCAGGTATTGCTCCCGCCCACTTTGAAATGTCTAGCTGTGGCCATTTTACACTTGGTTCTCTGAAAAAAAAACCCCACTTGGTTCCTTGAGAGAAAATAAAACACGGATTTTACCTTGGCTGCAACGTGACATAAAAAGGACTTTTGATGGTTGCATTCGGCAGAGGTAAGTGTATATTCTGTTTCACATAAAAGCTGCAGTTGTGTTTGCAAAGGCTAACAACCGTTTGGAGACAGCTTCTGCCTTGTCGAGCTAGCCGACGTCAGGCAAGTATAGTTAGCTTGTCTGCTAAGTGAGCTGACCGTCGTACGTCATTGCAGAATACCTCTGTTTGTGTTCTAAGTTCGTGCATGTGTATCGCACAGTTACACGCATTATTGGTGCAGGACTGACACTGATCGTTTGTTTCTTTTGAAGAGGAGTACTAATAACGATGATCAAAGTGACAATTTAAGTTGTAAAAACTCTTTTGAGTATACATAAATGCATCGTTTACTGGCAAAGTGCTGCCTGCCTCTGAGCTGATAATCAGCAAAGTGCTGGCTTTTTAGCTAACTTTGGGTTTATACATGGCCATGCAAATGCGCAGCCCGCTTCAAAGTTTAAATAAGTCCTACTCATAGCATTTCATTATTTTATTTCCAGGTTATCCAATGCTGTATCCAGAATAAAAGACAGAGACCAGGAGCAGTGTCCGTAAATAAGCATGGACTATGAGCAAAGGTGAGTCCGGAGTTCATTTTGCACATCCCCCACTTCCAAAGAGTGAAAGTGTCTGACAGGACCCTTACTATTTCTTCCATGGTTAGCAGGGGTGGGCGAGGAGATCGCACAGGTCGCTATGGCAACACCCACAGTGATCACAACTTTCAGGATATGGACTACCGAGGTTATGGTCAAGAGGATGAGGAGACAGCAACAGGATATGATGTGAGAACAGAGGAGGACAGTCCATACATTCAGGAGGAGCAACCACTGGGTGGTCAAGACTTCTCCCCTGGTTGCCTCCAAAACCGTGCAGGGTTTCACCAGAGGGAAGGCCGAGGGGACATCAGGCGAGACGGAAAGGGGCTCCAGTGGCCTCCTGGCCCACAGGTTCATCCTGATCAAGCCCTTCCTTTGATTCAGAGGGAGGAGGAAGGATCCCGGCGGGAGTTTGAGCAGTCACACACTGGCCTACAGGAAAGAGGTCGAGGGAAAGGTGGAAGAGGCTTTTCTGAGAACTGTGCCTCTCCTTCAGGGAGTAGGGATGGCGCTTGGGGACGTGGAGAACAGATGGAATACAACGCAATAAGACAGAGGGAGGAGGACAGGTACTCTCGTGGGGCCGTGAAGAGAAGAGTGAGTCATGACAAACTGTTTATTCTCATAGAGCTGCTACAGTTTTATTTTCTCGTTAGCATGTGCTGCAAATGTGTGAATTCTCAAATGCAGGCTTTTTCAACGGGGGCAGAGGAGCACGCCTGTAGGAATGCTGGACTAGACATGTCTCTTGAAGAGCTGGATCAAAAGGACCAGGACTATCGTGCAGATCTAGACCATAACCAGAGGCCAAGCAACATCATAATGCTCCGCATGCTGCCACCCAATGCCAGCGCCAATGAGGTGGGTAAACATCTCAGTGGTGTGTGTGTGTTTTTTGTTACACTTTGTTCTTAAGCTTAAACTGCATTAATGTTTGTTTGTCCATAGATTCGAGCACAACTTCAAGAGCAGGGGATCCAGCCAAGAGAAGTTCGCCTCATGAGGAACAAATCTTCAGGTGAGCTTTAGTCCGTTGCCTTTTTGTTGGTCTTTTCTCTCCCCGCACATCCCACTCATTCATTGCCAGCTCTTTATTTATTTTCATTGCTCTCTCCTTGTCAGTCTTTTCTTGATTTCTTCACATTCTTTCTCCCTGCTAATATCTTTTTCCATCCTTTTAATTTTTTGATAATGCAAAGATCAAACATTTACAGACTACTGTATGGGCTTGTGCTTTGATTCTTTGATTTTCTGGAGTCTTAAGTCTTTCCAGTGCGTACAGGGCAACAAAGAAATCCATATGAATGCTTTAAAGGAGAGTCCTCTGAATATGTTTCCTCAAAAAAAAAAAAATGCATGCACACAGTCATAGGTTACACACCTTTACCACATTCGCTTTTCTTTTTCCACCTTGGCTCCCTTACTGTCTTTACCTTTCCATAATTCAGCCTCATCTACCTTGAAGCGAGATCTGTCTGAGTAGATGAACAGTGCTCACGAACTAACAGTGTCAACTTATATGAGATGAGGAAGCAGAATTTGTTTGAAAGTGTTTGTCATTGTTGCTATTTTAGAATGTGTGACTGTCAAGCTGTGTGCATCATCCGTAGAGAAAAGCTTTTCCAAAGGTTTCCTGTCAGGGTCATCTTCTCACTGGCCGCCCTCTCTGCTAACTTGCTGGTTGTCTGTTAAGTGAGCCTATCTGACTCAGGCATACTTGCAGTCCCCCGGCACTACTCGTCTCTTTCACCCTTACATCACTGTTTTGTCTGTTTGAATGATGATCTTCTGTGATTACACTCCATCAGATCCCACACACTGTTTTTTTTTAAATAACATAAATCAAATATTTGGTCTGTAAATTTTGGTAATGCATGGAAAGGATTCGGAGCAATAAAGTGGAGACTTAACCACAGTGCTACATAGTTCTGACTGCACTCTGACTAGTTTTGCGTGCATGTGTTTGACTGTTTTTGTGTGTGTGTGTGTGTGTGTGTGTGTGTGTGTGTGTGTGTGTGTGTGTGTTCTGGCTTCGTGCTTCATCATTTAAAGCCACAGAGCTTATACTAATGAGTGGGTAGGAACTCCCCCTCTCTCCCTCTTTCCCTGACCCTGTGGAGATACTTGACATTGCGTCCTCCCACCCTTGAGGAGAATTTGACAGCAGCTCTCAAACTGGCTGTCAAAGTGTTATTATTCCCAAGGGAGAGAGGAAGCAATGCCTGATTTTATTAGTGCTGATACAGGGTCTCTCTCTCCTCTGGAAATGAAGCACTAACCCCCTACTGCGTTGTTGTTATGTTGTTGTTGTTGTTGTTCGGTTACCATGGCGCTGGGCGGTGTCCAGGTCAGAGTCGAGGATTCGCCTTCGTCGAGTTTAATGTCATACAGGAGGCCACCCGCTGGATGGAGACCAACCAGGTCACTCTCCCTTACACAGACACACATACACATGTACACACAAACAGTGGGGCGAGTGGGTTCATATCAGGACAGGAGTACAGTCACTTCAAGCCCTGTCATGTGCACATGATGCATTCCAGTATGGCATAGACAGACAGAGATGAGACATACATTTCCGTCTCTGAGGTAGGTAGGTAGGTAAGTCTTGATCCTTTGAGGGAAATCCACTTTTTCTGCCTACACAGAAATCCACAGCAAATAAAATTCATGTTAAGTCATGCTGACATTCATCTGTCAGGGGCCCAACAGCATAGTTCTCATACCTGGGCCCTCCCAGTCATATTTGCATATCATTTGTCTAATACAAGCTTCTCTTTGAGTCCTGTCTCTTCAGTGACATGTTCTCACTCTTTGTCCTAAGTTTACAGAACCATGTCTTCAGTAGTTTGACAGTTTTGTTAAATGTAGTTCCTCACATGGTGTATCGTACATTCTCCCAGAATCAATAAAATCCTTTATATTCATCTTTGCATCCTTTGTTACATTGTAAATAGAGTTGTTATCTATTAGGGGGGCAAAGGTGGTGACAGTGGGAAGGGCTGTGTGGAAAACTGTGAAAAGGTTTCCCCTTAAGGGGGGAGGGATGACACAATTGAACAAACACGCTGTGTCCTTAAAAATGGACACCCCAAAGACTACACATACACCATCTCAGTCCGTCCCAGTTTCCTAAAGCTGAAGGTTGCAATTCTCTGGTGTCCTTTTTCTTTCAGCCTCAGTTCTACTCTTTCTCTCTCTGTCCTCCTCTCTCTCTCTTTTCTCTCCCTTCCCTCTCTCTCTCATCTCTTGTGAGATGAGGCCTTTCTCTGGCATGTGTGGCCCAATTATCTGATTGTCATTCTTTGTTTCCCCTCTCTCTTTCTCTCTGTCTTCCTCTCTTCAGGGAGTGCTGTTGATTCTGGGACAAAGAGTGTCAATGCACTACAGCGACCCAAAACCACGTGCCAATGAGGACTGGCTCTGCAATAAGGTTGTGTGGATATGTGAAGTTCTAAAACTGTATATCAGAAACTGCAGTTTGTCTCCTTATGAAAAAAACCTATAACAGTTGGTATTTTAATGTTTTAACAGTGTGGGGTGCAAAACTTTAAAAGGAGAGAAAAGTGCTTCAAATGCAGTGTGCCAAAATCAGGTAAAGTAGTAACCATCCTCTTTAAATATTTGTAATCTTACCGTAAACATGCTCTCCGTTTCCATTTGAGATAGATATGTATATAAAATGATGGCATGTTGTCATTTCACAGAGGCTGAGCTTAAGTTGCCCCAGCTGCAAAGGGATTTGCCCATCAGTCTCCAAAAGGAGGGCACCCAGGGCTTATTGCCATTGCCTGCACCCTACCACTCCTCTGGACTCACTGTCAACCCAGGACAGGCTACACAGCAAGCAGATGTTGCCAATGACAGTGGGTTCCTTTTTTGACAAGCTTCATTCCCATAGTATAGAGAAGACCCTGATATGTTTAGTTTTACTGTAGTAACCTGTATCTGTGTTAAATGACATGTTTAATGTTCATAATGCTCTGTAATTCTCTTTAAAACCAGCTCTGATACTTAGAAACCTGGGTCCACATACTTCCTTGGATGCCATCTTATCTGCTTTGGCCCCATTTGCTACCCTCTCTCCTTCCAATGTCCGTCTAATCAAAGACAAGCACACGCATCTCAACAGGGGTTTTGCCTTTCTACAGCTCTCTACCATCGTGGTGAGAAACCTCATGAAGCAGACACACACACATGCACAAAGCGCTAGATCGATATTCACAAGAACTGTAATACATCGATATCCAAATGAAAATATGTTGTAATGTTTGTTTACAGATGAAGTTTCTCCCACACTCCAGTGTTTACATACGATGTCTCCCACACAGACTCAGAGGTCTTTGTTTTGTTTTATCAACAGGAGGCTTCTCAGCTGCTCCAGATCTTACAGGCTCTTCAGCCAGCTCTCTCTATTGATGGGAAGACTATTGTGGTGGAGTTTGCCAAAGGCTCCAAACGGTTAGCACTCCCACCCTCGAACATTGTAACAAAGAAAACCCAAGCATACAAATGTTTTTGTTTTTCACTAAGAGTGTTATTGTGGCTTCAAACCAGCTGAAACAGCTTTAGAGGAAATATGAAACAGATATTGGGGCCTAAAAATAACTGAGTGTTCTGTTTTACCAATACAAGAAAAAAAACTGTTTTAAGTAAAGGTCAGCAGACACCTAATTAAATGGTCCCTTTCTCTTTCAATACTAGTGATGTGTTCCTGACAGATGGCAGCAGAGTAAGTGCTGCCACTGTAGCCAGCACTGCTATAGCTGCTGCACAATGGGCTGTAACACAGGTAACCTTTCTGAATGATCTTAAAGAGTTACCAAAACGTTAGTTTTAAACGGTATATATATAAATTATTGAATACCACTGTTCTTGTTTAACGTGATCTTTTAAAATCTTTTGAATTTCCAGACAACTCAGAATGGATCAGGTGGAGGCCAGAGTGTAGAGTCAGCGGTGTATCAACAGGGGGCAGCTGTGACATACAGTCAGGACGGAAATGAATTCACTGGGCTGGATAGCACAAGTTTTAAAGCCCAGGCGGATGTCAGAGTTACTGCTTTGCCCAGTTCAGGAGCAGCTCTGATGGGGGCTTACACAGGAGCAGTCACAGGTTGGTATCACATCTGTATTCATGTTTGTGTTGAGACAGGGAGGATTATAAATATAGGATTTATATAACTGTGAGGGGGAAAAAAATTGTCCAAACTTTGAATTCAAGTCTTGCCACCTGTGCAGCTTCCATTTCAGCGGATGCTGTGGCATCAAGATCAGTGCCCCCCCCCACCAAAACACAGACTACTCTCATAACCACAGCAACCACCACACCAGCCACGCAGGTATGTTGTTGTTGCTTGCTTTAAATCTTCATCTCTTGCATTTTTGCTTGTCCTGACTTTGCTGGTTTTCAAACCTTTTTCTGACTCTCAGGTTGAGATAGTGGGAAAACCACAACCAGCTACTCCCAGCCAACCTGCCACCCCAGGCACTGAACAAGAGCTACAGCAATATCGTAAGACTTTGTGTATCTAGTATTCTATACTGGTTGAGTAATTTGTGCGTTTGAGTTTTTTGAAAAAATTGTAAGTAATAAAATCTTATCTTGTAATTTAATGTTTATCTAAATGTGTTTGAATAATGATTGTGGCATTCAAAGCCTATAAACACTTATCTGTTCTTGTGAAATCAAGATTTTAAAATGAATATCCGTCCCTGAAAAAAAGTGTTTTGTGTTTGACTCTAGCTGTTCCAGATGTATCCACATATCAGTATGATGAAAGCTCAGGGTACTATTACGACCCACTCACAGGTCTCTACTATGACCCAACCTCCCAGGTAAAGACTTAAGTAGCCATATGTTACAGTTAAAGGTAAAAATAAAAATCTACACTGCAACAGCATTTCATTTGGGTTGTTTGTCCTCCTTTTCTTTGCAGTACTATTACAACCCTCACACGCAGCACTACATGTACTGGGATGGAGAGAAGCAAACCTACATTCCTGCTGCTGAGCAATCAAACAGTGAAGGTGCTGCTACCGGTGCTGGGGCCGCCCCTTCAGACTCACCTTTTGCTTCTCCTGGCAGCAAGGAGAAAAAAGACAAACCCAGAAATAAAACTGCTCAACAGGTAGTCTACATACAGGATAAAGGTGTTATCTTTAGTGGACAACTCTTATATATCTCAACAAAAAAATCGATAGCTCGAAAAAAAAACTATTGAGTTGTCTCGCAAAATACTCAGCCTCTGAACTATGACATTACAATGAAAGTCTTCCCTGAGGAATTACTCCAAATGTTTCCTGACTTGGTGTTCATATCTCTAGATTGCAAAGGATATGGAGCGCTGGGCTAAGAGTCTAAACAGACAGAAGGAGAACATGCGGTCTGTGTCTTCTTCCCCTGCCGTGGGCTCCACAGCTTTACCACCTGGCTTCACCAGGACACCTGGCCACAGTCGCTTAGATGATCGCAGAGAATCTGCAAGTGCGGATGCAGGCTATGCTGTTCTGGAGAAAAAGGTACATGAAACCTCTACAAACTCATGCTTAGCTCCAGACACAATGGTACACTTGAGGTCACAGGATAAAGAATAAACATGAAGAATGTTCATCAGTGCTTAGACTTGCACCTGTCTTGGTGATGACACATTGTCTGTGCTTTGTTTTTGCTGTCCTGTAGGGGGCACTGTCCGAGCGGCCTCAGATTTTCTTAGACCAGATAAGACAAAGTACAGAGGTGAGTCCATGGTTTTAGCAAGTTATCATTCTCAGCTACTGCAGTGTGTCTGTTTGTCAATAAGTAACTGGTTACATTTAATCCCTCAGCACTCTCCACCACAGCAGCAGGGTCTGGTCCCAGCCTACAGTGGAGAAACTGACAGTGAAGAAGAAGGTGGTGATAAGGACGAGAAGGAAGGGAGGATGACAGACTGGGTTAAACTTGCCTGTCTGCTGTGTAGGAGGCAGTTCCCAAGCAAGGAGGCCCTTATCAGACATCAGCAGCTATCTGAGCTGCACAAGGTGTTAACACGGTCTAAAAATAACATTGTAACATTTTTACTGGAGTAAAAACGTTATTGTCGCTGAATTCTGTTTCTTAGTGGTGTAAAAAAAAAAAAAATAAAACCGACCACTTACTCATCCCTTCTTGTCCACCTTCCCTTCAGCAAAACTTGGAGCAGAGGAGAGTCCAGCAGGAAGTTACAGGCAAAGAGGCAAGTTGACAACTTTACATGGAATAATTATGTTGATTCCTGGTTGAATATAGCTCATATTGATTTAATATCCCACATTTTCGTTTGCAGAGACTTACAGATGGACCTGAGCCCTCGGATCCTAAGAGGAGGAAGTTCAGTCCCATGTAAGACCCAGTAATGAAAAAGCTTCCTAAGTTGACAGAAGGTGTCAGATGTGTGAAAATGATCAAGTATTTGTTCAACCATGAGTTTTGGGGGTCATTTTTTTCTTTTTGACTGCAGTAAAATCTATACGGAATTGTTTTGTTTTGTAATGTGAAGTCAGTGCGTTATTCTCTTTTCCTCTGCAGTGATGGGATCAGTGGTACAAGTCTCGGTGCCAGGATGCTTCAGGGAGGTGTGAAAAAGGGTCTTCTATTGCGCAATATGCAAGTGGAGTGAACTTCATCCTATAATCAAACTTCCTGACCCAGACAGGACAACAACAAAGCCTGGAACCCAAAACTTCACCATTAATAGATTTTTATAGATAAATCCGCTTTGTTTGGTCTGTCATCAAAATTACCTCAAAGTGGTAATACACTCATAAGAACTGATCCTGTGCCTGTGGGTTACAGGATATTGCACAGAATGCACTTTTTTATTTCTTGTTTTCTTCCTGAATGATGCAGTTTTCAGTTTTGACTTGCTCTAGAGCTTGTATGTGATAAACAAGACGAAATGGTTAGGAATCATTTGCTTTGAGAAAATGAAGGCAGTACAGTGAATGAGGTTTTCTAATACTACTGTCTATGCACCGTGTCATTCAGTGAATGACCGCTCTGGGCATGAACTTTGTAAACCTTAAGGAAGAGACTGTTCCCGAATGAATTGAAAGAGGCCGCACTAACACTAGTGTGTAGATGAAAATGTCTCACCTTGCAGGTATGAGTTCTCATTGTGAAGTATAGTTATCTCTGCAGATTTTTTTTTTCATTTCAACTGATCATAAATGACACTGTGTTTCATTAATCTCATGTAAATTAATTCAGAATAACATTTTTTCATCATTGTTCGCAGTGTATGTCTTCTATGGGCAAGAAAGTGTGCATAAACAAGTGTTTCAACATTTAAACTTAGAATTTCCAAAGCAGTTTTTGTAAATCTGGGGTGTCAAAAGAGGAAACTGATTGTGGGAGCTTTAATGCAACAACTTGCAGCAATACTCTTTCGGTGTCCGTGTTAAAGCTCGGAAGTTTCCATGGCAACAACAAACATGGTTCCCGGTCTGTGTTGGTTGAGACACTAGACAAACTAAAGTTAGCTTTATAAATCAGTCAACACCAAGTTCTAATGATACATTGTATTGTCTAGTTTTACGAAGCAGAATAATATTAAAAGTGGCATTTTTCTGTTAATGTTTAGCGGTGACGCTAAAGTCATTTTAACAGTCTAGCTTACGTTAGCTCTGCAAACTCTCAGCTTTCAAGTGCTCGGGGTTTTTTTTAAGTCTACCAAGATGTCTGATCTGAATGAAGATGTTGTTCTATCGGATGTAGAGGGAGAAGAAGAAGGTCATCAAGAAGGAGTCGAGGTGGATGAAAACGTATAAATAACTTCCACCACGCAAGATCATCGGACGAAACATCTTCAGATTAACTATACACGGTCCGCTGTACAGTCTATGGTTACTACCATGAGAAAATACAATATAAGCTTCCACGTGATGTCGTTTTAGTCTTAACTGAGCCGTTTCACCTTAATCATTGTAACCTCTCTATTACAATAGATCAGTTTACATCCCAGACACAAAACAGGTATTTTTTTTCTATTTGACTTCTTCCTTGAATTCTTCTCACAGCCTGTTTCACAAGATGGCCCAAAAGGCCCCAGGACTTCCAACAGATATTTGTTTAAGAGTAGCCTGTGATTTGCATTTCTAGATATGTACATATTACCTACCGTGCAGTCGTGTTTTACCATGTTACAACTGGTAAGGTAATTGTTCAAAGCCTGAAGGCAGCATTCCTCTGTATTTTTCGTGCAAAAGTTTACTTAAGTACTTGGGATGGGTATTTGCATTAACAGTGTGCATTAATTTTAAAGTATTTCCTGGTGATAAGTGAAAGTATTGGGTTTGAGTTCATATGTGAGATCACACCCTCAACAAGCAAATTCCTTTTGATGTTTTTCTTCTCCCAGATACAGGTTTGCAGTGTGACTCCAGAAACCATCAGTAAGGGTCTCTCTTTACTGTGTCGAACAGGCAATGGCCTTGGACATGCTTTTATTAGGCTGGACCTGAAAGACAAGTGAGGTTGCAGAAAGCACACAAAAAGCAAAAACTACTCTTCATTTTTAAAAGAGGAGTATTCCTCTGAGCAAGGCAATCTATCTGATTTAATTTTATTTCCACTTTTTTTATCACTGTACCCCTCAGTGGACTGAATGACATTGCTGCAATCAGCAATTATATTCACATACGTTTTCTGGATTTATCAAACAACCACCTCACTGATCTTTCTCCCCTGGCATCTCTGACCCAGCTCCTCTGGCTTAAGGCAAGAATCTCTTTTCTGAATTCATATAGAAAAGGACATCTCTGTTTATATCACTCAGTCTCACCTATGGTAAATACTGACTGAGCTGTCCTCTGTAGGTGGACAATAATGCAGTGGTGAGCTTTGAAGGACAGCCTTTCACCCAGTTGCCCTATCTCCAGTGGCTGAGAATGGCAGGAAACCGACTGACAGATGTGGTTGGCCTGGCTGGGCCAGCCTTGGAGAGCCTCAATCTGACAGGTTAGTCTGTTGTTGTTTTTTTGTTTGTTTTGTTTTAATAAAGTTGACATGATTTTAAGTATCAGAAAAATCATGTGAAATGAGGAATAGTTTGATAGTCAAAATTTGAATGTAAAAAAGTGATAAAACATACAAATGGTTTATTTCCAGATGTCCAACAGTAGTCAGTGATATGACAAACTCTCTACATCAGCAGACTTGATCAATATGTTAACCCTCTCTGGCAGGTAATAGTATTCAGAGAATGAATGGATTTCAAGGTGGCTTGTATGCCAACTTGGTCACTCTAGAGCTGAGAGGAAATCAGCTGGATTCCACAGATGGCATCAGTCTTCCTAACTTGCAGCATTTATATCTGGTAATGTGGTCTGGAAAAAGCACACTTGATTTTTTGACATCTTAATTCCAATGTAACAACCCTGAAATCATAACACCTGTAACCGTAAGTTCTCTCTGACATTCAGGCTCAAAATGCAATAAAACATCTGAAGGGTTTAGAGAGATTAGAGCGCCTTATCACGCTTCACCTGCGAGACAACCAACTTGAAACTCTAGAAGGCCTCAGCTCCAACATGAAGTGTCTCCAGTACCTAAACGTCAGGTATCCAGCTACATCACAGTCGGACAGATCAGTGCCATAAGAAAAGTTCATGTCATATATGTAAAATAATAAACTTCAAATACATGTTTCTCTTCTTTCTCTTAGAGGAAATGCAATCTTAGATGAGAAAGCTCTTCAAACACTAAGCCATGTGTCAAAAACTCTGAAAGCTTTGGTCCTCTCTGACAATCCTCTGGTGGAAATGACAGACTACCGCCTCAGCATGCTGATTCTTTTGCCACATCTGGAACGGCTTGACAAAGACCCTGTCTCCCATGAGGAGAGGGCTGAGGCCTTGGAGGGAATTAAGGTAACGCTGAGGCACATCTTATTTCTCACCGTGGCAACAGGACAATGGGACAAGTTAAAATCTGTTCCTTATTTGATTGTTCTCATGGCATTTGTCATTTCAGGAACTTAAAGAACAGGAAATACCTGGGCTGTAAGATTTGCAACGATGACCAAAATGAGGAAGTGCTTGACTTCCTTGAAAAGTTATTCTTGGTGTGATTCTGTTGTATGAAAAGTATTATACAGTCTTCAAAAATGTTTTGAATAATAGGCTTTTCCATATTCATATAGGTCTATTTGTGAACCAATGAGTTCCTGTGCCTCCTTTTTTTGTTTTCTTACTTTTCTAAAGCAGCTTCTCAGCAATAAATATTTTAAAAAGTGTTTATTGACTGCAAAACAAAAGAATTCCATAAAGCAATGACTCCGACTTAAACATGAGTTGTAAGGGATTATTTGAACCTTTCGTTGCAAGCACAACAAGCCTGTGTTCCACGCTGAGTAAGGATGAGAGGGCAAATTCTGCCCCCGTTTCCCTGTTGGCAGCCGTCCAACTGCAGCTTTAAAGCGACAGTGACATGCTCTGAAAGTGTGGAAAACTGGAACATACGATGAGACAGAGTATAATACGTCCCCGGTGTGTCTTTTGATAATTAAAGCTTTATAGTTGTGATCTTAAGTGGTTATAATACCTACATTTCATCGTATTGTTACCACGCTAAGTGTCTTCCTGAGATGCAAAAGAACATTTTTATCAAGTCTCCGATGCTATGGCAATTCTATACCACCTTACATTTAATTTATCATTAAAGCAGTGAGACTACTATTCTGTATCAGGGAAGCTGATATGTTTCTGAAATGCGGAAATGGTAAACACAAAGTAACCTCATACCAGAGTTTATACAGTCTGGAGAGATATTGTGAAAGTCGCTTCTCCTGTGCAACTTGCACGATAACTGTTCTTCCAATGATTGGATTAGGTGGGAGTGGCTGTTACAGCAGACATAAGTCTCCCTCCTCTCTACCCGTCCTCCTCCTCGGTTGTTCTTGCACTGAGCAGCTAGCGGTGGCACAGCGCGGCATTCTGCTAACACATCGGAAAGCAATAACTTAACTTAATTCAAGTCTTAACGCCGACGTGGTTTTCAAGAAACAACCGAGAAATCATGACTAGCTACCACAAGCCCGATGAGAAGACCCTGCAGGGGCTGAAAGACGTCGCTAACAAGCTCAGAATCAACTCCATCAGGGCAACATGCGCCTCCAACTCTGGGTGAGTTAATTTAAATTATTTTTCAATCCAGTTTCAGTAATAGTAGGGCTAGACGAGAATAAAGTATCCTGTGTTATGTAATGTTAGCATAAACTAGTAGACGCACGTTATACCTGCGGGGCCCGGATGCACGTGCTGCTGATTATCTTCACGCGGTGGAGAACGTAGCCTCTGCTGACAGCTAGGGAGTAAATATTTAAACTTTAGTTTTAATTTCAGCATTGTTTGATTTGCATTCGGAAGCTCACACTTGCATTAGCTAACCACATGTCGAAAATTTTTACGCAGCTTTTAATTGAACAAATTGTTCCCATAGTTGCTAACAGTACTTTTCATGCACGCTAGCATCGAGTGGGTGGTTTCTAATCACGTAAATCACGTAAATGGAAGAATGTGAGGCATTAGCACCGGCCTGTCTCATCCGTTTATCAAGAAATCACATGATCAGGAGAAGTTCAACCTCGAGTTCAGCTTGATGCGTCAGTTTAAAGCTGCAGCAGCATCCTAAAATGCCACACAGATCTGCTATCTTCGAATTCCACTAAGTATTCCTGAAGTACCAAACTGAGCAGCCAAAAGGGCACCAGTGGTATTGCCCCATCCTTACTGCCAGGTTTGGCAACCTACTGACTTCTTCCTTTTCACTGAAGGAAATGACAGAAGAAGCTGAAACCTGTTCAAAGATGATGAAAAGTTTTACCATCAAAGGGTGTAACTGACTGCCTATTTAGTAATCTATCAAGATTATGACGCAGTAAATCTAAGGCATCACATGTATCATTAAAACTAACATACATTTGTTTATTTAAGGAGTTAAAAATAGAATGTTAACAGCTGGTGAGCTGTCGGTATTTGCAACATAATTTTGTAAGTTATTACTTTTCATTTTAAGCATTTTTATGGAAAATAAACAAGTTGGAGAAAAATCTACATTTGATGTATCAACAGGTGATTAACAGATTCTTTTGAACTTTTGGTTCTTAAATGCTTATTTCAACATCATCCCACTTTCTGTAAATTTACTTGACACCCTCCAAGAAATCCAGTAATGCTTGTCACCTTAGGCAGCTTCCAAACAAAGGTTTGTTGATAAACCTGTTTTTGCCATTTCCTTGTCATCCAACGAGGAAATGGGTGAATTCTCTTCCTTGTGTCCTTACTATCAGTCATCTAATGGTCTGATACTATTGTCACTTTAAACAAAGGATGTCTAGTTTTTACACCCAACTCTCATTACATGTAGTTCCTCATTATTTGACTGCTGTGTAATGTTACACACGAGTACTTGTTTTATTTTGTTTTGAGTTTTATGAATTTATTTCCCAGCAGGTTGTCTCTCAACACCAGGACAAGGGGTAAACGGAGCAACCTGGTTTTGTTTTGTTTTGAAATGCAACCATGACCACAATGGATGTTTTTATGAGACAATTTTGTGTTCCAAGCATGAATGAAATGTTAATCTTTTTGTAATTTAACTCTCACAGGGAAGCTGAGATGCTGTTGAGTAATGTTGGATTTCCAAACATGTCCACAGTAGTTGGACCACAATACAGCAACTAACAGTTTCACAAGTTAGCTTCTCTTTTACATGTTTAAGGTGTGATGATCTAACTGATTTGTTGATGTGAGATTAACAGTTTATTGGTATGAATAATAATCCTAACCCCTACAGGATGGACGTTTTCTCATTGCTTGCCCAATGTTATCTATTAGAATGACTGATTGTGTTCAGTGGTTGTTTTTGTTAAACTAAACACAAGCTTCCTGTAAGTGCATGGTGTGAGACTATTTTCTTGTCTTAAACACTGTCTTTAATATTTTTGAACTGTCTCCTTTCTTTCTTTCCTCAGTCATCCCACGTCATGCTGCAGCGCAGCAGAGCTCATGTCTGTGCTCTTCTTCCACACTATGCGCTACAAAGCAGATGACCCTCGTAACCAGTGCAACGACCGCTTTGTGCTGTCAAAGGTCAGTGCTCCTCATTCTGTTAGAGAGATTTCACATTTGGTGATGGTGTCATACTAAAAGGCTAAACTCACTCTCTGTCTCCAGGGTCATGCTGCACCTGTCCTGTATGCTGCCTGGGCTGAGGCTGGTTATGTGAAAGAGTCTGATCTGCTTAACCTGCGCAAGCTTGACTGTGACCTTGAGGGCCACCCCACACCAGTAAGTAAAGATTCCCTCTGCTGTTTATTCCATCATAACAAGTGAAACATGATGTTCAGGTCGTAATTTACACTCTAAAACTGACACTTTCTCTTCCTCCTTCCCCAGAAACTGCAGTTTGTTGACGTAGCTACAGGATCTCTGGGTCAGGGCCTTGGGGCTGCTTGTGGAATGGCTTACACTGGCAAATACTTTGACAAATCCAGGTAAATTACTTCACAGAAATAATCAATCCCACTTTTGAAACATACATTTGCATCAGTTCTTCACTTAACATTTCTCAAAATTTGATAGTTTTAAAATGTATAAAGATAACAAGTATAGGGGTTGTCTGTCTGTTCAGCAAATAGACTTTGTCTTGTGTAAAGGTAGGATGTCATATATTGTTGTTGACTCAGCATTGTTTCAACAAACTTTGTTTACCAAGAGTGTAATGCTGGTAAGTGGGGAACTGCTTTGATGTGTGTATATTTAAATATGTACAAATCTATTCTCGCACAACAGTGTATTGCCTCTGCTGTACTGTAGATATTCTTACATGTGCAATTTCATTATATATATGTGTGTGTACACACACACACACACACACACATACATACATACATACATAAAGGGACGTTTTAACAATTTTGACGCACAGTTGTATAATGACAGTCATTATATTCCATTCTTTTGTGAATCAGCAGCTGATGCACTGTGATCTGTTTATTGGGTAAACCTGCACTAGTGTAGTTATAATTGGGTTAAATCACTCCCAGACATGAGCCTGTGATGTGGCATAAAGGTGTCACACTGTAGAGCTGAAATTGGTGTTGCAAATTTCAGAGAAGGTTTGCATAATTCCTCTTTTTTTATGAGCAGTCTGAAGCTATTTCCCAAGAAAACTTCCTGATGAAGGTTCCAGAGATTACCATTTTTGTCAGTGTTACAGATTTCATAGAAAGATGTTGGCTTAACTGTTACATGTCACATGGATAACCAATGGACCTTGCAGAGACAAAACATATTTGGAATATGTTTCAACTGTGGGATGGTCAGATTATTTAGAATGTTAAAGATGTTACTTTTGCTATCATTGTCAGATTTTCTTTGTCAGTGATTTATGTTCAATTCAAATTTTGTGTGTAAATGATGATAATAAATTACTATACTAGTCAATAAGTCCCATTGGGTTCTCAGTAAAGGTGCTCTTCCTGAGCAAGATTAAAACCAAGTAGTTATGGTCATGACTGCACGGTAAATCAATCCTTACCAGTGTTTTTAATTTAATGCGCACATAATGAGTAAAAAAGTACTGCCATGTAGTCTTTACTCTGTTCAACAGGCCATCCAAAGTCTTTTTCAAAAATGTGTTCCTCAAAATTTTGGCACTAATGTTGCTTTTTACTCTTTGCTACATTGTATCGTAGTTATCGGGTGTACTGCATGATGGGCGATGGAGAGTGTTCAGAGGGTTCTGTATGGGAGGCCATGGCCTTCGCCTCCTACTACCAGTTGGACAATTTGGTGGCCATCATGGATGTCAACAGGCTTGGCCAGAGTGAAGCTGCACCCCTGCAGCACGATATGGAGACCTACCGCAAACGCTGTGAAGCTTTTGGGTTTGTACACACTTTTCTTTCCCCTCTTTTTTTATTGTCAAGAAATGTCAGGAACATTAAACTATTTAATAATTGATCTGTGCCCTGCTGGTCTTTCTCCACCCTCATTTGGTGCCTCTCTTATTTCAGCTCTGCTTACCTGGTTAATTCATGATATTTAACATGGTTGTTCAGCAGTTAATAGGTCTGTGTTTTGAGTTAATATTTGTCTTAAAGTGTGGTGGAATGTTAATGTTGGGCAATTTTTGTGCAGGTGGAACACGTATGTTGTGGATGGACATGATGTGGAGGAGCTGTGCAAAGCTTTCTGGCAGGCTAAGCAGGTCAACGGAAAACCAACTTGCATTGTAGCGAAGACTTTTAAGGGCAAAGGTCTTAAAAGTATGTAGTTTTTTTGTTTTTTTTTTACATTACATGATGTCTTTAGAAATGTATATACTTTCCTATGAGTAAGATTAATAAAACCTTTTCCATCCTTACTTGTAGATATTGAGGATCTTGATAACTGGCATGGAAAGCCCATCCCTAAGGACAGGGTGGATGACATCCTGAAAGACCTGCAGGCTTTGATCCAGGTCCCCAACAAGACCCTGTGCCCTGAGCTGCCTCTGGAAGACACAGCGCCTGCAGACCTCAGCCCACTCAAGCTTATTTCACCCCCAGCATACAAAAAGGGAGATAAGGTACAGTTTGGGGACAATGTAATCATTCATAATAACACAATGAATGCAGGTGGATTGTTTAGCAGTCTTTTTAAAACTTTGTTTACCTAAATGTAAAATATTGATTTTGTTGATAAAGCCACCTTTTTTAATTTCCTTCTTCTTCCCCCACTTGCACTGTCAGATGGCTACTAGGCGTGCATATGGTATTGCCCTGGCAAAGCTGGGCCAAGCCAACGAGAGAGTGGTGGCCCTCGATGGAGACACCAAAAACTCCACCTTCTCAGAGACCTTTAAGAAAGCCCACCCTAATCGCTACATTGAATGCTTCATCGCTGAACAGAACATGGTAAATAACATCTTCAGTTTAAAAAAACTTGTGCTATGGTGTTACAAAAAACATGGTAACTACTCCACCTTATGAAAGAGGACTGGATTTGGCTTAGTTCACACTCTCCATGACCATAATCTGCTCCAAATTTGTCTAATCTGTTACTATTCATTCTCTAGCATGATAATCCCCTCCTCAGACTGCTGCCTATGTCCAGTTTACATGAGCTTCTGCTGTTATGAACACTGTCCTCTGATGCTGATGTCATTGCAGGTAGGCGTGGCCATCGGTTGTGCAGCTCGTGACCGCACGGTTGCATTTGCCAGCACATTTGCTGCCTTCTTGTCTAGAGCCTACGACCAGATCCGTATGGGAGCCATCTCCCAGACAAATGTCAACCTAGTGGGTTCCCACTGTGGGGTCTCTATTGGTAAGCTTTCTGCTGAAGCATGCTTGTAAACCAATTAATCAGACTAAACTAGTGTCACCCACTGACCTTATGCTGCCTTTAGGTGAGGACGGTCCCTCTCAGATGGCTTTGGAAGACTTGGCCATGTTCCGTGCTATCCCAACATGCACTGTTTTTTACCCCAGTGATGCAGTGTCTACTGAGAGAGCTGTGGAGCTATCAGCCAATACAAAGGTCAGAAGAGTGCCTTATTTATGGAGTTTCCAATAAGAACTGTTAACTAAAAAGGGGCTGACAAAATCCTCGTTTCAACCCTTCTCTTTGTATCCGTAGGGTATCTGTTTCATTCGCACCAGCAGGCCAGACACTGCAGTCCTTTACTCCCCAGATGAGATTTTTGAAGTGGGCGTAGCCAAGGTAATAACCAATCCCATCACTTTATTTTGTGTTTTAGACACTGGAAAGGACACATGAAGAAAAAAAATACATTTACAAATGAATGTCTTTACTTATAGGTGGTGCGCCAGTCTTCCAAGGATCAGGTCACAGTGATTGGTGCTGGAGTTACTCTGCATGAGGCCCTGGCTGCAGCTGACATGCTGGCCAGTGAAGGTAAACCTGCATTGCCCTCTAGTGGCTAGAAATGGGTATTGACTGTTATAGCTCTACACTTGCCATTCAGAATCTTAACTGGCAAAAATTAATTCATTAGCTGCTCTTGTAATTAATATTGCTTAATAGACATCCTTTGATTACTAAACTTTTGTAGGCAAGCACATCCGTGTCATTGACCCATTCACAATCAAGCCCCTGGATGCAGCTACCATTATGGATAGTGCCAGAGCCACAGGGGGACAGATCATCACTGTGGAGGACCACTACAAGGAGGGTATGTAGTCACCTCCCCCTTTTTTTTGTGAATAACTTTTCTACTGAAATACTGTCTGGGCCATGAATGGACTTGCCAACTGTGTGTGAGGGATTCAGAGTTTGACACTGTTCATTCAGGAATTTTGTCCTTTGCATTGGACAGTTTTTTTTTTTGTTGTTTTTTTTTTAACCCCATCTTAAGTGGGATTTTTAGAAGTGATTCTAGGTGAGGAACATACCCCCCCTCCCCCCCAAAAAAAAGAGGCCGAGGCTTGTGTAAAAGAGCTTCCTTCTGTCATTTTGCACACATTAAATTGAACTGGTTGGTGGTTGCTTTTCATAGCAAATTTCCACGAGTTCCTTTAAAGGTTTCCTTCTCCTCTTCCTAGGCGGTCTCGGGGAAGCGGTACTGTCCGCAGTGGGCAGGGAGCCTGGTATTGTTGTTACTCGGCTGGCAGTGAGCGGTGTTCCTCGCAGTGGAAAGCCCCAAGAGCTTCTGGACCTCTTTGGCATCAGCGCCAAACACATCGCTAACGCTGTGCGTCAGACCTTCGCAAACTAAGGACTTCCCTTGATCCCTGCCTCCTGCTTTGATGCATCCATCTTTCTGTCCTTCATGCAGCTACCTGACATGAAAACATGAAGACCTGTTAACTTATCTGGTTCTTTGCCATCTTGTGGCATCACTTGAGTGCCGTGTTCTACTCTTATTTCTATCACAGAGAGATATGGTAATAGAAGTGCAGTGCTCTTTAAGCTTGTAGTGCTATTCTTTAGCACTTGCTTCTCATTTTCCTCCTCATGGAGTTTGTAGCATTCTTTTTCTCTCTCACCCATCATGTTGTTGAAGAGTGCCCCAGCTAAAATCACTAAAACACTGCATTTTGATTTCAGATCATGCGTTACCAGATATCCATTTAGGTTATGGTCCACTGTGTACTGTCAGGCCTTGGACTCAGTTCCTCAATCCAACCATCATTTCCCTTTAACATTCCTAACAATCACTTCACTAGTGTTCATTAGTCTTTTTCTAAGAAGCACTGTTACCGTTAGGCATAAATCTCATGTACTAGATCCTCTTGTTTAGGTGTTTTCACTCACAGCTTCCAGCATTTGGCTGTGATGGAGAACAGTTTCTTCAGACCAGTGTGAAAACCATTTTAGTTATGAACAGGTAAAGCATTCCTTTGGTGACTCTTGGCCACACAGGTATCACACATTACTGGTGTTTGAGGTCAACCTGTTGTAGCTGTGTTGTGCCGAATTAAAATAAATGACCAAATGCTGTTGTCTGATTTTCTTTTTTTATTGTTATTGCTTTTGATATTCAACCTGATGTAAGTTGTAGCTGGAACTACAGATGGCTATGTCAGATGGTCCATACTAAAATATTGTTGGGACTTTAATATTGGTTATCTTTGGTGCCAGTCATCATGTTGCCTACAGGATGATACTTTGTGATCTTTGTGTAGGGATGCATGAATCTAATTACTTTAATCAGTATGGTGATATTAATGTCTTGGGGAATCTAAAGTTATTGGATGCACCAATTCTAAATTGTTCAGTATTTTTTTTTAATGCTGGAGAACCAGATTCTTTTTTCTTTATGTGTAGCAAAGCCTAATGCAAGAGGTCCTGTAGGAAATCCTGTCAACATGAAAAGCTGCTCCAAACAGCACATTTATTGTGAAATAAACTTTTCAGCAGAAATAAATCGATAGCCAGCCCAGTCAGTAAAAAAAAGACCAGTATCTATCACGCAGTTAGGCCCATCAGGTCATGGTCTTACTTTTGAAAGACACTAAATTTTTTTACTTAGGCCGACTTGCGCCACAGAACGGTTAATAATTTAATCAAGTGTAGGTGTGAGTGTGGGCGCGAAAGGTTGTCTCTAGCATCAGCTCTGATTAACTGGCGACCAGTCCATACCCCGCCTGTCGCCCAGACAGCTGGGACAGACTCCAGGTATTGTTGCCCTTGAAAGATTAGTCGTCAGATTCATATCAGCTGTTTTTAGGTCAATATGTCTCATTACTGTGTAAAATTTGCCGTTTTTTTTTTTTTAATGAAATGCTTGTCTTAGCTGGGACATTTTGTTTCATTTTCAGTGCTAACACAGCTAACTCATTAAGTTAATATGCTAAACGTATGTACTACCAAAAGCCGTTAGTATGCCGACTTTAGCATTTCTTTAAAGCACCTCGATGGACCTATGTGACAAAGTTTCAATGTGACTGCAGACTTCATTCGGTTTTCTTTTTGTTTTACACGAGTGGCTTCTTTACAGATACATCCTGAATACAGAACTGTCAGCAGTTACACTGTCTGGGACATTTTTGAACTGCTATCATTGACCTGGGCAAAGACTGTGTATTTATGCAGGATGTTTCTGCACCATGTAGGACAGTGGATGGAAACTGGTAATCCAGGGTGGTGTCTGACTGAGGTTTAGGAAGGGACTGACTGTGGTCAGTGGATTACTGCATGTTCCTGTCAACGCTGAAATTAATAGTCTGTGCACACATCACTATTTACACTGGAAGAGTGCATCAGGACCTGAGTGTTTCAGTGTTTGGTGTTAAAATGTCCAGTGTGCCATTTGGAAAATGTCTGTATTCTCCTGCTTACCCCTGACTCTCACATACAAAAAAAAAAAAAAAAGTAGTAACTTAAACTTGATTTAGTTTAAGTATTTGGCTATGATCATAGATCTTGTAAATCAGAGAAGCTGCTGCTTGGTACATGAACGCATGTACACAAATTTTGACCATTTTTTTGTGTGTTTGTCTGATTTATGAGCAAACACAGAAGAGCTGTCAGCATGTTTCACCCCACAGTGAAAATCCCAGTTTGGCTCAATACTCAGTCAGTGGCACCTGCTCGGCTTGGCGGGGAGTGTGATACCCACACACTCCAGAGTACATGTTTAAGCATCTTGGTCAGGCAGAATATATGTACACAATATAAAGACAGGTTCATTGTTCATTTCTCGGAGGTTGTGTTTGATTTCATACATAGATGCCAGTGGAGCTTGGCCAAACATGGTTGACTCCTTGACCTGAACTGTCTCGTAACCTCTGTCTACTGCTGGAGATCCTCAGGATTGGTCTGATTTCGTTCAAAGAAATAAATCTGACATTTGGTCATAAATTCATCTGACAACACAAATATTGTCCAAACTAGAATCTATTACATGTAATGTTGTGTATTCACTGTTTTTTCATGCTTGTATTTTTCTGCTTTAAATTTAGCAGACAGTTATGAAACTGTGTGGAGACAAGGAGGAGCGAGGCGGGTCTGTGTATTTCATGGTAAGATGAGTAAGGATCTTTAGGAACAATGTGAGAGTTTTGGGGGGTGTCGTTACCCCTCCATCTCCACCTTCAGGGTATTCTTGCCCACCCTCTTGCTTTGCTCTCTTAGTTGGGGGCATGTCTGATACAGTATTGCTTTGCTCTTGGTTGACTCACATCAGACTCTGCACCAAGCTTTTTCCTTGTGTCTCATGAGCCCAGATTTTCTGGTTTCCTGGAGATCCTCTTGTATAAACTTTCACGTTGATTGCTACTTGCAGTTTCTCCTTTATGACATAACCAGCTCTCCTTTCTGTGGATTTCTCCTCGTTCTTTGCTTCAGCTCAGAGGATCTTAAAGCTTTGGACTCTTCTCTCCAACTGAAGCAGATTAAATTGAGTTAAAATCCAGCCATGCAGGTACTGTGGACATGGTTCATACTCATTTGTCTTTATTGTAGTGGCTTTTCAGTACATTGCGTTAATCATTCTTATGACATGAATGGAAAATTGGAAACTTTGCCTGCGAGTCATGAATTGGACACACCAGCAGCTCATCAATCTGTAGCAGCCTTGTTAGATCCAAATGGTTCAAGCACAACTCTTCCTGCCGGTAAGATCTTTTTGTCTTTTAAACTCTTTACCAATGATTGTGGCTTTTAAATGTTTACTGAAGTTATTTAGTTTGTACAGATAAGTGAAAAAACTGCCTTTATATGGTGTTTCAACCACAGAGACTTTTGTCTGTAGAAAGCTGTGGAAACAAGATACTTATTCTAAAAGTACAAGCTCTCTTTTGGGATTGGTGTTGCAGCACTGTGCATTTGTGAGTTACATTTTTGTAAAATATTTTATGTGCAAAAGCAGTGACGATTAGTTTGAAAAAGTTTAAACAAGTTTAAAAGAGATGTTTCTAATTTGTTTCTATTTATTTATTTATTGAACAAATCAGTGAACCATTTTCCCCTTTCAAATAAGTTCCTTTTACCTTAAGTTCTGGGTGCTTTTGGTACAAACATAACTTTAATGTTTTTTCTCTGTGATTTGCTATGAAGAGGGTGAGAATGAGTGGCTCCAAATGGAAACAAAAAGGGCAAGAGATGACCAAGGATTTGATCTGAGGAAGGATGAGGCAGGTAGAAGAAGAAGAAGAGGCACCTGGGGGGAGAGGAAACATGCAGAAACAGTGGAGGCCAATGCATACAGAATAGTATGACACTTGATTTTTAAATATTTGCATCAATGTCATAACCCAGTCTGAAACTGTTTTACTGGACAATGTAAATAATCTGCTTTTTGCAGGCAGGGTTAGGGCAACCACTGATGGGCTGGAGAAAACGTGGGAGAGCGGAGCAGGAAACCAGCACTCTCATGGCTGTACTGAAGGAACTTCATGCTGATAAACAAAGGCTGATGGATGAAAGGAATGCAAAAGAGGAGGAGGATGACGATGATGATGATGATGATGATGATGATGATGATGACGACGATGATGATGACGACGACGATGATGATGAAGAGGAGGAAGAGGTTCAATTTGATTAATTGTTTTTCTTTAGTTAAATTAATATGTTAGACAATTTTTTGTCACATAACATGTTTTAACTTTTAATACCAGGAAGAGGAAGAGGAGGAAGAGGAGGAAGAAGAAGAGGAGGAAGAAGAGGAGGAGGAAGAAGAGGAAGAGGAAGAAGTGGAGGCAACTGAGGCTCCTAGTAATCAGACAGAATCGTCCTTCAGCTTCACAGAGTCCCCTCTCAGAGAATGTCAGACTGCAAACCGAGAGATCAGCTGCAGAGGCCTCGGCATGACTCACCTGCCAATCATAAACAACCAGGAGGCCACAAAGCTGGATGTTGCAGGTGTGTATGTGTTCAAAATATTATTGATATTGTATACACTGTAATGAAATCCTGCACTTAACTTCATGCATTAATATTTATTTTTTTTAATTTGTCCTCAAAGAGAACAACATCAGAGGCATTGCTTCAAAAGCTTTCTCTGGTCTGCCGATCCTGGACACACTGGACCTGAGCAAAAACCAACTGAATGATGAGTCATTCAGCCAAAACCCCCTGACAGTGAGTAACAAGGCTCTATTTGCATATTATCTATTAACAATAATCAAAGTTTCAGTAGTCTGGTTCTCACTCCATCCTCACATGTAAGATGTCATAACACCAGTACACTGCTGTTCTTTATTTTTAACCATGCTCATGATGTGACATCATTACTGCACTAAGGGTCTTTTTGAAGAATACCTGTTCTTGTTTTGAAACTTTCTGTGCCAGCTGTTGTATGTTTTATATGTTACATACACACAAAAAAGGAAATTGAAAAAGGATGTGATGCAGTGCTGTAATGGACACCTTACACACCACTTAACTAGTTGACTTTGGGTACACAGTTTACTTTTTTCCAGTTCATAGTAATTGTACTTTAAATCCAAGTTTCATTATTAAACAATTAATCTTAATCAGAGTTTAAATTTCTCCAAAGATGCATCATGACCCCCCCCCCCCCCCCCCCCCCCAGTACACTGGTACCAAAGAACAGTGTTTTCTCAAAGAGGGGGTTGGGACTCCTGGGGGGTTGCAAAACAGTGTTAGGGGTGTCACAAAATGCCTTCCAAAATCAAAAGGTATTTTCAATTTCATATTTTATCTATTATTGTAAAAGTATTAACAAAAGTAGAAGTTACATTTTTTGGATTGGCCTATAAGTGTTTTTCCCACGGTAGGTCCCTGATCTCTAGCACCTCTATTTTGGGGGTTATGGGCAAAAGTAAAGTTGGGAATCCCTGCCCCTGGCCCTCTGAAACTGAGACTCTCCCTGACTCTTAGAAAGCGCTGATATCTAATCTCATTCATTATGATCTGACCACAGATCTGCTGGTAACAGTCTTAAACCTTATGCCAAACATGGAGGACTGGTCTACCTGGCTCTACTTGAAGGAAATAATCCTCTCCATAGTAACGTTTTTTGTTGTTGTTGTTTTGTGTGTGTGTGTGTGTGTGTGTGTGTGTGTGTGTGTGTGTGTGTGTGTGTGTGTGTGTGTGTGTGTGTGTGTATACTGGTGCTCTTTAGGTGCCTCAGTTTTTTTTGTTTACACCATGTACTAGCTAATTTTAGTGAAAATATTTTTATGATGACACCAGGGGAGTGTTAACCTCTTGTACAGGTAAAAAGACAAAGGAATGGTGGTTATCAGACTTAATTTTCTTAAAAGTAAAACAAAGTAGGTATGACAGAGCCGGGAGGGACACAGATAAACAAACAACAATTACCATTTTCAGTTACTAAGTTCTAACCGACTGACTAACATTAAACACATTAGTCCAAGTTATAAAAATATGGTTAAACCTTTCTGCTACAAGAGGATTAAAGGATTTATTCATCTATAAGAAATGGTTATTTGCACCTGATGTTTTACAGATTAAAAATCTACATATGTTGGATATTAACTTTGAGTATTTCAGTGTGCTGAACATGTGCTGGAGATTGGACTAAAAACATTGTTCAATAAATGCATGACATTGTTACGCCCCAACTGAAGGTGGCCCATGTGGGGCTAACAAAGAACCACAAATGACCCATTACAATATACTAAAAACACCTTAAACAAGTACAAAAATGGGATTTATTGATAAACACAAGGAATTAAAGTGCACAAACCAAAACACCACAACAAAATCCCAGGAGAGGCAGCAGGGCAGCAGTCCCCAAACCAAAAATGCCTCTCCTTGCTGCAGACAGCAATGAGCTTTTAAAGAGTAACACCAGGTGAGCCTCATTGACTATCAGCTGACTCACCTGGAAACAAACAAAGGGGAGAGACAGGGAACAAATGCAGCCGTAACATCTCAGCGCATACACACTAACATAAAACACTAGAGAGAAAGTTTAAAACCGTAGAACTGCCTACAGATGGTGCTAATGTTTCATTGCAGAGTTTTTAGTTTCTATGATATGCTATTGGTATGCTATGATATTGGCTCTACAGAACAACAGCTTATGACGAATCAGCAGCCTGCTAAATGTGAATGAGTGAGATTGTGATTTACAGGATGTTTAATAAGTTACTTTGTGTCTAATTAAGATTTAAAAATAAAAGCTGGCTGCATCCTGTATCATTACTGTAATAAAAGAGCACAGAAGTTGCATTAACTAATCCTTTCTAAGAATAGCGTCCTGGGCTAACCTCGAAATGGCCACACACCAATCTCAGATCCTGACCAGACCGGGACCAATCATTACTCCCAACCATTGGCATGTTTGCGCAGGATTGGTATGATGGACCTGTTGGAAGAAAGCTGCAGCCAATGGTGTGGAAAATAAAAGGAAGTTATTTACAGAAGAAGATTTTTCCTTACTCTCTGCTCAACTTTCACTAATAACAGAGGGTTGATGGACTGGTTTGAAGGATGATGCACAAAATTCAGTCCACTGCTTTTACGTTTCACAAATCAGCTTCTCCAGCTTCTGATTTAGGACCTCAAAAAACAGCATCACTTGAATTATAACATGATAGATCACATCAGAGAGATCTGGTATTCAGTAATTTTGTGCATTTAGCGAATCTAAAACATGTATTCCTGGTAGGACAGACACATATCCATACTGCATACTTTATCTTAACTTCTTTTTATACTGCATTTCTAAAGGACTTGACTTTTCTGAAGAAGTTGAACCTGGATGAGAACCAGCTAACCAGAGTTCCAGCTCTGCCTTCATCTTTAGAGGAGCTCAAGATGAACAGAAACAAGATCACTACACTCTCACCTAACTCTTTCCAAGGTAAGATTTGATCTTTGTCTATGAATAATTGTTATGCTGTATGGAATCTTCTAATATCTAAAAAATAATCTCTTTAAGGATTGATAAATCTGTTGAATCTGGAGCTCGAGGAGAATATACTACATGAAGGCAGTGTGTCACCACTTGCCTTCAGACCTCTAGAGAGACTTGTGGAGCTCCAGCTGGACAACAACCGCTTCCGTTCCCTACCACTAGGCCTTCCGCCCTCTCTTCAGGTGCACTGCCTTAACACCTTTTGCAAAGAAGCCAAGTGTATCCTGCCAAGAGCATCCTGAATGCTGCTTATTGAAACTGATGTGAGAACAAAAAGGCCTAAATAAGTCATTTGCTCTATTTTGTCTTGTCTGTGATTTTATTTCCTCACAGGAGCTGGAGATGAATGAAAATCAGATTGTTGAAGTGACATCAGAGGCGCTAAGGAGCTGCGTTCATTTGAGAGTGCTGGACCTGAATCACAACCTGCTGCATGAGCAACGCATTGAAACAAATGCCTTGAGCTACCTCAAGTAAGTCCATCCATCCATCCATCCATCCATCCATCCATCCATCCATCCATCCATCCATCCATCTTTCCATCCATCCAACAAAATTTAATCAAACTTGACATCTATCCAATATTAGTCCTACTATCAATCATCTATCTCGTCATTCACCCAAACAATTCTGCCAAAGTGCTTCACAGAACAACAAAAGCATCAGATAACCTCAGTATGTGAAAAGAGTTCTAAAAATAAATTAGAGTAAAAATAAGATCAGTGCAATAAAATCAATATAACTTCTAATAAATGCTGTAAAATGAGTCTATTTTTTTTTTTGGCTTGGTGTGTATGTGACTTCCAGTCTCTCTGCAGCCAGCCTCTAGCTGATTCTCGATGAATGGCAACTTTTAGCACTTCCACACAGGCTTAAAGTTTCTCTGCCAGATGTTACCCCTTGGCTGATACTGGTAATGATACAGTCCAGAGTGAAAACAAAATTATTCCAAATTAAAAGCTAGGTTAAAAAGTATGTTTTAAGTTTGCATTTAAAACACTCAGAGAGCTTGCTGTTCTAATGTCCAGAGGCAGAGAGTTCCAGAGTTTGGGGGCATAAAAGCAGAAAGCTCTCTGGCAGGCACTTGTTTGAGAGACACGAGGAAGATTTAAGAGGAAAGTATTTGAGGACCTTAATGATCGAGAGGGAATGCAAAATGAAATAAGGTCTGCGATGAATGGAGAAGCAAGGCCATGCAGAGCTTTAAAAACAAGTTAAAGAACTTTAAGATTAATTCTAAAAGGAATAAAAGGTGATGTGATTGTTTTTTGTCTATTCATCCTTCCATCTATCTTTCATCCAACATGAAATATCCCATCCATCCATGTCTTCATGGATCTATCCATCATCCATTAATCCTTTCATCTATTCATCCAACATAAATTTATCCATCCATCCATCCATCATATATAAATCAAACAATCCTGCAATTAGATTATCCATCTGTGCATAAATTTATCCCTTCGTCCATCCAGCAACCCATCCAACAATCCATCCATCCATTCATCTATTCATCATCCATCCATCCATCCCTCCTTCCATCTACACAAAACTTTTTTCGCCACATCATCAATTAAGTCATCCCTTCACTTTCTTCTTTCCCTCTGTTCAAACATGCTCATGTCCCTCCATTCATCCATCCTTCTTTCATCCATCCAACAGTCCATCCATCCAACCAGCCAACCAGCAAATGCTTTAAAACACAAATCTGTAAGTTCTTCAGTTCTTCTATTTGCCACAAGAGGGCAGACTGAAGTCCCTTGAAATATAAAAAAATCTTTTTTTGTTCAAGCAGAAATCTGTTGAAAGGTTGAAGCACTTAAAGGAAATTAAATTTAAAAAAAAGTGTTGAGCTTGTACGTGATGAGGTTTTTATCCCTGTCATCATCATTTTGTTTAATTTACTCTCAAATATTCACTCCAAGGTAGACTTTTAACCCACTTTATTGTTTCTGACTTCTGAAGTCTAAGCTATACGCTCTGACTGATTCATAAGGAGACTGTTTCAGATTTTCTTTTCTTCTTTCTTCTTTTCTTACACATACTCACACGCAGCTTGCATCAACATATCAAAGAGGTTTTGACAGCTGACATTGTTTGCCTAGATGAGTGGGCATGAGATGGACAGCTTGAGGGCAACTGTGTGTCTGCATATGTGTGCAAGTGTCTATATAGTGTGTGTGTGTGTGTGTGTGTGTGTGTGTGTGTGTGTGTGTGTGTGTGTGTGTGTGTGTGTGTGTGTGTGTGTGTGTGTGTGTGAGAGAGAGAGAGAGAGAGAGAGAGCGAGAGAGTGTGCGCTGTTTAAATATAGTGAATTCCAGCGGGTTTTTCTTTGCTCCCTGGGATCCTTGTGAACCACAGTGGTGGCTTTAAGGAAAACTGAGAAAAGGGAAATACTAAAGAATAAGAGAAAGACAGTAGAGTACAGTCTGAGAGATTTAGGATTATACTGTATGACAGAATTATAACATTAAAAAGGTACAGAATCAATTGAAAAAATACACATAGCTAATTATGCTACTGCCACAAAATTAATTTGGGTAAAAGACAATTTGTAACAAGTCTCAAATGGAGAAAATACACCACAGTTGCACTCCTGGCTTTCTTTTGACCTCTGACCCTAATGTATTTGACCCCCGACACTTGACCTCATTAGTGGAAAGAGCAGCACTCTTCCCATCGGCACGGCAGGATTATTAGCAGCTTCTCTATTTTAAAAGCCTCAGCATTGCATAGACACCATAGTGAAAACAAATTCAACTTGAACTTAAGCCCACGTACACAGCAGGAGCTGAACCCTTCAGGGCAGAGGCCTGAAATATGACTCCTTCCTGTAGCTGGATAATATGTTGGTTTGAAACCTTTTGGAATTACATCCACCTTGACCTAGTCATGGAGAAAAGTAATAATCATGTAAGATCTGCTGTGGTGTGTGGAGAAACAGACAAAGAAGGATTGATAAAAATGGGAAAACAAAATAAAAAGTAAACTGCTTCTTATTAAAACAAAGTGTAGTATGCTGGCTCTGCTTCTACTCCATGCCATGTAGTTGGTGAGTCCAATGGGAATTTCACTGATTGGAGGCTACTGTGTTGAGGTTACAAGGAGCTGGGGAGGGTGGATTGGACCTGGGATCTCTCCAAAGCTGACGATACTGAGTGCCAGCTCCTTACCTCACTATTGACCTTGTTAAACCATCTTATCCATAGTCAGTAAAAACAAGATTCAATTTCACATCCAGTTTTTTATCCATTTTATTAATCCCAGAACTGGATGTAGTCAGGGTTTGTGTTTCTGTTATTGAATGTGAACTTTTCGACAGCAGGTTAGGTATCAACAAATGGCTACCAGCTACTACTGGGAATGATTATTCTAATCTAACATAGAAAAGCACTGTTGGCAGATTATTTAAATTTAGATGAGTATTAAATAAATGTTCCATGTTCTACTTTAACTTAAAAAGAAGCCTAAAGCCTAACAACAGTCTGTTGCAACATATGACTGGCCAAACAGACAGAAATTTGCACCCAGTTTGCCTCCTCCGTTGATCGCGGGGGGCGGGACTTTTTTCAGGGTTCGAATGACCAATTATCTGTCCAAATAATAGGTGTCAATACAATTATTATGTTTTCCCTATCCATAAGGGAGGATGTATGATCTTAAATCCTAAACTTCAAACATGTTTATCATGTTTATTGTTGATAATTCTTGGTCAGACTACCTTAAACATAATAGCTGCTAAATGAGAGAGACAAGCTGGGAAGTGTCCTAAAGCAAATGATAAGGCTCACAAGTACTGTAGGGAACCTAAACAAAAGTGTATCCAAAGGAAATTGTGAAATAAGAAAAGACCAGCTTGTGCCATTATTCACTTATGTTCCGTTCCACTTTGTTGCTGCAGAACACACACTAAAACGGCAGGCTGACGGCAACTGATCACCCAGTGTGTTTGTTCAGAAGTAAAATTTGATCATGTGAGCTTCTTTTTGATCACATCTACAGAATCATTTACAAAAACATTAGGTGTGTGGTTAAACTGTCTAGTAGAATCATTAGAATCATCTGCGTGTGATTCAAGGATTGTTATGCTAAAATTGCTTCTTTTTTTTTCAATTTGGAAATTAGTTAAGATCACTTGTAAAGAAACACACACACACACACACACACACACACACACACACACACACACACACACACACACACACACACGCACTTGCTTTTCAGGAACTTAAATCATATCCTTAAATTCCTCCATATCCACTCATCCTGCAGTTGATCAAAACTTAAGAGTGAACACATCATAGTTGCCTGCATACGAACCTGACTCTAAGCTTTAAATGTTCACTGACAGACCAAGACAAGTTTGAATTGATTCCCACGTTAAAGCTACGTACACATGACTCATTCCAAAAGTCCCTAACAACATGGTATTGTGTTTTCAATTGCAGTTTTATAAAGTGCCATCAAACATTTTTATTGGGAACATGATCATTATCTGGAGTTTCTGGATGACATATTGCTTAACACTGCAGATTGTTCAGCAGCTAAATTAAATAGATTTCTTTCTTTCAGAAAAGCTGCACTTGAAGCAATAAGAACTAAGTCATAAAGACGTGTTGTCTTATTTTATTTTATTAAACAAGCATGGAGGGTTTTTTTTATTTAATCTACTTGCATAAATAGGAAAACAATCACATGCATACACACCACCACCTAGAAACTCAGCAGCTGCATGGGCATCACAGATGCCCATTGAAAACCTTTTTGTTCTCATATAAAACCCATTAACAAAACATGTTTTGTTTGAAAATATATACCATGCAAACATACTCACAATATCTGCACAGCATACATTCAAAAGTATGCACTCATGGTGCCCTTCTGTTAATGATTAGAGCCATATTCTAAATTTAAGTGAATCCAAATGTGCTTCGGTCTGGTTTCAGCAGATGTGACAAAAATGCTCCCAGAAATCAGCTGTACACAGAAGCTTGCATGTTACTGACATACTGCCATCATCCATCTTTCATTACAAGTTTTAAAGTCTGATTTTAAATCTATCGGGTCTGCTGGTCACAGCTGCTCTGCCTGGCTGCATTATGTGTCGTGGTTAGGAAACCAGAGATTGAAAGACAGATTTTTTTTTCCACTTTGTGCACTGTGCACTGCTAGCCCTGGTTGGCCCTGCAGTTTGACAGTGTATACTGTGTTTCTGTACCTGAATATCTTGAGTTGAAAGGATTGGGACCCCCTCTGTGTGCTGGTTCTCAATAGATCCAAACTCACAGAGGATGAGTAGACTTTAATATTGATTTCTCTTGGATATTTGTGTGGAAAACTTGGTTACACAAATTTGTACACAGTACATATTTGTTTTTATGTAGGTACTGTGTGCCACTATGAATATTGATAAAAACATTACTGAATAGATGAATATTGGAAAGAAAGAGCAGGCTTTTTCTAAAGAGTAAAAATCATGAATTCATGCAGAAAGACACATTTTCTTGCATTTGTTGGTGTATGTATTTGTGTTTCTTCTCAACATCATGCTGTCACATCAAAGCTTGCGTATGTTGTAGAGTATGTGTCTTTGTGTAGGTGCCAGCGGGTGGGAGTGAGTGTGTATAGAGGGACGAAGACTCAAAGAAGGGGAGGACTGTGTGTCCCTCCACTCATTAATACCATGTGGAGCTCCGAGCAGCAGTGGACTGCTGCTGAGCTTCCTGGCAAAGATTTAGAATACAAATTAGTAGAGCAAAACTGGTCTGAACTGGAACACAGAAATGTGATATAAATATAAAAAGGTTTAACCATCAGAAAAAACATGTTTTAATAGGAATCTGTAACTGATATGAAATGTAAGTTAAAAGTAAGCCTGCAATATGTTGGCTAGTGCTTTTTGTGATTGGTGTCATTACTTTGTCTTCAGAAAAAATACTGGTCCGTACTGAAAAATGGTAAAATATTTATCTTTTGTACCAAGGTTTTGACTCATTTTACTTGTAGTATTTTATCCATTTTTCATTGTCACCCATAATCTATCTTATAGCAACCATACCTTTATTTCCCACAAAACCAATGCACATAGTTACCAGAATGCTTTAAAGTTCAAGCACAGAGAAATAATGCAGTCACCTTTATGAGAAGCAAAAGTATTAATGCTCTGGAAATCAGTCAGACAGATGCCAGGCCAAAAGTCTCCCACCCTCCACTCTCAATCTCCTCACTGGTCCCCATTTCCTCTTTTGTGTGATCATTGGTACGGGCCCATTTTCTGTTTAGTGGGTTCTATGAATGGCTGCAGGACAGGAAATAAGGTTCTCCTCCTGCTGGAAGCGGTTCTGTAAACTCACAACAGCTGTGCAGGATTTTGTAACAAAAACACTGAACCCCTGTACTACATTTTTGCCTCAGAACCCCTCAAAATCGAGCACACCTTTGTGCCAGCCAGTAATGGACAACCATAGTCCAGTACTGGCTGGCACAAAACCCCCTAGAACATTTTCATCCCTCTTATCCTCCAATCAGGCAAAACTTTTTCCCTCAATTTGCCATGCTTACTTACATCGTACCCCCCAAGGCCCCATTAAGTTCTCCCCTCCTGCTGCTACTAAAATATTCCCCACAGTCTAACCTCCCATTCTGCTCTCCTGCCTCCCCAACAGTGCTTCGTAGGAGTCCAGTAACTATAAAACTCAAGATGTGCAGGGGAAGGGCTTGGAGTAGGGGAGGAAATGGGCATCCATCATCCTATTAAATCTGGAGTTATATAAAACATCAGCAAAGTTAGCACTGATGTGAAGAGACTTTACAATATTTTACCATTCAAGTTTGACGTATTCACAGATTAGCACCAACTACAGAGTAAAGCTAAGGCTGATGGGGATGGATCTGATGTTTTAGTCACTCTCCCATGAACCCAATAATTGGACAAACATGAATAGATGAAAATTAAGGACAATGACAAAGTTGTTACCGTTCTAAGTATGTTAGTAACAAGCATTGACCTTCTGGTTGTACAGTTTGCATCAAGGCATCCCAAAGGTTGTCACAATTCATCCTGACAGGTATATGAAAGGTATTGCTAAAGGTCATGACAATCCATCAAACATTTGTAGAGATTTTTCAATCCAACCGCAGTATTTATTCTCATGTTATCTTAAATAAAGATGGCGGGTTACCAAAGTCAGCAGGATACATTGCTTTGATACCCTTTTGGACATAAATGTTGTGCTTGTCTGTCAAGCAGATTTTGATAGGATCCGTAAACCAATGCCATCCTTCTTATTCTAGAAGAAAAGTCACTGGATCAACAAAGTCATTGAACTAACCTCTGGGAGCCATTCAGAGAGAATTTCATGGCCTACCTTCAAAAATGTATAAGTATATTTCAGTCTTGACCAAATTGGACATCCCATCTACAAATTAGTTCTTGAGATGGGAAACTTAATTCCAAATCCTTCTTAGAGACATCTGAAAGAGATTCATTATTCTTAACCTGTTTCTTAGGTCACTGGAAGCCTTGGATCTGTCCTACAACCAATTCACTGCAGTCCCAATGAATCTGCCTCGCCCTCTCCGTAAGATTGACCTCCAACACAACAGCATCAGTCACATCCCAGCTCTCGCATTCCGGCACCTGAAACCTGGCTTGCAGTTCCTTGGTCTATCCCACAATGCCTTGAGCAATGAGGGAACAAAGAGAGTTTCATTTGTTGGGACATACCGATCGCTAAGTGAGCTCCTGTTGGACAACAATCGTCTGAAGGAAGTTCCTCCAAGCGTGCGACAGTTCAAGAACCTGCAGACGCTCAGATTAGACAACAACCAGATCAGGTGGGTAGTTGTCACAACAATATCTTGATGCTGTTTATGAACAGTACCAGATTGTGCATCCTGTTTGATCAAACACAGTGTCAATGCAGACCAAAGCAGTTATAACTGATTGAACATGGCGAGCAGCCAAAATGAATGCTAACTGATAAGGGCATAATTACTAAATTATCATTTTATTGTCACAACACTAACAAATAAAGAAGCCATGATGCAGATAGCAAAGCATATGCTTTCCCATATCTTCAACATGGATATAAACAATGCTTGGTATCCAGCAGGGAACCTTAAAGAGACAAACGAGGCATTTCAGAGAGAGGCTGATTTTTTTTTTGTTTTTTTGTTTTTTTTTTTTCAAAAACACCAGTGTGCAAAAATAGGAATTTTTAAAGCTGTATATCATGTAAAGCTACTTCAAAAACACCCCTTCTTTAAAACCATCCTTAAACTGAAATGTGACCTTTAGCATTGACTCTATTGAAAAAAATGTTATTGGATCCCTAAGGATGCAGACTCAGTTGTAGGTCTTCATTTAACAGTTGGTATATGTTGTGTTTGCAGGTTTGTGAGGCAGTGGGGTGTGTGCCATCCCCGTAACTCTGGATCTACTCTGGCCACAGTCCACTTGGAAAACAATCTGCTGGAGGTGGAAAGGATTCCCCCGAATGCTTTCTCTTGCCTCACTGATGCTCAGGGACTGGTCCTCTATCCACAGAAGCAGAATTCCTAAGACAGATAGACCACATTGTGGTACAGACATACATGAACAGAAACATACCCACAGAACACACACGTGTATAACCATGACGTACAGCCACTTATTTCTGTCTGGGGTTTTTCAGTATCATGTAGTTTGCTAAGTCAATCATTTTATCAACTCCAAACCCATCTTTTTTCATATCTAGTTTTTATTGATGAACAAACATGTCGTTGTTTGTAAAAAATGTAAATGTGAAAAGCTGAAATTAATTCAATCAGTTACTCTTGGAAGCTCGGAATAAGATTTGCATTTTGCAGCTCCAACTGCTTTGAGTGTTTGCAGGGCTTTCAAGAGGACAGGTGGACATAAAAAAGGTAAATTAGATGTGAGTCACATACCAAAGTGGCCATCGAGCAATCAAGTTTTTGCCCTGCAGTATGGCAGTCCCTGAGAGAGAGTGGAAATGTCTGCTGACACAGTGTGAGCTTGAGGGCCCCATTAAGAAGGGAAGCATAAACATCATGCAGGTTCCCTATAACCAGACAACTTCCAACATAAACATCCACCACCAGCCATGCAGCAAAATATAAAGAGTTCCCCTGCCTGTGGGCCTGTGGACCGGGGCTCGCAGTCAGGGTCTCCAAACATGTAAAAGGTGACATCAGCCTCTGTGGGATTATGCACAGTTATTGGGGTGCAGGTATTTGTGAGCGGGAGAGTAGAGCACCCATTATTTGGCTTAGCAGCAGGAAAATGGAAAATATGCGAGGAACATGCTGGCAAGCGACACAATGAAAGCCGACTCTAAAATACAATGGAGCAGTTATTTTAAGAAAGAGTCGAAGGTGGTGAAGGTGGTCAGTGAAAGATGATAGGTGCTGGAGTTCATGTCCGGTTGAATCCAATAAGACTTGGCTGATTTAAAACAGAAAGCTGGGGCACATTTCAGCACACTTCCAGGATGAAAAGCCACGGGAGCTTTGGTATTCCATCAACCTCATGGACAGTGACTTCTGAGATCTTAATGTTCTCTTTTTCTCTTTTTTTCTGTATCAATCTACTCTATTTTACAGTCTTTCTTCTGCTGTCTGTCCATCTCCCTCAGCCTTTTCTCCTCTCATCTTCTCCGGCACAGTTAAGAACAAAAGTTAATAAAGCCCCATTCTTCAGTCTCAACATATCTACAATCTTGGCCCCTTTAGAGATGCTTTAAAGTCTGTGACATGAATAAGAGCCTTGCTCTGAACATTTCTGGACTTGAGACCAATAAAGTGGTCTTGGTAAAAAAAAATTGCACAGCCAGGGGAAAAACACGAACCCAGTTGCACTTGGTTTTGTTTTTTCAAAAGCAACTACTCTTTTTCCTTTTAATCTTATCACCTTATATTATTGTACTATTGTATTATTAAAACTAAATGCAGGAACAAACATGTTATCTGTTTTGCAGTCTGACTCAGACACCTGACTAAACATCTCATGATACCTAATGAGTAACTAATGTAAGTTAAACAATAAAATATGGAGTGGTCTAAGTGTGTGAAGTCGTTATTTACTGGAAGTTCCCTTGCTGTGTGGCTCCTGGTATAGGCTTTCAGCAGGGAGCCGTTTTTCTGCCGCTCTAAATGAAGACCAGAAGGTCCCCTGCAAATGCTAGAGTTACAAGAGCGAGAGGAAGAGAGAGGAAGGCAGGCAGAGTTAATAGGGGAGAGAATGAGGCTGGGTTATTCAGAGGCAAACAGATGACAAAGATAACAGGATTATGAAAACAGTACATGAAGTTCTGAATATTCAGTATGGATACACTCAAACACAGAGTTTTCACTCTCTCAGCCTGGGCATGTAATCACATGTTAGATTTCTGCTTTCAGTCTTGCGCATGTGGTGCAGTCTCCATAATTGTACAGTCATTTTATAAACAGCACATTACTGTCTAGGAAACTACACATTCCCTTTATACTGCAGCTTCTACACGTACAGGCAGAGCCGAAAGCTTTGCTGCAAAAACCCAAACTACGTCAGCTCTCTGTCTGCAGTGTTCCATCTTTGTAGTTTTGCACAGATGGATGCCTCAGCTTTGATCTTAAATCCTTAAAGCTTCCCTTCATGCAAAGCTTATCACATGGGGGTGCTTTTAAATTTGACAGGCTTGCCACTTCAGCGTCGTCCGTCACATTGCGTGTGACACGACTAAACTGTTAAACCAACGTTTCATCACGCCCAACAGATGTTTCGCATCCCGTCGAGCCGAGGCCAGAGCCTGTTGGCCATAGAGCCAAGCATTGCTTTTCTTCTCCCATGTTCTGTCCTTTCTACCCAGCGACAGCAGCTTCCTGTGTTTGTTATTGGAGGAGTGGGGGATTGCTGGCTGATAAAATAAAGCACAGCGCACACACAGAGAAAGGCAGCCAAAGAATCTCTTTTCCTTAACTCTCCGGTCAGAAACAAGCACAAAAAGTAAGGATGGCTGTGTGAGGACTGATGTTTGCAAGAACATGGGATTGAGTTGCAGTGTTAAAGGGTCAACTATTTGGGGTCATCAAGAATGTGCTTACTACTGCATGCAGGATGAGTAACTGCTCAGCCAACATCCTTGATGTGATGTCCAACAATATTACTGACAAGAAGTAAACATTGATAGAGCTGAATACCAAGAGATTCATCACTCTGCTCAACAACTCCCAATTTAACAAAGTGGCCTTTTTTTTTACTCTTGAGTCATGCTCAGGGTGGAAATCAAAAATGTTATGATAAGTTGTACTGTTGTGTTCAAGGTCTGCAGATCATACAAACAAAGGAACTAACAAATTATTCAGAGCTTATCAACATCTAAAAAAGGGGCACCTCATTTCAAATCTCTGATGCAGTTTAGGGTTATTTGGTACATAATGAGGCAGAGGTAACAAGAAGGGGGTCTGGAAATCCTCAACAATGATCGATCTATCGATCTATCGATCTATCGGTCTCGATCTATCGATCTATCGATCTATCTGTAATCTTGTAACATTACAACCAAACATGTAAAATAAGGATTAACTACCAATGGAGATCTGTCACATTTTATTCTCCAAAAAGGCAACCAGACATCACTTTTTACCTTAAATCCACTATTAGCATTTCCAGGGGCAATTTCTCAAATTTTATTGACAATAGGGGCACCCAGTTTTTTTGTTTTTTTTTTATTTAAAATTATTTAACTTACTAGAGGGATATACATGGGGCTGACTGGTGACCAGTCCAAGGTGTTTCCCGCCTCTTTACTTAAGACAGCAGGGATAGGCTCCAGCTACCTGCAGCACTGAACAGGATAAGGGGTATAGAAGACAGATGGATATACATACGGCTCTTTTTTTTTTAGATAGATAGATAGATAGATAGATAGATAGATAGATAGATAGATAGATAGATAGATAGATAGATAGATAGATAGATAGATAGATAGATAGATAGACAGACAGATAGATAGAAAAAGATCACATTTAAACAATTTAACATCTGGAAGGGCTTCTAGAGGTCACTTTATTAGTCAAAAAAATTTTTTTTTCAACTGAAAGTGCTATCAACCAGTGCAATTCTAGAGCCCAGCCAATGATAACATTAATTGTGCCACCCACCTTTGCATCTGTGTTGGTCCATCATCTCTTAAATAAAGAGGTTTTTTGATCGACCCTGCACTCCTACCCCAAAGAGAGCTGTGAGAAAGTTCCGTGTAACTGTGTATGCTAGCATCTTAATAAAGCAAGGTAGCTGCTAGCTTCTTGAAGTGCTACTGTCTAAGTAACATATTGTGTGTGTAACATAACTCTTTTAGTATTCGATACTGATAAGCTGGTCTTATGTCAGAAGATTAATATTAAAAGACAAAAGGACATTTAATGTGCACTACAATTAACACTAAACAGCAGTAGGAATTACCTAACAGTATGTTTACTCACAAAAACTAGGTAAGCTTGAAGTTAAGCTAACTTGAAATTGCTTGATTGCTTACACAAGATTTGTAGCTAAAGAAAGTGTAGAACAGCATAACATTAGAACATTTTTGTTTCTCCTTCAGAGAGGAAAATAGCCACTGTGTGAATATGGTGAATACTCCTCTCTCTTCCACACACACTCACTTCATGGCAGCACCCACGCAAGAGCTAACAAGTGGGTGCGCTAATCTCTGGAGACACGTTAGCTACACTGGTAGGACAAAAAGAGTTTAAATTGGATGCCAAGCCCTCGAGCTACAGACCAACACCATAATCAAGTAAACCACAGTGAGAGGGAGAGAAAGAGAGGCAGGCAGACTGGAAAATGAAGAGTGAGAAACAGAGATAAAGGCTGAATCTACAAAACCAGAGAGAGAGAGAGAGGAAGCAGAGAAATGAGGAATGTTATGTGCAAAAACCTTTATCAAAACTCTGTGCCCTGCCAACATCCCTGCAGGGCATTGATCTGGTCTGTGAAGCTTTAACGCTCATGTTGGTGCTGCAGAGAGCCATTTCACTGATAAAAGTATAGTTTAGGCAGTCTTCTTCTGCTTTGGTATGTATAAAGAAGAAAATGGCTTTGATTTTTTGCTTGTAGTCCTGAAACAAAATAGATAATGTGATGACGGCAAAACTCTGCATAGCCAACTCTGCAAGAGGTGGAGACAGTTCCCACATGGCCATGCCTCTCTCTGGGTGCTGGTGATATGTGGAGATCAAATATTTAGTGAGAAAACACTTCATCCTGTCAGTACAAAATATCAAAGAAAAGCATGAGAAGAAAAAAACATACATTTTAAAAATACAGTCCTAGAAATACTTTCTCTGCATGATTTCTCTAAGTACTAATCAGGGAGACATGACTTAACCAGCATTGATATGGTGCTGATTTATATGACTCAAAATTATGTCATGATATCCTAATGTCATTTTCTCCTGCAGGACACCGATTACAGTTCTCGGACTTGATTTCGAGCCAACATCGAGTACAGAGTGAGAAAAGTCTACAAGATAAAGTAAAAAAAAACTAAAATCTGCTGATAATTTCTTTGCTTTTTGCAGCACACTCACCCATTTGTGCAACCACTTTTTAAACTGCATCAGAGGCCGATACAGATTGTGGTGAAACTCCATATAACAACGTTTTGTAACATCATCAGTACATAAAACTCTCAGTTTGGTTATTAGAGCTAGAATTTGTCAATACGAAATAAATAAATAAATAAATAAATGAGATATTAATAGGGAGTTTTATTTCCACAGATTTAACGTGTCTGTCATTTAATTAAATCATGATGGTATTGAGATTAAGATTTATGGCTTTGTCCTCCTGAAACTTAGTGATGCTGCGAGAAAAAGGTCCTGGTGAGAACCTGTTTTATGACTGCATGGAGACACATTATTGTCTAATTCTTTAATTTTTCCCAAAAAAGAGCACAATCACCTCTCATTGGCATAAACTTGAAGTCTGAGCCATTTAAGACAATATCAGGTTCTAACTTGTTTTAAGTGACAGTGTTAAAATGAATGTCTTTTTTAAAATTACCTAAGACAATTAATTACAGACCTCAGTCTCAAAGTTCAACGTCGAAGGCAATGTTTTTGATCTTTTTTTAAAGGTATCTTTTGTGCCAGCTGTCATAATGGCACAGAAAAACTTTATTCAGGCTTCCCTAATCCTCCTCCTCCTCCTGCTTTCCTCATCCAAAAAGGGGAGAAAGGAGGCTGGCTTGTTAACTTCATGGGCCTGACCCCCCTTGTTCTCCTCAGTCATTTCCTCGGTCTGGACTGAGAGGAGCACACACGGTGCCCCTGACACGGATCGCAACGCAGTGGCACAGTGTGCAGGCGGAGGAGCTGCTGCTGGATGTCAAGAGGGGCGCGGGAAATACTGCAATAATCCCTCAATGTGATGAAAATATAGAACAACTCTTTTATAAATTAACTCCAGGATAATCTGACGCACTGAAGGGAAAACTGCCATCGAGCAACATTTTATTTTTTTTTAAAAATTCGGAATTAATATTTTTTCGTCAAACAAGGTAGGGCGATTGCTTAGCCTACTTGATTGACTGTGCAATTTTAAGAAGTCTTTCCCCCCACCTGAACTGATTCCCACTTAACAAAATATTTCCTTTCAGATACTGGACTTACACGAGGTATTACAAATTTTATGTGACTTGTGAAAACTTGATAAAAGTGTGACCGGCTGTTAAAAAGTGATGTCAGGACGTTTATATTTGCGTTTAAACTCGTCTGCTGGAATCTTACTGCAAATACTTTAAATATTTGTTTGCTAATTTGTATAATCACTATGTTTAAAGTTACACATTTGTTAGCAACATAGATTTGAAAAATGTTTCTTATCTTCGGTATCGTTATCAGGGATAATACCCGTATGTGAACGTCAATCAAATGCAACCTGCTGCGTGACGCTCCTGACGCTTACTTTCCTAACAGCTCTTACTCCGAAGTTCCACTAGATGGCGTAGCGAGTCACGAAACACCTCTCAAAAAGAGCAGTCATTAGTGGGCGATATGATAACTAAGTTTGTTTTTCTTTCCTTTCAATGAACCCTCAAATCTGTGTGCCCTTATTCTATCTTAAGACCGTGAACGCAGCACAGAGCTGTTAAAGCAGCTCACTTATTCAGCTCCTGCATTCCTCCTCCTCATTTGGAGGGAATAATTGTAGTGCAAGGTGCCAATCAAGTCACCCAGTTTGGTATGCATAAGCCAGCACTACCCTTAAATATCTCCTCCTTATTAGTGTCCTGATTGAAATGCGTTGAGGGAACTTTATGTCCCTGCATGGTGATTATAGCTTACTCTTTCCTCCTTTTACTTTGACATTAAGATACAAACAAGTGTGCAGTACTGGAAAGACTCATCTGTGGTCACGTTCACTCCTGTGCTGCTCTTGTCCTTCCCTCCACTTGTAGTGGTGTAAGCTTACTGTACAAAGACAAACAAAGCAGTACTTAACCGTTGAGCCAAAATGATGGACTGAATCAGTCTGTTTCCTGGCATTACAGCCTGGGTGCCTATTAGCAGGCCAGTGGTCTGACCACAGCGCACCTGCTAGACTGTCTGCTCTGCCTGTCCTGCAGCAGTCTCTGTGCTGAATGCTTTCAAAATTTGATGCCAGACTTCACCTTTTTTCTGTTCCTCTTTTTTTTTTTTATCTAATACTCTTTCTGCAAAATCAGTGGTTAAATGATCCGAAACTTGGGTTCCATTTGTGCTCTATTTTGTTATGACAGTAAAATCTGCTGATTGTTCAATTTTACCTCTTAAAAAGCTTCCATTGTTCTAGTCTCTATTCATGGCCCACTTAAAACTGGATCAGACCGTGGAATAGTTCACATACTTTAAACGAGGCTCCTCTGCCCACAGGCATGGATGGTCAAGTCAGCTGTCCCCCTTCTGTTGACTGATTTCTCTCTCTCTATCTCTTTTTTTTATTTCTCTACTGTCTGTGTTTTTCTTGCTAGGCCCTTGTCTCAGCACAGTGGAGCAGCTTGCCACCACATCCAAGCTTGGCGGCAACAGAGAAGCTGCCAAATAGTTCCTTTTTTAGGGATAGCAGTCACCAAATTACAGCCACTGGGGCAGTTAACTCCACCCGAGTCCTCCTACTGGACCCGCCTAGCATCAACTAGAACACATGCATTTGTGTGTTGGTGTGCATGTGCCAGTCTGTGTGTGTTCATGTGTGTAGAGGGAAGGAGACATGGCATAGGGGAATGAGGGCCTGGCAAATGGCCAGCTCAATCTGAAGGTGAAAATATACAGTTCAGTGTGTGTATGTGTGTGTGCATTTGGGTCACTTGCTTTACTGCGAACAAACCTTTATGCAAGTTCAACACTGTACTTTTTTAGGTCTCAGAGTTCATAAAGCTTGAATCCTGCTCAGGAAAGCTTTGGGGGTTTCAGAAAGAAACTCAAAATTCAACTTTATTGTCTTTTAATTTCATTAATCCTCTCCCATACAATATAAGACAGTACAGAGTTTTAGTTCCTCATCAGCACTGTGATCTCTCTGAAGGACCACGTTCAGTTAATGAGAGCTGAGTGTTGACGTGGCGGCAGCCAATACACCAGCGATGTGGCGCCAGCTGGCACACTTGTTGAGCTCTGTGCCCCACCTTAGCTCTGCTGACACTCTGCCAGCACAGACCAAGGAGCAGAGCTGCTGCTCTTACGCAGACAAAGTTAAATGAGCCAGTGCTTTGTGTCTCGATTGATAACCAAAGCCATGATGGAGCTTGTGGTTTTATAGGGATGCCAAATGGTTCAGTATTGTACAATGGGACATTTCAGTGCCATTTAAAACTAACTGTCTCCATGGAGAAGAGATTTCAGTCTCTTCAGAGGAAATGACAGTTTCATGTATGGATGGATGTGAGGCTAAAGTGGTGCCTTCTCGCCTGTGGTCACAGAAGACAAACTTGACAGTTTCTTTGGCGCATTATTATTCTTGGCAACCCAGAGAGCTTATAGCTTAAACATATGTTAGTTTAGCTTGACAAGGACGAAGGCCACCTCGTGGGAACTCTCCTCACATCAAAGTAATTGCGGTGGATGTGAGGCCTGACAAGCACCCAGCACTTGATGGATAGAGCATATAGGAAATGTAAAGCTAATCTCCGACAACGGCTGTGGGAAACTCAAACAACTGATGCTCTTGGGCTGATTGTCACCAGATGGTGCGTTCAGGAACACCACAGCTTTTGATTTTCAGCTGGCATCTATTAATCCATACATACATCTCAGACTCTTGTCTTTTTTTCTATCTCCTTTTTTCCACTTTGAGTTGAAAATTAAACCACTGGAATTTAGTCTTTCACTAAGACGTCTGTCTCCTGGTGCCTGCTTTGACACATTTAACTACCTTTGGGGGTTCATTATAAGTGTGTGTTTGTGTGTGCACATCTTTGACATCGAATGGGAATTTCCCCCTGTGTTCTTTGTTTGCTGCAGAGGTCTAAAAACTTTATCTGTATTTCAAATTTAATTTGAGGTAGAACAGGCTTCAATAAGGACCAAAAACAGGTGCAATCAAGAACATCTCATCACGTTTTCAAAGGACAGACCTTTATCTGCATGTCTTTCTCTCAGGAAGGGTAGGACGATTTTTTTACCTGCATGAGTTTAGTTTCTTTTCAGGATGTTGATCACATGTGATGTGGGTCAGAATCATACAAAAACTGACTGATCATTGACTTAAACACTTTCAGTTGGTCTAAACCAGCAGCATCACTGGGACAAACAGAAAACAAGACAACAATAGTCGCCTGTCCAGCATCCTCTAAACCACTCTTGGCATGTGTATGGAGCCAAGGAAACAACAATTAGGATCTGAGCCCTTGTTTGTCTTTGTCTCAGACCGGATGTGTGACGGTTCACAGCTTAACTGCAGGAGAGGACAGGAATTTAAACACACACAGACACACACACACATCGGGCCCTGATAAAAGTGGTTGTTGTGGCAATGAGCGCAGCTGTATTGTGGGATATAGTTCAGGCTCATCGACAGGTTGTGTTTAGAGAAGCCTTACAAGCTTTCCAGGATGATGATGGTCCGTCCCTGTTCCTGTCTGCCTCTTTTTTTAGCATCATCTCGATCCTCTGCCACATCTCTACAGCTGTCTGACAGATCACTGGTTTGACCGGTGAAAAATGGCTCCACAGATTAAAGCATGGGTGCCACATTTTTAGATTTATGACGAATGTTTACCTCCCATATTGTCACAGAGCACAATTTGCAGAAATTGTAAGGTGCACAAAATAAGCCCGGTGGTGTCCTCTGTGTATATCCACCTCATTTGTGTGTTTGCGTGTCATTGTGTGATGCTGACTATATATGCCCTCGCTGTGTCCTTTTGGCTGCATTCTTCTGGCCAAGCCAAGGCCAGTGGTGTTTTTTCTTCTGTGCAAAATGGTATAATTTGACGGCTATTTTTGTTGCAGAGAGCAAAATGCAGGGTCCAGTTCTTTATGCTTCCAGGCCAGGTCCACGGCATGCACAGGCTCTTTGATGAACTGTTTTTTATTCCCTTCTGAATAATAAGACTTTAATATCTATGAGTAGAGCACAAACACCCTGGAGTTTCACTGGATTGCATGAGCAACCTTACATCAAAACAACCACAGAGAAAGAGTTTTTCATGCTTTTATGATCCTCAACATTTTTCATGAGTTGAAGAGTGTCAAAGTTGAACTGATAAGATCATCCCCCACATGCTGAGATGAACAGCCTCTGCTCACATACCGGGACTTTTCGGTGTTTTTGTTTAGGCTTTACTTTTGTAATTTAAAGGATCAGTATCCATTTACAGAACATTTTTCATGGATTGTGGAATGAGAAGCATTTCCTCTGGCATTAAAAAGCCCTTAAAACTTTATTTTTGCAGCCTCCCTTTAAACCATCTGAAGCCTTGTGAACAGTCAGTGCAACTAGAAATATCCCAGGATACAAAGTGAAACAAGAAGGGCACAGACAAAGGGAATTGCTTTGGACTTGCTGACTCTCTGCAGGATCTACCATTAATTTCTCCTACAACAAAATCCCCCCTGAACCTTCGCTCCTTGTATTTGTTTTTCATTCTTCTCCTTCCCATCCATCTCCAGGTCGTGTTAACACTGACAGCCAAGATTTGCTTTCCTCACCAATGAAAAACACAATACTGTTCCTCTAGGATCTTTAAACTTCCCTGGAAATACTGATTGCACGCTAAACGTTGGCATCAAGACTTTTCTCTGCAGGATTATGGAGCTGGAGTCACAGAAGGACTTAACACAAGGTTAGAGATTACAAGGTTTTAGGTCACCCCTGGGTCCAGTGTAGAAATGGGCTGCAGTTCATAAGATTAACCGCAGGTTCTAGGGTCACAGCTTCCTGCAGTAACGATCAATTAGCCTACTCATAATTTGTTTTTCTAGGAATGAGATGTTAGGTTGAGTGGCTGAAGTGTGAGTCAGGTCAGTGCATGGAGGATTAAGAGGGAAAACAAACAGACACACACATGCTAGGATGTCTGGTGACCTCAATTAGCAGCAATGACATCATGGAGTCTGTGTTTCATGACATGCAGGCACATGTACGTTCACACAGACACGCTCCCACAGCCAGTTTTTCCTCTAAATGAATGGTGGCTTTGTGTGAAAGCTTGACTGCAGAAATAAAGTTTTCCAGTGCTGAGGTGATGGTCTCAACACTATCTGATTGGCTGGTGTGGAGGGACTCACTCTCCCGGGGTGTGCAGGAAGCAGACAGTGACATTTTGTCACTTGTGGTTTAAGTAAGTTTCCCACAGTTGAGTCCTGGAAAGTTTCCCCAGGGGGAGTGTGTCCATTTCTTCTCCTCACAGGCCTGCAGCTCCTGCTCAGCCTGTGAGGGAGTTCTGGTTTAAACAGGAGGGTTTGGTTTTGAGAAGAGGCAGACCATTTCATAAAATGGAAATGTCAATTATCATCGACCACCAGCCTACACTTTTTTTTATTTATTTATTTTGTATTTAAACATTATTTCTCTCTGAGCAAGTTGACGGCAGGCCAAGGATGTGGCATTGATTTCACGTAGTCCCCGCACCGTTCCCTGCTTTTACTTGTAATTAATTTTCAAGGGTTGATTATTGTCAAGATGAAAATCACAGTCAGTTGAGGAAGATTTAAAACTAGCAGTTCAGAGAGAGGAAAATGTTTCATCAGCTTAGAATTTGGATTATTTTTTTCAACTGAGTGCACTCAATATCTGTAATGAATATGGCTGAAACATGGTTAAATGTCATAACACTGTCCATTGGTGTCTATAGGGCTTTCTGAAGCCAAATTTTAAATATATATATATATATATATATATATATATATATATATATATATATATATATATATATATATATATATATATATATACAAATGACTCTGGACAAGTCAAATCTAGCTACAAAGCTTCTAGCGAAGACTCTTTTTTCTTGTCTCTTTCACCCATCCACACATTGATGACATTGAGTTTTATGGTAGACGACCATCAGTTTTAGTCAGTATATTAATAATAATTCACAGTACTGTGAGTGTTCTCATGTGACTGCAGGAGCAGGATTCAAACTCTGACCTTCCAATTGGGAGACAATGACTCTACCATTGAGCCAGACCTGCCTACCCATTCACCACTCACAAACTAATGAACTCATGATCAGTAGACCACAACAAACATAATATAGGCGACTGAGATAAGTACTTTGAATTAGTTTGTAACCATAGACTGTGAAAAAAAAAAGACGTCATCTTGCTGGGCTCAAACTGAGGTTGCCACAAAAACTGCTCCCCCTGGTGACTGGCTGCAGTATAGGTCAAAAACTCCCCCTCTCTATTCATTTCAGATGAGCTGTGGTCAAACTTTTAAAAATTAGTACACCTCAGAAATATTTCTCACATCCATATGCTGTGGTGATATTTAGATATTATCGGGCTGCATTGTGTTCAAGTCCTCTTTTTTCTGAAAAATTTCTTTTTCGTTGGTTATCAGATGTTAAAAATGGGGATTAATGTCTTTTTTAACAATGACTGACAGCTGCTGTTCTTAAGTAGTTTTTTCAGGAATAAAAAAAAATTAGGAAGAAGAGTTAAGTAGAGATTAGACTGTAGACTGAAAAAAGTAAATTATTTTTGTCACCTGCTTCCACTCAGATTTTCTCAGAGTCCCTCATAGCCTCTACTGTGCAGACTCTGGCTGCACAAAGGAAGCTCCCGTGACAGAGATTTTTTTGGCTTCAAAACCATACAATGGTAAAAGGCAGAGCCACGTTGTTCATTCTATATTAAGTCTATGTGTGCAACACAATAGAACTTTTTTTTCTCTTCATAAACTTCACCAAAAAATCATTTCCAGGCCAACAATTTTAAATTTTCATTTGTACAGTGTTATTGTGTTGTTATTGCACTTTGTTTCACATAAGTGTTATAAGAAATGTGATATCATACAACTTGAAATCACACTTCATGACTGTAATGGTGCAGCCTTAGAGGCTCAGAGCAGTCACATCCTTGACTTGATGATGAAAACCTCTCAATTTAATGAGGAAAAAAAGGTTTTGACCCCATTACGTCAGCACGTAATCTAGCTAACATTATTGTAACCTGTTTTAATGCAGTTTCTTTTAAGACTTGATTTGTTTTTAGCCTCTCTCATATTGCTGACTGGCTGATTGATGATATGCATTTATAACTGATCAAACAGAGTTGTTCTTATTGTGTTCCCAGGCTTACATTCAAGATGTTACCACATTGTTGCTTCCTGTTGCTCTGCATGGCCCGCCTGCTCCCCCACTCCTCGGCCCTACCCTTCGAGCAGAGAGGCTTCTGGGATTTTGCCATGGACAGTATCGACAATGACAAGATGATGATGATGAGGGACGAGGAAGAAGGCTCAGCTGTGGAGGAGATCTTCCCCCCTGACGTACACATGTGCCCCTTCGGCTGCCACTGTCAGCTCCGGGTCGTCCAGTGCTCTGACCTCGGTCAGTCAGAGTGTGTGATGCTTTGTCATCATTTCACAGTTTGAGTGTGTGTGTGTGTGTGTGTGTGTGTGTGTGTGTGTGTGTGTGTGCGTGTGTGTGTGTGTGTGTGTATGTGTGTGTGTAAAGAGGTTCTGACAGAGAAGCAAATGAGTGGAGAGTGAACCTGACCCAACCCTTGCATGACTCCCATAGCTCGGAGGAACAAAGTCCCTCTTTTGGTTTGTGTGGAATTTCTTTCTTTCTTGAGATAATGCCGGTGTGTTTTGACAGGGGAAGGCTGCCTTTCAGGGATTTTGTGTTCCATATTTTGGGTAGATACTGTTTAGCAGAGGGGGAGTTGACGAGAAAGAAAAAAAAACAACTCAAAGGAACAAAGGTTGGAGGGAGGGTTGAAAGCGTAAGATACAGTAGCAGACAAATAGAGGTTCTGTTTAATAGGAGGGAATGAGAAGTTAATAGACTCCAAACTGTCTTTAAGGACCTGTCTCATGTCACTATGGGATGTGGGCAAGATGTTTGATAGAAACCCAGAACAGGAAGGCAGGATGGAGGGGTGAATGAGTTCGTTTGAAGAGGATTTAAAGTAGCGGATATAGTTAAAGTGAGCTTGTAGGGCTGTTTTTTAATGTCAGGATAAGGAGTTAAAGATTTTAAACATACTTTTTTTTAGTTAGGGCTGAAATTCTGGTAAGCATGATTACTTTATTGACAAGACGTGTTAAAAAATGAACTAAGTGCTTTACAGAAAAGCTTATTTTCTGAAGACAAGGATGCAATAAAAGTTTAACCTTTCTTTTTTTTTTTTTTTCCAAAGTCAGTCTGTTTTAAAAAGTGCTTTACTGTCTGCTGTAGACATTTTTAAATCCCCTTTTCTATAGGAGCAGGGCTATAATTTCCCAGCTGTGTAGATGTATGCTCTTCTACCTCAGTCTGTTCTTCCAGGACAAAAAGAAACCGACATTCAGTCATATTTATGGATTGACATATTCTTCACATCACACTGTCTGTATAACTCTAATAGGCTGTCTGTGTTGAGACATATCGGTTTTGTTGAATCATCATTTTACAAGCTCTATATATTTACTGTCTCTGGTCTTACTGCTGTGGATAAATGGGGAAGCATATAATTTCCGCCATGTCAAGTGCTTATTTAGAACAGATGTATTTTAGTGGTGGCGTCTGTCTCCCCTCAGTGTACATCTCTGCGTTATGTTGGGTGTATGTTTGGAGGGGTGCTGGGGTTACAGAGGGTGCTAGTTTTCTCAGTTTGTGGTACAGGCTTTAAGCTTTGTGGTGTTATGGTTGAGGTGCTGTGGTTTTGGAGTTTAAGCGGGTGAAGGGATTCGGATAATCAGGGTGTTGGTGGATGTTTTCAGGTATCTTTTCATGTGTGCCGCAGGGGTACAAATTTGAAAACTGGCAGGATGCACGTGGAAAGCTGCAGCTGTTGGCTGCCAGGTGAATATTTCCTGCCACATGAAGGCACCTGGTAACATCCTGCAGCTCTCACAGCAGCTGTAATAACTTATGACTTAGAGGTGGAAATCAAAAAGATAATAGAGAGTGGGGTTTATAATTTCAAAAAGCAAACCCAAGATTAAACCTTTTGTCTACAACTTAATTTATAGCTGCCCCGTGAAGGCAAAATCCGGCCTCATATGTGAGATGAAGCTCCTCTTCAGCACTGTATGGATGTGGTTGGGACACAGTGTCACAGCGAGTTGCTCGGGGTCTGATCCTGTGTGGTGACATGGAGGGTGTGGCCCAGTCCAGCCAAAGCCATATTTCTAAACTTAACTTGGGATGGACAGCTCAGGGTAGAGTCCTGTGGGTCAGATGTGGTTTGGTGGCAAACTGGATCCCAGTGGGACAGCTGGCACTCTTACTCTCACCGGCGGTTCTGGTTGCATCATGGTTGCAGTCCAGATGAGGTTTCAGGATACGCTTACAGTGGCCTGTCTGCTCCAGCGACCACATCAAATACACTGGTCCACGTGGCTCTGTGATGTGGTGTCGTTAACGATATCTGGTTTCTGCGTTGGTGCGGGTGCTGAGTCATTTTTTCAGAGAGAGTGGAACAATGCAGGTGGATTTTTAGTGCTGTGCCTGGTTTGCAACCCATCTGTAGCTTTTATTCAAAAAATATGATTAACTGGCACATCTGTCAAAAAATAAAAAACTACATTGAGACACTTCAGCTGTCCTCTCACACTTTAACACACACAGCATGTATTTCTCTGTTTGTACAGCATGTGTCAGCATTGTGCCATGCTCCTTTCATTTTATGTGCCCGTGGTATTTAACGCACATCCTTTGTGACTTCTGTCGAATAGAAACCAGATGGAAAACATCTGGTGTCCCCATCTGTGCAAGCAGAATTTGTGTATGTATGTGTGTGTGTATGTGTGTGTGTGAGGGTGTGTGTGTGTGTTCTCGTCAGTGACAAACCAGCAATGCCGGTTATGTGCTGCTTTGACGTCTCTGTGTGACCTCCACAGTTGTGTCTACATCCACCTCTCATTAAAATAATAGATGTGGAGGCCCACAGTACTCATTTGACACTGTGTGGGAGTGTATTTTGGTCGATTTTTAGACCTCGATGACGGTTTTAAAACACACACAGACTATTTATTTTCCAAAGTCTAAGTGTGACGAAGATATCCTGAAGTGTTCCCATTCAGGGTGTTGGTTCACAGTCATCCCTGCAGGCTTTTAATAGAGTATGATTCCTTGTCTTCAGGTCTAACCGAGGTGCCGAAGAATATTCCTGTGGACACCAAGTTCCTTGATCTGCAGAACAACCGCATCACCGAGCTGAAAGAGAATGACTTCAAAGGCCTCACTAATCTATACGTAAGAGACTCACACTCTGTGGAAACACTTATAATTTTGCTCTCAGCATCAAATCAGCACCTCTTAAGGAAGTGTTAGCTCAGCTTGTATTGGCTGAAGTAGTGTGAAATATCATTATGACTCCCCGTTTCCTCTGGAGGTTTATTTCCTTTCTTTTTTTTCACCATCCCCACTCAGTGCTCTGAGAGCTTTAATTGTATTAAGTTAGAGCCTGAGGCCAAAAGGGAGTATTCAAGCTTACATCCTCGCCTCACTTAGTCAGAAAGGCTTTTCTCACTCTTGACCTGCATTCAAGGGCGCTGACCAAGAGCAATATTAAGTCTGGCAGCTGCGGAAACTCAGACATGACATTAGACAACAACACCTCTATTAAGGGCTGTTTTATTAGCTTACGTCTGTCTCCGCTTTTCATCAGGTGAACAGACACTTTGTGTTTTACGGATCTGTTTTATTTCACTCACACACATTCAGCACAGAGAGAGGATGCAAAAACAAACACATGTACTTGTCATGTTTTCAAATAAAATAAATTAAGTGGATGTTGAATTTTGGCTCACTTGTATTTCAGGGTCTGTCTCTGAGGAATAACTATATTTCTAAAGTCCACCCCAGAGCATTTGCGCCTCTGAAGCACTTACAGAAGCTTTACTTCTCCAAAAATCTGCTGACCACCATCCCCAAGAACTTACCTCCCTCCTTGATTGAGATGAGGATCCACGAGAACCGCATCAAAAAGGTGGCAGCTGGGACTTTTGCAGGACTGGGCAGCATGAACTGCATAGGTCAGAAATGCTGACAACTGCATCAAATCTATCACATCTAGGCTTCTATAATGTGGTGATCACCACTGCCTTTGCCTCTGCACACCCTTGGCATTTCAGTTTGAAGATTAGAGAGACTGTGTTTATTTCATGCCAAAAATATGCTTTCATCTTGCAGAAATGGGAGCAAACCCCATCCAAAACAGTGGTTTTGAGCCTGGTGCCTTCAAAGGACTGAAACTGAATTATCTGCGTATATCGGAGGCCAAACTGACAGGAGTGCCAAAAGGTAATGACTCACCTGTTCAGGAGAAATTGAAAACATATTAAGAGTACATAACACTGATATCTGACCTATCTGTTTGGAGTAGTTCAGCATCTTAGTGAATTTCATTTTGATTCATTTTGACACATCTTCAAGTCTACATTATAAATATGAAACCACCAGCCAATTAGCTTTAATCAATCAATCAATCAATCAATCAATCAATCAATCAATCAATCAATCAATCAATCAATCAATCAATCCTTATTTATATAGCGCCAATTCATAACAAACATTATCTGAAGACGCTTTCCAAGTGTTAACAGGTCTAGAAACCGTAAAACCTCTAGCAGGGCTCAGCCCCAAGGAAGAATAATCTGTCTATCCACATGAAAATCTGTTGTTTCCCAACAGCAAGGTTATCTATTGTGTGACATTTAAATTAAAATGTATAGCACTAGTGCTTCTAGTTAACCAGTTAAACACAACTTACATTAACTTACAGCAAACATGCACCATGATATAGCAATCACTGCACGGTTTGACCAAGTATTTCACTGCAAGAAGCTGCAGACTGACAGGCAGGTGCTGTAGCGCTGAACTGCAGCACATATATTTGGTGTCTTTTCAAGAAATTCCTGTGCCAGGCTGAGCCTTACCCCACTTAGACATAAAACTGGATACTTGTCAGTAACAAGTAGCTACAGTGACAGTAGAGTCTATTCAGACACAGTTCCTTGCTGGCGACAGTTTACGTGAGCAAACTGTTTCTGCCTCCTGGTGATGATGGTTTTCCAAAATAAAAAGTAAGCAGAAAATGTTGAACTACTCCTTTAGGAGTCCCTGGGAAAGACATGAGTTGACATGTCAACAAAGAACAGAAAAGTAAATTACCCCAAAGTGGAGTCTAAAGATGTTGTGTTTGACTTTCAGATCTCCCAGACAGTCTCCATGAGCTTCACCTGGACCACAACCAGATCCAAGCAGTTGAGCTGGAGGACCTGAGCCGCTACAAAAACCTGTACAGGTATAGCACGTTTTTTCATTATACTAATTTCTAGCTATAACTCGTTTCTTGTAGCCTGGAGAGATGTTCTTACATATTTGTGATAAATTATCCTTTGGTTTTTAAAAAAGTACATCCAAAGTCAGCAGTGCCCCTCAGGGGTTATAATATGAATTACAAACAGAGCAGGATAACTGCTTGGTGTATTCTAGTCAAAATAAAAGTCTCCACTGTCATCTGTGTCGTCTTCCTGATGTGTACCTTTTTTGTCTTCACCACAGCAGACATTTTGACTTTTCATAGACAGAGCACAGACCTCTTTTCATCCCTGTTCCCTTTTTCACACTCCAGGCTAAGTTTACCATCCTTCAACACCTCTTGAGGGATAATTTATGGTTACAGGATTGTTGCCAGGCTACTTTGGACCTAAATCTCACCCGCTTTAATATTCCTTTCTTACAAACACATTTATTGTGGAATGTGCAGTTTAGTTTGAGAACTTAATGTACCGTGCAGTGGCCTATTTCACGTCTCTCTTTTCTTCACTTTTTCCAGGTTGGGCCTTGGCTTCAACCATATTCGTAACATAGAGAACGGCAGCCTGTCCTTCCTCCCCAGGCTGAGAGAGCTGCATCTGGACAATAACCGACTCACTCGCGTTCCCAAAGGCCTCCCAGAAATGAAATACTTGCAGGTAAGTCTCATTTACGTATTTTTCGTCATTTTGCAATTGCTGCTCTACTCACAGTTTATTTCTTCTACTTCCCAGGTGGTGTATCTCCACTCCAACAGCATCGACCAGGTAGCTGTGGACGACTTCTGCCCTCGAGGATTTGGGATGAAGAGGACATTCTATAATGGCATCAGCCTGTTCGGTAACCCTGTCAACTACTGGGAGGTGCAACCTGCAACATTCCGCTGTGTCAGTGACCGTCTGGCAATTCAGTTTGGCAACTACAAAAAGTAAAGACAAAGGAGAAACTGAGGGTGATGGGGAAGGAGTGTTAGAGGGGGGGATAATTTAAATAATTAGTAAAACCCGAGAGAGTTTTGAATATAGCTTGAGTGGGACTGATGAAAAAGGAAGAGAAGTGAATTTTACTATCACGTGACTTGAAGGGAATGGAAAGCTAAGCGCTTGCAGTACTTCACCTGAGTTTTTCCTATTCTTGAATTTTAAAGTCTTTGTAAGTTGTGTCACCATGGATCAAACAGACGAAAACTGTCTGAAAAGAATGTTTTCCCCCCAGCCTATAATCCACGGAAAAATGAGTAATGAAAACTTGTGAAGCATTTCATTCCATATTTTTTTTTTTTTTTTTACACACATAGCGCTTTACTTGATTAAAGTCATTATTTTGACTAACATATGTCAGATAACAAGTAAGAAGATAGAAAGACAATGCATTATAGATTTTTTTTATACATAAAAGATGCTTTGTATGACTTTGTTTGTGTTCATTTGAAAGGTATGTAACATTGTGCCTGTTTGGCTTCAAACTGTGATTTAATTCACTTTTTTAAACAAACTACTCACAGATTTGAAGCCAACATCTTCAGACATCAAGATGGTATAAAAATTTGAATCAATAATACATTTTTTGCAGTCTTGAAACATTTGTATATACCATGACAGTTGATTGATTAAAATTGCAATATGTACATGTGTTAAAACCCCCCTCATCAGTGCTGGACATTTTTTTTCTTTATTGATCTAAAGAACCTGAACCACCAGTGTGCCTGTGTAAGGATTCTGTTCTGTTCTGTGCTGTACTAATACTTTGCTGCCTGTATGATACTTTGATGCAGTATTCCTTGAAGGGACACTGAGTTAGTGGGGGTTCGCCCCAATTAGAGAGAAAAAAAAACAACAACACACGACTGCATTGCTTTGAGACAATGCAGACGGTGTGTTTACATAGTGCTACATACTAAAGTAGTGATGTTGCATTGTTTTGCACGGATTTTCAGTTATGCTTTCTCTGCTTCAAGGTTATTGGAGGGTTAGTCTGTTTACATTGGTAAACCTATGTGGGTCTGTTTTAACCTTATGAACCTTATGAACATCTGTCCTGGCTCTGTTCTCTAATCTGACCAGCTACTGCTGCATATGAATTTAGACTTTTTCTTCAGCCTGCTGCATAAAGCCAGAGAACAAATGATGCCCTTAGATTGAATGCTGTGTGAGAAATAAAGAAAAAAAAATCACTTGTATAGAAAAAAGTTTGAGTCCACAGTTAATGATGCAAACACAAGAGGCTCACAAACATCTACAAATAAAATCTGGGTTTTTTTTTGATGAATAATTAGAGGAATTGTAAAAAGAAGGGGGATTTATATTATTTTTGTACCGATGGTACAGGGACAAGTGTCTCAAATCTCAAATCAGCTGACATCTGAAGCAGTGAATTTGACATAAATCTGACCCCACGTGCAGATTTTGGTTGGGACTTTTCCATCTAATATTTTTAAAAGAGGAATAAAGTCTGAAAAGTATTTTTTTTTAAATCTAGGCTAATGTAAGAGTTGGGGGTGAGCCCCTCACACTTCAGAACACTACTTAAAATACGTTTTTTATTGTGGAAAAGAATAAAAATGATCTGTACGTATGTAGACGATCTTTTGTTCTTACCCCACTGTGATGACTCTGTCATCCCTCATGCTTGTCCCACAGTCCAAGCTCTATACCCACTAGAGCTCTAATATGTAAAATCTAGAAACACACACATGGAAGGGTATGGGAGAAATCCATAAGACTTTACCAAAGTCTTTATGAGGCTCAGTATGTCCTGTTAATACTTGGATAAAAATCCTTATTTTTATTTCGCAGTGAAAAACAACACCCAAGCGAATATTACGATTCAACTGACTGTCTCGCCTGAACTTTAGTCTCTTAAGCTTGAACACAGTCATCAAAAAAGTAAACAAACCTCGTTTATTTTAAGTGATACACTCGTAATTTAAATTTCAGTCAGTTACCAGTGACAGAAGTCAACCTTTTTCTTACGCTTTTCAAACGAACCGCTTGTGGCGTCGTCACCGCGGTGCGCCGCAGCCCCTCTCAACATCCGCTCCAGTGACAGCTGATGAGGTAGAGAGCGCTTGCCTGTGTTGACACTGGACCGATATGCGGCGATGCTCTTGCGTGTGAAAGCGTTTGCAGCGGTCTCTAAGCAGCTACGGAGAGATTTCGCCTCGGATGAAAGATTAGGAGCTGGTGGTGGAGGAGGAGAAAGGGGAGGAGGAGGAAAAGCGACCAGCATCAGGAGGCAAAAAAACGGGTATCTTTTGGTCCATCGCGTCCCCTCGGTGGCTGCGGGCCTGCCGACTATGAGAGGAAGCCGGGGGCTGGATTTTTAAGTGTCGCAGGGATGTGCTGGTGAGTCGGCTGGTGCTGCACAGCTTACATGAAGACTTCAATTAAAAAAAGTGCGAATTATGAAACAGCCATTGTGTTCGACAGGAGGACTGTTGGATGAGTGTTTTGTCTAATAATGTTACTGTAACATTCTTGCTTTTGTTACGCAAATACTGTATTTGGGTGCTTGCACAGGCCTGTCGATAGATGCAGATAAGCTAATCACCTGCACTGAAGGCTATCTGTAGGCTACTGATAACACTATTTCTGCACTACACTTATCTATTTTCAAAAAAGTAACGGTAAATTCTCCTTTCCTGTTAAAGTAAATTTTACAATAAGCTCTTCCCATGAATTCAGTTGCTGGAAGCTTTCATAGTAGGCTGTAAAACTGAATATGTTATCAGAAAACTGATATTTTGATTTACAAATGTGCAGGCATCAGCCCTCTTTCATATACGCCCCATTGAAGTGATGCCACCACTGAGTATAAACCACTCTAAATAAAGAAACTATGGTATTTGTTTGTAGCTGCCTGTCATTCCCCTGCTTATTTTAGCTTACAGTAGACTGCTACTGAGATCAGTTTGCTGCTGCTTTATTTATCATTCTGGTTTTTTTTTTTTTTTTATTGTTTTTATTTTTATAGAAGGCTTGATGATGAAAGGAGCAAGAGGGGGACAGAGTGGAGTGAGCGCATCCTGGTTCAACACTGATTGTAACTAGATCCTTGCAAAACCAGGTACCCTAATTCTTCAGTATCTGATGTTAATCTCACAATAAATATCAATGAATGTCATAAACTTGTATTTTTCTTATTTTTTTTTTAGCACAGTCTGTGGTCAGGGGGTGATGGCAGTGCTCACTGAGCTTCACCACCACTACAACCTATTCCTAAAGATGGACGTCCCACTCCTGCATGCCTGAGCCTGACCTCAGTACTGCCTCCTTCCCCTCCTTTCCTTCTGCCTCTCCTTACTCATTTCTCCCCTCTTTCTGTTATCTTCTTTTCCCAAGCACTTATCCCTGAAACGCCCCTGTCTCCTCCCTCCATCTCCCCCCCCCACATTGAATACCTCCAAGATCTGTCTTTATTATGGCGTGCTGTGGGCGCTCTCTGGACTCTCCGTGCACACTGGCTTTGCTGGTGGGCTTCCAGTTTGCCTTTGTTCTTTACTTCTCCCTTGGGGGCTTCAGAGGTTTGGTGTCAGTTTTAGTGCACACCACTGAACCGGAGGTTGATTACTCTCGACCACATGACGTCTATACAAACCTCAGTCATTTGGGAGCACCGCCTCCCCCACCTCGCAACTCTGGCACTGGACCCCCTGCTACAGGACCCCCGCTGAAGGACTGCCAGATCCCTTCCCCTCTGCTGGGTAAGGGATTGGGAGTTTTCCCATAAGTACTGAAATATGTAATACAAGCATTTGATTTATCCACCAACACCAAAATGATCAGTAAGACTTTCGTATTGCTTCCTCCAGTGGGACCTGTGTCAGTCCATCTATCGTCCCCTTTGTCTCTGGAGGAGATCAGACAGAGGAATCCGTTAGTGTCACCAGGTGGACGCTACAGGCCTCCAGACTGTGAACCTCAACACCACACAGCGATTGTGGTGCCATATCGGAATCGACAGACCCACCTCCGTGCCCTCCTCTATCACCTGCACCCCTTCCTGCAAAGACAGCAAATCCACTACAGTATCTATATTGTACAGCAGGTCAGATCATGTATGAACATGTTCTATGCAAGTCACAACTCTGGGTATTTTATAGTGAAGCAAAGACAAACAAGCTGAAACTACAGGCACATTTCCTGTTTTGCTGTCTCTAATGTTTTGCCCTCCTAATCAGTCAGAGCATAACAAAGAAATCAATTTAAATGTTGTCCACATGCTCTTTAAGAATGAGAACATTTCTGTCTCTGTTTCTGACTTTTCAAGTGGGGGAACGGTACTTTTAACCGAGCCAAGCTGCTGAACGTTGGGGTGCGGGAAGCCCTCAGAGATGAAGACTGGAACTGCATCTTCCTGCATGACGTAGACCTGCTGCCTGAGAACGACCACAACATCTACACCTGCCACAAGCAGTTCCCCACACACCTGTCTGTGGCCATGGACAAGTTCAGATACAGGTATAAGAAACAACCTGGTGTGTATGTGTGCGTGGCACTTCTATATAAATCTTTTGTGCTGAGACTTACTTGTAAATTGGTGATGTGTCCTTCCTAGGCTGCCATACCCACAGTATTTTGGTGGGGTGTCTGCGGTGACTCCAGACCAGTACATGAAGATGAATGGCTTCCCTAACCAGTACTGGGGCTGGGGTGGAGAGGATGATGACATTGCTGCAAGGTGAGGATGGTGAAAGAGGCAGAGGTCCATGTCCCACATAATGACTGAGTTAACCGTGTGTGTTTACACGTGTTCAGCATCAGAACTTTGTGCACGGCTATTTCAGCCTCTCTGCCTTTTGTACTTCTGCTCCACTCATTCATCTTTTTTGTTTATGTTTACAGTTTCCATACCACGTTTTCTTTTTCTTTGATTTTTATTTTACCTCTTTTAACATCATCTTTCATCTTCACTTCCCCTCCCTCTTCTGTGGCTTTGCTGTGTATCTCTTGCAGTGCGCTAAGTGAGTATGTACACACAGAGTAGCTTTCAGATTTGGGCTGGGCTGTGTGTTTGAAAGTTTACAGGCTCATCTCCTTTCTGCGCTGTGGTGCTCTCTCTTCCCTCTCTAGCCTGCTCTGGTTTACAACTTAAAATAAAAATCATACTGGACATCCACAACATACACCATTTCTGAGATAGCTGGGGTGGGGCAGCAGCACCAGAGCTGGAAAGAGGGAACCACAGTGTTTTCTACCGCCTATAGGCCATAAGCGAATGTTATTCTCATACGTCACCCACAATTCTAGGTTTCCTTTCTTTTTCCTGCCTTTAAATTTATCTCTAGACTTGATGTTCTCTTTCTGCTGTTATGATTGATAGAAAATAGCGTAAGAGTGCCAGGCTGTGTAGATGTAATATTATCCTAACTCTGAGATTCAGATTTTCAGTAGTGCATATATACGTCTCTAAATGAGAATCTGCTGTTCCTGTTGACCTGTGCTGTCTGTCCAGAGTGCGTCTGTCTGGCATGAAGATTTTGCGCCCCCCAGTGGCCATTGGCCATTACAAGATGATCAAGCATAAAGGAGACAGAGGCAATGAGCAAAACCCACGCAGGTAGGAAGGAAATAACGCATCTTACAGCACTTTTGGGGATGTTTTTTAAAATGTACCTGTACTTTGCATCTTTGTATCCTGTGATTTGAACGGCTTTGACCCCCGATGCTCAGGATAGAAAACTGAATAATGCTATCCTCTACCTCTACCCTTTTTCCTTGTCATGTTGAGTTTTAACAAAGATGGCACTTTCATTTCTGTAGACACACTGTTTTGTGTGATGCTGGCATTTTTCACTGCTCGCTCCACTGAGCCAACTATTTCTGCTGCCTCAGGCAGCATTCTCATTTGTTCTCCAATTTAAAAGAACATTTCCGTTTTTCTTTCCTGTGATGATCCAGAAAGATTTTCTTCATTATAATAAACAAGTCCCTGCAAATTTGCTGCAAAGCCACAAGATAAATGAGCATAAATTAGAGAAACGGTTTCTCATTGGAAATACCTTGTTGTACCTTATTGCCTTATACTATCGAAGATAATCTGACATTTTGAAGATACACTTGTCTGGGTTCTTACTGGGGATTACAGAGGATTGAAGTCACTCTTCAGTCTACATATTCAATATACAGTTAAGGCTAGCAGGTTTTTAGTCTTAATTTATGCCAAGGCTTGCTGGAGTTGGGAAACACTTCCCAACATTTTTATGTCTCATTATATGTTTTAAATGTATCTTTTTAAAACATTGAGTCATTAAATTATAAATTGAGTATTTATAAAGGTTAAACATGAAGAAATAGATCCTCATTGACTTCATACAAAAGCCCTTTGCAGATGGATTTAGGACTGTTTAAGCTAAGCTCACAGTTTCCTCGTGAGTTGTATAGATCTCCTTCTCTGTCTGTTCATCTTAAATTAACCAACACACCTGTGGTATTAATCTGTTCCCTCAAAAACCCGACATATATCCAAACCTGCAATTCAATTTCCATCTGTCTAGATTCAACCTCCTGAAAAGGACCAGACTTAACTGGCGCTCCGATGGCCTCAACTCTCTGACCTACGAGCTTCTTTCTAGAGAGCTGGAGCCTCTCTACACCAACCTCACTGTCAACATTGGAGAGGATCCCCACCTGCCCCTGGGGAAAGTACCTATCCCTGTGAAAGCAACAACCCTGGTCCACCAACGTAGCATCAGCAGCAAGAGCGGGAGCCCAGCCAAACAGGACGAGAGGCAAGAGAACAGAGAAGCCGAGGCAGCGAATGTGACTGAATCCAAGTCAGTTGGTGATAAGACAGAACCCGCCCAGTCAAAGACAGAAAATCAAACGACACAGGAGAAGGCAGGTGTGACGAAGTACGACGAGGTACATAAAAAAGCGGCTGCATCACATCTGTAGCATAAAGCACTGTTGGGTTGAGGGACTCAAATACACCAGCTCTTTGTGCTCACTGCAGATTATGCAATGGATGGAAGAGAAGCTACTACAGGCGTGCATTTAGCATTGCCACTGAGTCATCTCTTGGTTTATCGTCCACTGAATGGGACTCTGGTTTGACTGACTGACTTGAGTCTTCCGCTCCAGAGCCAAGAAAACAGGGGTGCAGGACTCAGTCAAATCCAAGCAAAGCTAAACGACCAGCTAAATGAAAATGAGACAGCACATATATAAATCTCTGCTCTTTTCCAGACAAACTGTAAGAAACCCATCTGCCGTCATTCGACAGAGCTGCAGCTTCATCCAGTTTGCTCCTGAAAAACTGCTGCTGTCAGTCCGTCCCACTCCACAGTGGGTTTGTGTTTCTGTGCCTTCTCTTTTAATGCGCATTTTATAGACTGGTAGAGTTGCTTTTAGACGCTGATCTGGGGCTCCTTTTCCCTTCTCCTGCAAATGTTAGAAAAGCAGGGAGTCTCCAGCTGATCCTAGACAAGAACCAATGATTTGTTCCAGGACTGCCGTTTTATATTTGTGTGCATCGAACTAGCGCTGACCGAGTCGAGTCAACAGTTATCAGACAAATCTAGAGTTTATATTTATATCCAGAGACTTCTTTATTTATTTGTTTACTGGTTTGTCCCCTTCCCTAACAGTCTGGTGCCTCTCTGACATTTAGTTTCTAGACAATCAAATCAAACGGGACGATAACTGTATCCAAACATACACTCATAGCAAAGTGAGGAAATAGGACTATCTTTACATAAACGTGGCATGATAGTTGTTGTCTAGCTCGACTATACTCTTGATACATGGATAGACCTGTGCTCCTGGTATTATCTGTGTTTTAGTATTTTTCTTTTAGAGAGTCAGAAAAGAAAATCTGCAGACAATATTGTAGGCACGTGGCTGCACATTTACCAGTGTCAGATAGTATTTCCAAAAACTACTAACAGTCACGATGAAGCCCTGTGTGTAGAGCTAGGTCGACTAGAAAGCCTGACATCTTCAGAATGAGTATTTTGGTATATTATGAAAGAGCAAGGTTTGTCCAAAAACCGCTAGAAATAAGCATCTCCCTCTCCTTGTTTGTTTTTTTGCTGGAAAGGGAATACGTGCTAGGCAGAGGATTAAATAGTTTTACTTTTAGGCCTGCCCAAATTAGGACGTGCATGTAGGTTATTTTTGTAAACAAATTAACTGTCATCTTTTCTCTCTGTAGTAAAAGCCACTGCATCACTTCCATCTTGTTTGTTTTCCATATCAGCCACGTGGAATGTATGGTTCAGGTCTTCATCTTTGTCTACCTTTCATAAAGAGATGAGCTTCTTTAGAGGACAGAGACTTTATTTTAAAGACTCATAAAGTTTAGGATTTCTTGCTGCTCTATGACTTGGGAAATGGTTAATTGTAATATTAATCAGCTTGAAGTTTCAGTAACACTCATTTTGGGACTGTGTTTTTATCACAACAGCAGCTAATGTATTGTTCATGTGTTGAGGTTGAATGTATTTAATTTATTTATTGACTCACTGATAGAGCTAAACTAAGACTTCTCCTGCTGTAGGGGTTTCCACTTCCATCAATATTTATCTCCACGTTCCTTATGTTAACATTGTGCCTCAAACTACAGGAGCAGTGAAGACATATTTTCTGTGTAACATGTGAGTGCCCTCAAGTGGCTCAGTCTGGCATAGCGTCAGCCAGGAGGAACCCAGGCCTGAATGAAACTGCAGTGTTGTGACTTGAATGTTAAATATTAACGTTGGCCATTCACAGGTTTCAGCCAATCAAATCTTTGCATTGCTCTGTTTGGAGGGTTTCTCGTGTAGAGCAAGTCTACCCTAATTTTATTAGTTAACGGAACCAAAAACTTACATTATAAGTGTTTAATGAATGGATCTAGTTTTATAGAAGGAGCCTATGTTTATATATGAACAGATAATACCTTAATGCTAAGAGTGCAGTACAAACAGATTATGTCAACACGCTGAGATGTAATAAGGCCTAATTTCCTAGCTTTATACTACATTAGAGTTTAATTGCATAACAATAGATAATATATCCTCCATTTATCATATTGCCTGTGATGATACCTGTATGACACACTGAAAGCTTTGAAGGACATTGTGTAATCTCAGATTAATCGGTAAACTGTGCATACCTGGAGATTGTTCTATATTTAATAAATAGGCTAGTTTTTATAAAGGTTAAGTGTTGGAAATGTCTACAGTATAGTTGAATGCAACTTAAGTTAAATGCCTCGGGATTTCGTGGTAAGACTTTTTTATTTAAAGAGGTCATTATATCACAAGGTAGATTTGTCCATAGACACATGTGAGAAAAGCTCGAGCTGAGAAATGCTGCTGAGAGCACAGTGACTGAAAATATATTTTTTTGTGTTCATTGAAATAAACATATCTAATACATTTCATTGTTATTACGAAGAAGCCTGATTGCAAAACACAACGCAATGTACCTGTGGTTTTCCTAGGTTGCCTTATTTACTGACTTTGTTCTCGAGATGAAAAAGAGAGTGAATGTCTGTGTGTGAGTGAGTGAGTGTGTGTGTGTGTTCTGCGTGTGTGTGAGCGAGGTCTTTAAAAAAGGCAACAGCAGCCTGCTTTGATCGACAGTGTTATGACAGAAAGCAAATGTCTATCAATAAAAAGTCGTCATCAAAAAAGTGTCCCTTCCTATGTTCTCCATCAAAACTCAACAGATTTATGTAATGCCTTACATCTGGGACTGTGAAGACACTTCAATAAACACCGTACTATAAATACATTTAAATACTCCCAGTGATGCACTTACTCCCCCGCAACACCTCAGGCCTCTTAATGAACACAAGCTTCAGCGTTTGATTAATGTTGCTACATATACAACGTTGTAGAGATCAGATGCTCATGCTTGCTGGCAGATTAATATATCATCATCAACACATAAGAGTGATCTAAAACAGAGCAAACCTGTTACATCACCCTGTGTGATGCAGGCTTCGCTCTTCTATGTGGGCATAAAGAGCGGGATTAAAAAGTTGGATATGAGATCATACCTATAAATAGACAGTAACCCCCAGCGCTGTATGTTCGATCTGTTTCATAATCTAAAATGCTGCATGACTCACCAGGAGAGGGAAAACAAAAACCTGGGAACTGGGTGGCCAAAAAGAGAGCACCTTATAACCAGTCGCAGTGCAACACCAGTATAGACTCCAGCCTCACACGGGGCTGTAGAGTTAAGACAGCTGATAGCTTCAGCAGTATTACAGCCCGAGCAAAATGTTGTACATTGTCGTATTGCTAATCAGATCAACTTTTCAGCTTCAAGAACCCAATGTTGCCTTTACAAGTGACATTTTCTTAATTTAATTACTAACAAGGCTAGGCTAGGCTAGCAAAAATGTTGTACCATATTTATATATTTAACATGAATTCACTTCTGGACTTACATTTTCAACTTTCTGATTAATATCACTGTTTTCATATTGCACCTTTCCCAAACACCACGGTGCTAAAATTCAGGCACAGAGACTGAAAACATCACAACAAACAGAAATAAATAGTGAGAAATCAGTATTTGAATATCAGCACAATGTAAAAGTAAACCCATAAAACAATGAAAGGTAACAGATACACGGATAAAACTCAGACTTTCATTACTCCAAACTAAAAGAGATTAAAAACAGAGCTCATTAATTCTCCCTTAACATAGAACAATGTTTGGACTTATAAAAAGTGTAATAAACAGGAAAGGACAAAAAGAAACAGAAATAAACTGATTTCTACAACCCCTATTATTTGTTTTAAAATGTAAATATCTTGTTATGAGACAACACAGCGATATAACATCCCATTCTAACAATGTCACACCTGAACATTTTTCTGTGATACTGTCACTATGAAATGGCAGCAGTGACAGGCTACTTTGCACTGTCCCTCCAGCGGACTGACACACTGGCCTGCCGCAGTGAGCGTGGCAGGCAGACGCAGAGGGCTGAGGCAGCCTTTAGTCACCTCAAGTTACTGTATGGCCTACATGACATAGCTGACCTCTCACACCCTCAGCAGTACTTACGCCCTCTTAGCAAACACACAAACACATGCAGACAGACTGATATTCTACAAATGACTGCACACGGATGCTCTTTATAACTGTGGTACTTTGTCACACAAAAATAGATCTAGAAAGACAGGGAGAGAAGAGGAAGATGTCTGTTCAAATAATGTTCTGTACTCATTACATTATAGAATAGAATGTGTTCAACAGGCAAGTGAATATTACAAAGGTACATATTTTGGAGGTCGGCAAGCGATGTATCATATGGTTAAGTTTTGTTTCATACATATTAAATCCCTAGGCTCTGCTTTATTCATAGATTGTATATGTGTTGTCCTGTTGTAGCATGACATACTTCTTGGTTTTGAAATTATGTTTGTGAAAGTGAATACAATGCAATGTGAAGTTAGTATGAACGGATTATAAAACAACAGAATACGTTACATTATGCAATTATATGAATGAATACAGAAAAAAATGACACCATTACATACCAAACTATATCGTGCTATAGAACTATACTATACCATATAATATGATCCAGTATGATGCAATATGATATGATATAGGATTCCATACAATAGGACAAAATAAGATACAATACAGTACCAAATGATCTGATACGATTCAATACAGTACAATACGGTTCAATTTCATACAATCAGATAAGTTACAAAACAATACAATCAGTTTAAAAATAAAAAAGGAAACTGTCATACCATTACATACCATACAATGATGCAATATGATACGATACTTTAGGATAAGATAAGATACAATTTAATGCATTTTATATTTTTTTTCATGATAAAAAAGAAGTTAATATAGTACCAATAAAAATTAAAAAATACTAATATTGTATAAAACAATACTGTACAATAAAGATGCCATGATGGAATAATAGAACATGGTACAATTCCATACCATGCCATACTATACAGTATGATATGATTTAATATGGTTAGAAAAAGTACAAAAACATACAATAAATTATACAATACAAATGATAACAATACAGTTTTACTGGGCTGTGCTATAACTGCTGTAAAATACAATATATTTTAATACTGTATAAAACAAGATGAGACAATATATGACATGACATGACATGACATGACATGACATGACATGACATGACATGACATGAAATGACATGATATGACATGACATGATATGATATCATATGATATCATATGGTATGATATGATATGATATGATATGATATGATATGGTATTATATGATATTATATGATATGGTATGATATGTAAACTATGGTATGGTATGGTACAGTATAGTATGCTACAATATGATGTGATGTGATGTGATGTGATGTGATGTGATGTGATGTGATGTGATGTGGTATGATATGATATGATATGATATGATATGATATGATATGATATGATATGATATGATATGATATGATACGATATGATACACTTTTGTGTCCCTTTAGGAAAGACAACACAATATAAACAAGTGAAATTTTTTTAAAAAACCCTCTTTGATCCATTTGCACAATGTTTATAAAATTTATAAAATTACTTAATTAATTAACAGTGTTTGAAAAGGGAAACTCTCACTTTTTGCATCCATTTCTAGACACAAAAACTTGAAACAAAACAAATATGTCAGGCTGGAAAGAAGTTCATTACACATTTTAAAAGAAGTATGCCGTACACATTTTGGAGAAGCTATGATTGTACTTAAAAAAGATTACAAGTGTTTCAGGAGAAAATATTTGTCTTGGTTATGACAAAGAAATGTCAGGAGGAATCTAAGACTTTGTTTCTGCAGTTACTCTCTGAGTGAATCATCGCAATACGTCCATGTGAATATCCATGATAGTAGGTCAAAACATTTAGTTATATAACCACTCTTGGTGTTCTGCTCTAAAAATCATCAAATCATCTGATACGGGGGCAAAAAAGGATCTGAGAGGATGTATCAAGATCCTGAGGCATCACACGCATGGGGGGCTAAATAATGAGAAGGAAACGGGATCAGCCGTCAGGGTCATCAGGGTTGGGCTCTCGCTCCTGTCTCATCCCACGGCTGCTCAGCTGTTCCTGTCATCCATATTTGCAGCCTCAGTGGACAATTTCCTCAGCCGCGGGCCCTCTCAGTGCTCACAACAACACATAGATCAAGTGAATTAATTCTGCTTTTGTGGCAGCGGGCTGGAGATCTAGGTCACACAGTCATGGCTCTTTTTTAGCTGCCACCTAAAGTCATGTCAGTATCTTCCTATCCATCTGCACAATCTGACCTTGACATTCCCAGGTGATTTTCCACAGAGGTGTGTGTCTGAGAGGGACCGTCTGCTTGTGTGTCCAGGCGTGTGTGCATTGTGTCTGAGGCTACATGTGTTTATGTAAGTAGATGAGTATACTCACACTGTTTGTAGGTAACATAGGTATGATGATGATTACAAAAAAAAAAAAAAAAAGCTCCACTGTCTATACTTAGGGCTGGCCTGCGGCTATGTGTGCACGTAGGAGACGATAGAGAGAGCACAGGAGTGAATGAGGGAGGGTGAGCGGAGTGAGAGAGGCAGAGGGAGGATGACAGAGAAGGGAGTAGGGTGGGAGGGAGAGGAGAAGAGGAGAGAAGAAGAGGAGGGAGGGGGGGGCCTGTGACGCACGCCGATCGTCTCTGCTCTCTGCTGATTGGCCGCTGCTGCTGCCAGTTAGAAGGAGCTGGGAGTCAGGCAATGCTAGGAGAGCAGATTATGAAGCGGAGCTCAACCAGCGGCAGTCTCCTTTCATTGTCTCAATGGCTGCACACGCATTCCTCCTCTGCTCCCTCGCCTTGCTGTCTGCCCTCAGCCGGCCTGGGCTCTCCTTAATGGAGGAAGAGTTGCAGGTGGGACTCACCTATGACGAAGTGCCTGAAATCCTGGACCGAAGGTAAAAATTCTGCTCACAGTAGAAATGGGGTGTAGAGGAGGAGGAGGGGGGATGGGTAAGGGGAGATGCAGGCAGGGATGCTGGGATGCTGATGTGTTCTCTGAGGGTCTTTCTTTCCTCCCTTTCTTCTTTCTTGCCATCTCACCTTGGCTGTAGCATGAGCAGTGAATACAGGCAGTGTTGGTGTATCAGACAGAGGGCTAAGCTGCAAGGCTTTGTTTGTCTCAGTGTTGGGGACTGCATCAGACGCTGCTCATCGATCATGGATGGGGCTGTTGTCTCTATACAGTAGTGTTGGTCTGGCAGGAGGGAGCGGAATGAGGCTGGGGCAGTGGGCCTGCAGAAGATGAGCAGAAAGAGAGAGGGAGAGGAAAGGAGAGGGGTAAGGAAAGGAGAAGGTATGAGGTAAGGTAAACAAGGATGGGACGTGGAGGAGAGGAAGGGAGAGGATGCATCAGGGATGGTCTGCTGGGGTCTGTTTACTGATGCAGTCATTGAGAGAGAGAGAGGGAGGGAGAGAGAGAGAAGAAAGAGAGAGGGGAGAGAGGGAATTCTAGCCGTCCATGTCTGCATAATGCACATGCAGTCCTGCAGGTCAAATCTGGATAAAATATTCAGCACTCAAACCTGGAGGTGCTCGCAGCAGTGTCACAGGGGGACAGGACAGGACAGCGCATGCAGCCAGGACCTTTAACTTAGCACGGGTTTCTGCCTGCTTACAGAGACATCATGGCAAAGAGCAGTGATGCTGTGCCAAAGCCATGTAAAGCTCTTGAAACTGTGCCATGCAAGGCAGCTCACACAATCCTCCATAGGGCAAATGGTTCAAAGCTATAACGTGCTGCAGTATCTGACACTTTGTCCCTTAATCACTGTCAAACAATTTGCTTGTTGTGGCAATTTCATGACAGTCCCACTCTCTTAAGAATGACAGACTATTACTGCCGTGCTGTCATTCATTACACTAACAATCATATCTGTGTGTAAGACACAGATAGCTCGGATTTACAATTCAATATAAAAAGTCTCGGAGGATTTCTTTCAATTCCAGCTCAATCTTGTGCTGGTAGACCCCTGACAGATCCCTATCTTAACTTTTCACCACAGTCTCCAACACAGAATGGCTACGGTAATTTCTCTGGGGAGCTTCCAGCCTATATCCCCAGGATCAAACTTTGCACGTAACTCTGCAATGTAACAGTTGCAGTCCCCAGTCACAGTGCCTGTTCTCGGCTCTGACACACTCCAAGACGCTGTTATATAAGAGCAGCCTTTTATTTCAGAGGCCTTGCTGGGTGCACATCACGCAGAAGGAAAGGTACATGTGAGTTACAAGCCTCTGGCGCCAATAAACGTGCTATCAGGGGAAGATAATGGCAGGGAGATGTTAGAAAATGTGGCTCTTTGGTGAGTGACATGCCGTGCTCTGACAGTAAGTGCAACTGGACAAACATTTAGAGCTAGAGGCTGTGCAAAATTCTTAAAAAAAAAAAATAGAAGTCAGACAGGATTAAAAGTTTGGCTATCTCTATTCAATATCATCCAACTGCCTTCTAGGAAGTGTGTTAGAAGCACTTCACTGTCTTTCCAGGAAAATTTGGCCAGGTTGAAAACCAAAAAGTTGCAGCTCAAGAGGTCATGAATAGCACATTTTATGTAACTGTTATAATCTGAGTGGTTGTAATATTTATAAAACTATCACAGCGTAACACATTTCTGCTGATGAATAGGAACATGATCCAAAAAAAGGGCACAGATTAGAAGCCCTAAGTCTAACTTGTCATTTTGGAAATGACCTTTTCAATAACCCGCCCCGAGACTATCAACAGGAATGAGGTTTTACAGCTGGAGTTTAGTTGTTTTCAAATGAAAAACAAAATTTTGAGGTTGTGGCAATCCTGTTTTTATATAAGACTTAAAAAAATGGATATTATGCAAAGCTGTTTACAAATGTTGTAATGAGTTGTATGAATATTCAAAAGCCTAGATGGCGAAGTTTCAAGGGCCAGGATTACTGGATAACATAGTGACACACACAGCTTTTGATGTAACGCTTCAAAACATGCCAGTCAAACCAAAGAAATCCATGGGGAGAGTCCAGGAATCCAGGAAAAATATCAAAACTGATATCTTTTCATAAACAGGTTTTAACAGCAATAAAATTCAATTACCAATTCAAAGTCAGTCCTCACTTAACTTAACATTTAATTTTTCACAAATGATTTTACGAACTCAAATGTCCAGAATCCACTACAAGACATGCAAATGCTTTCTGAAACTATAACAGGTTCACACAGCTCAACTGGTAATGTGCTAAAGGATCAGTAAAAGATTTTTGAGGCCGTAAACAAGATTACAAGACGCTTTACTGCAAGCATATTTGTCTCTGTTATAAGCAGCGTGAGATAATGACACAGGGTCAAGTGTATGTCTAACTGAACATTTTGTTTGTAGCTTTCCAGTAGGTCATTATGTGTAGTCAACCTGTGTGTTTATTTAAACAACTTAAAACCATTAAACACAGACAAAAAGAGCCAAATATAGAATGACTTGGGGTCAACTATTGGCCTTCCAGTAGACGATTGATGAGTGATCCTCTTTCAAAGAAAGCTTATTGGATTAAAAGACGGCTACTGTGAGAGTATTGCTTTTTGAAAATTTTACAAGAAAAAAAAAAAGCAGAGAGAAGAAAATAAAATAATAAATAAGAAAATAAGAACGATTAGAAACAAGTGTGCTATTCCCTGTCTGACTGTGGTTACGTTAGGGTGCACAGACCACTACTGATGCATCTGATCTCAGAGGGAAAGAAAGATTCAGACAACTCGAGCACTTGACCTGAGGTCAGACACGCTGAAGCTTCTCTGGATGGCAGCAGGGCTCTGAGCAGCATCTTAGTAAACTCCTGGAGTTTAATCTGCACTAATAAATCTATTAATAGGCTAGCACCTGCAGAGTGTGGGATGAGAACACGTTTACCTGCCTCATCAGAGATGCATTAATTTAGCCAACCATCTAGTACTTTTAAAAGGAGGGAGTTAGAAAATACAACCAAAACACCTCCAAAAACTATACTCTCTTAGATTAATGTTACTTCACATTAGTAGTTCAAACTGTTCACTGAGAAATACTATTACAGCTGAGTTTAAATTACAAGTAAGCATGATGTAAGGAAACATGAGCACAGGGACACATCAGCGGAGTAGAACACACTGTTGATAAGTATAATGACTGTGATTCAATGCTGACTAATACTCCATAATAAGATTTCTTTTGCTTCTAACTCCAGGATATTTTAAAAACACAATAGACTAAAGGAAAACAAATGTTGTTCTCTAACTGAAAAACAAGATTACTTTTAATGCACTGTATTTGTTGTGTAGAGGCTTGGACGTGGTGTACTGAGAGTCCGAGTGCAGTGGCTCTGCACTCTGTGGTGGCAGAGGCGAAGAGGATTTGTTTACAAGTTTAGAGTGCAGGAACCACACCTTCTCTCTGCGCAGCAACACCGTCACAGATGACGGATGATAAACAACCATCCATTCACTCTCTTGAATAACGATGTCAAGCAAATTTATATTGATCCTCATACCATTAATAGCATAAATGATTGCAATGAATCAATATTCAAAGAGTACTTTTACAAAAGTATTTGTGTTTATATTAGACTAAAATCACCATTATGTATCCAGGATGATTTTGATCCAGTACTTGGAGGAGACACTGTTTGTAAACAAACATGCACACAAATTTAAGAAAAATATATGCAGAGAGAGCCAAGGAGGGGCCCTGGCATGGCTTTGATTATATAAAGGGCCTGTTCAGCACCAAGGCACCGTGTGACAGGCTGAACCAATGATGGGGCCGCAGCAGTCCTGGGTTGCTGACCTCGCGAAACTGGCACAGGAATAAACGGCTGGGCTTTAGTTAGCACTCACACACTCATGCTTAAACTGACTCCTCTGGCTCCTTTTGGCCAGATGAGGCCTGGGAAGGTGCAGAGGAAGGAATGCTTATTCACAAGCATTTGGGATGGGCTGTAGTGCAAATACAGCTTGATTGCAATGACACAGGATGGCTATAGCTGTGCACATTGTAGTAATTTAAAGATAATGTTAATCAGACAAAATAAATGTTTGTGGACCAATTTGTTGCTTTAAGAGAAATCCAATTTCACATATCAGTGCAGTTGATAAGTGTGCAGCAGCCAAATAACTTTTATGCTACTGAGGTTTCAGTCACCGCTGCCAGCTGCCAAAGCTATAGTGCTTTCTGCAGCTCTTTTATATACAATCTGCTTACCCAGCATTCACCTGGGTAAATCTAAATATTTAGTAAACTGTCATTCTGTTACCCATTAAACAATGAGATTAGACGTTACATAAAAGTCAGCTCACTGGATTGTCTGGATGTGTGTTAGAGTGTTTACACGGACACAACAACACACTGCTGTCCCAGGAAGTCCAATTTAGCAAATTACTATGCTGACCTGGACAAATGCACCAGAATGTAGGTTGTGGAGCTCGTACACAGGAAGAAACAGCATGGGAGCTCCCTGTTAATCATGTAGGTGCTAAAACTCTGCAGACAATATCATGCATCCATCATTAATTGTTTAGCAGCAGAGAAGCTGCACTCATTTCATTAGGTTTAATGGGGAAACCCTGCCTGATTACTCTACGGCTGTGCATTAGGTGATCAGTCAAATCAGTACTGTACAACGCAACAGAAGTCTGCATCTTCTATTGCATACCATCAGCTTCTCTTACTGCAGAATCTGATCCCACGGATGACACTGACTTTTTCTTACCTCCTTTTTTGTCTTACTCACTCGCTGAGAACATTTTGTACTTTTACCAAACAGAAATCTCAGTAAAAACAATCAATGGTTACGAAGAGGATGATGTGTAACATTAAGCTAAAACTGAATATAGTTTTGAAAAACCATGGAATCCAATACCCAAATTCAAAGAATATAGATCAAAGATTTTATTTATGACTCAATAAAAGTCACACTGATTTGATAAAGTAGGATCAAACTGATCTGTTTGTTAACAATCACTGGCTAGGTATGCAGTAGTTCAGGATGTGGAGGGTTAGTCCAGATATATTAATTAGCACTTCAACTGTCCAGAGCACTGTCAGCTATGACATCATGACTTAATCCTTTCATCTCATTCAGAGACTACGTCCCTCCATATTTGGGCTCCAAACAGACCTGGCCTGTGCTTACTGCTAATCCTAATCCATTTGGCACTAAACTAAATAATATTACCCAGGTGGAAACAGCACCAGATGGGTAGATAGCTGCTGCAGACGGCTGGGAGTGATATGCCTGGCAGCCTACCCTAAACCTATCAGACACAGAACCTCCTAATACCTTATGTTTGCTGCCGCCAAAGTCTGATCACAATGTTTTGGACCATTGAGGAAAAATGAGTTGAATTTCAAAATTTTCATAAAGTAACAAAAAAAGATGCTTAATTCCAATTAATATGAAAAAATGAATTTGACAGCTGTGTCAGAGATATTGTGCATGGCATCCATAAATGGCACGGATGAACAAGCCAACAATACAGCCCTTGAGCCAATCAGGGAAAATGTCACAGTGACGTGATGCATCGTCCCCTTGAATCAGGCAAAGATCCACTCCAGTGGTTTGGGATTTTGAGCATAAAAGCCCCATACTCTTGTCACATCATGGAAAATAGGACATAGGAAAAATAGCTGCAACCCCCCAAAAAACAATGACACTAAAACAGCAATGCAACATGCAACTTAGCATTACAATGAAAATAAAGAGCGTCCACTACTTCATGGCTTTAAAAGAGGAATATAATGTAGTTTTCTGTTAATTTTAAGGCTACCACAAGAATATGGTTGATTAATACCTTTGTTGTTATTATTAATGAGAAATTAAGCAATTCATATTATCCTGTACAAACAGCCCTTTTTTATCCTTTCTCATGTCAAATACTCTCACAGAGTGATATGCTTGACTGACATTTCTATTAATTCAATAAACACTTGGAAAGGGCAAAACCTGAAACCAAAGATATTGCTTTGTCTACAGAGGGCGCCAAAATCCGAATAATCCATAACTTTCATACAGGAACTTAAAGCAGCTAGAATTTCCAATTTTAGTCTACAAATCTAACCATTTCAGGTCACACCTTGTTTCCACTTACATAGTCCACCAGAAGTCTATTCATTACTATTAGATTCTCTGTGATATTTCATCTGCCTGTAAAACTCCTTCTCTCTTTAATATTGCTTAGGACACACGGTGTGATACAGTAGAATAGAATGGACTGGAATAGAATAGAATGTACTTTATTAATCCCTGAAGGGAAATTCAGGATAGTGGGCTAATGTACTAGCTTACCTATCCGGCTGTTCACTAGCTAATCAGCTATCTATGTTGATTGCCAAGTCAGTTTGTGTGATTAGAAAGAACTTGTGAATGTGAGTGATTTCACGCTGCTCAAATATGGTTCAACATTTAGATTGTTTTGTTTATTTATCTGTTATCAGAAATAATACTAGCCTCTCCCCCATGTCTACAGACATTTTTAAGAGGTTTCTATACATCCAAAACAAACATCTGATTATTTATAAATCTACAGACACTGGTCACATGTTACATATAAGTGGACATAAGGTGTTAGGTGCTTTACTAACAAACATTCAAATACAGTGAATAAAGTAATTGAACTACTCACTGCCCTTTGTGTATATACATTTTATATAGGCTTTATGTTCTGGTCATCCTCAGTATAACCTTTATATCTTCCCAAAAAGCCTTTTCCTACCATCGCACAGCTCTTCAACCCAAGTAAAGGAAACAAACAGTATCAACCACAGATAAAGGCCACACACACACACACACACACACACACACACACACACACACACACACACACACACACACACACACACACCAGCTTTTGTTGTGCTGCATTTCCTAAAGTGAATGAAACAGACTGGAGTAATACATGTTGATGTCTCACAAAAGCAGTTATCGTGCTTGCTCACACAGATCTTAGGATTTATCTTCAACAAGCCCATTATAAGTGGCTATTGTGTGGAGATTAGTGAGCCAACCGCCAAGATCAGTACAGAGGAAGGCAGCCCGCGCAGTCAGAACTCTGGATTGACCACCACAACAAGCAAAACTGTCCATGTCAGCACCGCTAAGTAAGCCCATTGCTGGAGCATTATGCCTCTGATTAGGCGGTTAAAAAGGATCAGGATTAGCTTAAAGAAGTCCTAGGCTTGGTTAGACAGAGAGGACGACAGCTAGAACACGTGGCGGAATAAGAAAATGGTCTGTCATCTAGTCCTTGTGCACTATGTAGGTCAGTCCTACATTAAGGATCAGCCATTTAGTAAAAGCAACACACCATACAAAGACTGCAATACTGCAATGTAGGCACAGAAAAATCCCCGTTCACTGGAAAAATCTGTGGGTAGAAATTTCTGTATTCAGAGTAAGTACTCAGGTGAAGTCCCACCTCTATGTACAAAGGATTTTATGGGTTATATGTATTAATTTTTGTTGTATATATTTAAAAACGATTATCATATTTCATATACATATAATCATTTTTTTAATGAAACAGTATTAAAGATGGCTACTAAGTGGCTACATATATTCTGCGTGTGTTGTATGTCATTTATGTCAGGGGAAATGAACATGAAGCTTTACATATGACAAATGTTTGGGTGACAGGTTAAATTATACATTAGGAAACTAGAATAATGTATAAATATATCTAATGAAGCTTTATCCTGGGCCCTGCATTTGCTGCTTTGCATAAAATATGATGAATTCCTCTTGAAGGGATAATTCTATAACATCTTCTCCATGATTACAAAAAAAAAACCTTCACCATTTTCCTACCTTTCTGCAATCACAAAACCTTTTTGTGTCTTCTCTCTTTTTCCACAGCAAAGTGAACCCCAAACAAGCAACAAGAGTCACATCAAGTAAGTAACAAATGTGGTGTGACACCAGGCCTGATTCAATCAAACCTGCCAGGGTCATTTTGATGCTGATGTGCTGGATAGATGCTCCTGACAACTGCTTTTCACTCGTAATGCTGTAGACATCTGAGGCACATTTTAACACAAACAGATTTTGAAGTGTGGCGTGTGTGTGATGCAAACACCTTAGTGGCAGGCTGTGCTTGCATGTGTGTGTGTGTGTGTGTGTGGCTATATTTAGGCCCTTTGAGAAGGAGGCATACAAAAAGATCGAGATATTCCTTTAATTTATGTGGAAGCAAATAATATGTTGCTGGAACAAGATAAGGAGTATTTGTAAACACTGAATAATGCAACCTTAGCTGGGAAATAAACTGCTGATGAGTCACTGTGATGACGCAAAGCAACTGGAAATAGAGAGGAGCCTGAGCACTGAGGTGTATGCAAAATCTAGTTGTGCTTGTTTGTGTGTGTGTGGCGTGTGTGCAATGAGATGCACTTCATGATTATGTTGCATTCTGCAATGCAGCATTGCAATCAGCTTAAAATGTACACTGATATAATCTTTCACGGTGCAGTATGTAATGTACGTATGTTCATGTTTCCAGTTCAAGATGGTGGGTACGGATTACAGAGCGAAGAGGTTATTTTGACGCCTGAAGATGAAAACCCTCTCAGGAGAATACTGCAGGTACATGTTCTTTGTCTTTCCCTCACTGTTTCCACCATGCACTTGGCTTCTATCCTTATCTGCACAAACATGCACACACACGCACACACACACTGACACTGAGATTCACACTAACAAACAAAGCACTCAGCTATACTGCTTGACCTTGGTTGTAGGATTACTGTTGGTCTCACATTCACCTGAGGTTAAACATACTTGCCACACACACACAAGATCAACTGGAATGGAAAATTCACCTTATTATGCTGTACCAGCTGATGCATCCAGGCACAGTTACATCTGTTTCATACAGATTAACCTCTTTTAAACTAAAATAGTCAGTATTCTAATCTAAAAATTTTGCTGAAGCCATCGTACCAACACTTATTCCAAAGAATCAACATGAAATACGCGTCATAGCAGCTGTACATTTCTTGTAAAATAGTGCTGGATTAGCCCAAATTCTCTCCAATGAGATATGCACTTTGAGCACAGAGATTAGAGAGCTGGAGGGGGGCTGTTTGTATCTACACAGAGCAGAAATGCAGTCAGCTACAACACTTTTATGCAAATTCAGAGAGCTCCAGAGTTTCAGAGAGAAGATAAAAAAAGCTGTCTTCCTATTTGAAATTCAAACAAATTATAACAATTAAATATTCAGAGGTAGTTTATGGTCAAAATGAATAGCTAAAAAGATATATAATATGGCATGTTAAAGAGAAAGCCTGGCATGAAGTGCACCAAATTAAACTTGTTTTGGCTCCATTGTGTGGTATAATCAAGAGTATGAGCAGATTAAACTATCATATGTTGTAGAAGCAGACTGGATGTTGATAGATTCTAAAACACTGGATTACTTTAAAGTTGGCTCACTTGCTTTGTCCCAGTTCAGCAGCTGCACACTAGTTTACTAGTATACTGCTCTTTTAAGTCGACAGGTTTTGCAGTTTGGCCACATTTTGAGGACTCTTGATTAACAGCCGATGAGACAGCACCAGTGCACTATTTGTTTTGGCAAGGGAGGTTTGCTGGAATGGGTCACAGCTTATTGGGTATCTTGTATAAAAAACGATACCCCTCAAGAAGTCAGCAACAGAATGCAAAACTCTTTCTGCTCTTTGTTAACTGGATAACTTCAAGTTTTTGATTTCTCCTACATTGAAGTCCTTGTCTCTGTCTGTTCACAGCCTTTTAAATGGCATAATGCAGGGATGTCTCACAGTAAGAGGAAGCTGCTGCAGTCTCTGATGGGGCCTTATGGCCCGCTAAGCGTGTCTTACAATGGGAAGACCTGCATTCTGTTTAAGGCAAAGCGCCTGGCAATCCGGTATAGGAACCATACCTTTATCGACCTGACTGAGAGGGTGTTCAACCCCAACTCACCTGTAGATACTAAAGGCTCCGTCTGCACCAAAGAGAAAGCCACGTAAGTTCAATATATGAAGAGAGATGTCAAAAATACGCTTCTTGTTCAAGGATTTGTTTTAGCTAATAGCAAGTTGTTATTTGAATATATTACAGGAATATTTACTTCAATCAGTTGTGAATTTCTCTGGGTTAATCTATCAAATAAGATTTTTTACATGTTGATTCGTTTTTCTACAGGCTTTCATTAAGATTTGGTGACGTGGAGGATTTGCGAGGTCTAGTAATCAGGTAAAGTCTAATTAATGCTAACCTAACATTTATATTTACATACATGGTGTACATTTACACACCAGATCAAAAATTTAAGACCAATTGAAAAGTTGCATGAAATTACAATTTGCACTGTTGGACTCTAAAGAGGTTCAAAGTAGAGCTTCAAAATGCATAAAGAGCCACCATTTATTGCAAACTGATTAAACTGAAATAGTTTAAGACCACTGCCTTTAAAATCCAAAATCTGTGCAAAAATGTGAATTTAATGTGATTTTCTGTCAGGTTTTCAAACTGTCATAAGCTCCTGATGGGCAATGCAAAAAACTTTGCTGTGTTTAACGTGGTCTGAATGTTGAGCTGCATTAGCAAGGCCTCTCGCAACGCGCCATCAATGCTGAGGTTGGACACAATGATACAGTCATTTTAAATTTCTTAAAAGATCCTGAGGGTTATGGAACAAAAAGTCAAGTAGTAGACCCCAAACTGAGACGAACTGAGATGAAGGATCCGACTGGCTGTCTGTCAAGACATGGAACAATCTTTGGTCCAAATCAAGACCATTACTGGTGCCAACTTCAGCCCAATAACCATCAGCTGCAAGAAAAGGGCTTTAAGAACACAAAACCGTCCTCAAAGGCCTCGTCTCCTACAACACCACAAAATTACCTCTTTGGACTTTGCAAGAGAAAACTAAAAAAGGGACTTTGAAAAATGGATGATTAATGTTTTATCAAGTTTTATTCTCTAATGAAAAAAAAATTTCATGGTTGGCCTTGATGGTCCTGATGGCTTCCAACGTTACTGACATGATAAGGAAATCCCACTTGGAACAAAGAAGCTTCAGGTTGTGCAGGGGCATCAAACAGTGGCTGGCTATCTGGAGATGTTGCAGGGGAATCCTTCATTACTGAGGGCCCTTGTCTGTGGAAATGACTAGGTTATTCAACAGGACAGTGCTGCAGTTCACTACGCCTGGATTATTATTTATTTATTTATTTATTTATCTTCTGAGCTGTGGTCATAAATTTTTGATCTGCTGTTGAACAGCCTATTTCATATTAACTGTTGTTTGCAATAAATTGCTAACTCTTTTTTTTTGTTCTTCTTTTTGCATTTTGAAACTCTATACCTTTTTAAGATCCAACAGTGCAAAACGTAAATTCATACGATATATATGTTTGTGGACTGTGTGTTCATCTAACACTGTCTGCTCTGCCAGGCTTCAGATGTCCAACACCTTTTACGAGGCAGCTGGTCAAAACTGGTTCACACTAGACAGCGTTCACATCCACTATAACTGGACGCAGGAAGCTACGTTCAACGCCAGTGAGGTCTACGCTCCTGCCACTTCATCCTACCATTGCCAGCACGTCAGCAGCCTGCACAAATATGACACCCTGCTAGTGCCCAGCTCCCACACTGACACATCCGCTAACTGGCACATCACTTTCACTGATTTCCAGGTACACTATCGCACAATGGGCCGCAGCCTATCTTGTGCACATTCACTGTGGTATCATTGTCTATTCTCTCTATGTCCTTTATGTGTGCATGTCTCTGTATGTTAGCCAGCCATTTCCTTTTTTGTTCCTTCTGTTTGGCTGTCTGTCTCTCTGTCTGTCTGTTTACCGTCTGTTTGGCATCCTGTCAATCTGTCTGCACACTCTGTTAAGCCATCTGCTAGGCTTTCTCAACCTGTCCATCTGTCCTGTGTCTCTGTGCTTGGTAAGCCCAATAAGAGCCAGTTGTCCTCTTTACTTCATCCTAATCTCATCTTTCCTGTGTCTCTGTGCCCCTTCAGATTCAGGCCTTCAACGTGCAGTCGGACAAGTTTGCGTCGGCCAGTGACTGTGCCACTTTCCTGACGCCGGCCATCCTGATGGGTCTGGTGACCTCTCTGATCCTGCTCCTAGTCTTAGCCTACGCCCTGCATATGGTGGTACACCTCAAGCACATCGACCGCTATGAGGAGCACAAAGCCACCGTCTACTTCCCCCGCAGTCCGGAGGCAGAATTGCCCGACAAAAACAGCCTGTGAAAGAAAAAAAGAGCAAGAGGAAACAAAGAAAAGATGAAGAAAGAGGAAGACAAAGAGAGAGCGAATTCTGTGAAGCAAAGATGAGGGGATTGCAAGTGACGACAAGAGTAAAAAAGTATCCTCCACAGAATATTTGTTCAACAAAAGACAACTTTGCCTGTTCTTATGAAAACCTTTTAAGTCTTAACTACATCAAGTAAATGCAGACTTTGGTTGGATACTTTTTCTTCTTTCCTCATTGATCTGCATCTTGGCATCCATATTTATAATAAGGCCTTTGGATGTTCAAGCCCCTCCTCGAGAGATGTCAAAGGTCAAAGTACAGCCACAGGGCCCTGAAGGACAACAGCATTTACAGGCCTTTACCCCAGTCAGCCATTAAATCCACAAAAGACTAGCACTTGTAGCTAATACAGCTAACATTAGATGCTCCTGATAATATGTCTGTATTACACTGCTCTCAAGTGTCAAATTACAAGCGTCCATCACACATTGTCTTTTCAGCTTTCATAACAGTGTACTTTGTCTAATATTGCTGCAAGAAATATATGCTTCAAAGCTGAAACAGCCGTATTAGCTGCATGCTATAAAAGGCAGGTCTATCTTGGCTAGCACAGTGCTTCCTGATAAAAAAGAAATAAAGAGGGTCTTGCATGAGTTGCAGTTGAAAACAAAAACTATGGACCACAGAAGAAGGAGCTTTAAAAGCTTTGGAGCGTTAAAAAAAAAAAAAAAAAAAGAAAAGAAAAATATTGGGAACCACTGGGCTAGCATCTGGCTGGAGTGAATGGACTTGCTTGCACCTCTGGCCCTTCAGAGCCTCTGGCGTCTCTCATCCCACCCCTGAATCAGACTGCTGCTTGGGACTTAACTGTGAAACGGCCTTTTTACAGACCAGCCAGACAAGCGGTTCTACAAACTAGCACAACATTGGTTAGCTGCGAAAGCACTAACAAACAAACTATCAAAGACTTATACAAGGAACTATGCTGCACATGACTGCCCGTCCGAGGGCATGGCAGGAATGCGGGTCTTGCGATGACTTGTCTCTCTGAGAGTCAAGTGTTGGGACAACGGGAGGCCATGGGTTCTCCATCTACACCACTGGGTTTGACTGCCAAAGTGAAGCTTCAGAGGAGTTGCCATAAAATATGGTGAGAGACAGAGTGAGACAATGTGAAAATGAGAGCTAACCATTACAGCTATGTACAAAACTAAAACACATACATGTACAGAAGTGTCACTCTTCGGAGGTCTTTTTTTATATACAGTGTAAACATAAAATACTATTAGGTACAGGATGACTATGCTAATCCTCATAACCAAAAGGATATTCAAAGCTGTAGATACCATTAAGATCTCTATACGATCATAGCTGTTTACTATCTTTAAATATTGCACAACTAATAAACATAGGTACAAGTAAGACATTGTTCTATGAGGATTGGTGAAAGTATCAATGCATATGATTTTTTCTACAAAGTATTAATGTATTACACTGTCTGTCTATTTGTTTTAACCTGGGCCAGACAACTTATGGTCCAGTTTCATCTAACTGTAAATTACAGTACAAATTCCTACCATAGAAGGACAATACTCTGGAATGCCGTCCACCCATTGGGACTTATAGATGCCATTATTATGCCAGAAGCCACACTAGCAGCAGTAACAGCATCAGTAAGTCATTACTACTGATAAAAACACTCAGCATGACAGTAAATAGATATCTTAACATTCGATATGGCAGTTCTGTCAATCTGTAGCAGTGTGAAATGTGTTCTTTGGTCATAAATGTATCCTACAAACTATGAAATGAGCGGAGGCGGTTTGTCCAAGAACCGACTGATGTAGATTGAACAATAAATGATATTCAGAGGAAAAGGAGTATTGTGTTTCTGTGTTCATTGGATATATTGTACTGCATGAAGATGCACGTGAATCCCATATTTTGCTTTGGGTTTCCTTTAAGTAATTAGAATGAAATCAGTGCCAAACCTGCCTAACCTAACCTCTTGAGCCAGCTCTGTGTCCCCTCCTGAGTGCCATCTGCTCTGTCCTCTCACCTCTCTGACTTAAAATGTCAATGTCTCTTACTAGAACAGTTTACCTGTCGGCACTTATCCAGTCAAAGAGTTTCATATGTCATAGGATATTACAGTTCTTTGAAAACTTGGCAGTTTGATCTCAAACCAGAGACTCAGAACAGACCCCTTGCAAGTCGACGTCATCATAAATTGACGCATTTTGGCAACGGAAATAGCATATAGCTCGTTCATTCAGACGAGTTATCGTTCTTTAAACACTAAATTCAAACAGAAAGCAGCATAAAAATGTCCGGTTGTTCTGTGGTCAGTTGTCAGAAATGATACTACACCATGGAGTCAACTTCTATTGAGTTTTGACCGTAACAGAGCAACCAGTGTTTCGGAGTAAAGAGTGACTGTGTTTACGGGACACTCTCACACTGACACACCAGTGACATCTGTGGCCGTGGTATCAAATCTGTCTTCTTTACCCAACCTCAGTTAACCAGGTTTAACCACAAATAATCAATATTAACTGATTAACTAAAATCCAGATTTTACTTTGTGTGTTTAATGAAAAAGTTGATTTGGAGCCAAGGTTATGACCAAATATGGACTCAATATGGGGAGTAAATAATAAGTGAACCTATAAATGATGATAGACTGAAACAGATTTAAATTTCCATGTAAAACTATGGTATCAAACTATTAATCAGTCTTCTTAGTAATCTGAAATTATCAAACCATGAATACTCTAATTGGAGCAGTTCTCTGTCTGAACCTAGTTTTCTGGATCCTTTATAATGACCCAGGTCTCAGACTCAGCTCACTGTGTGCTCTTTATGGTTTGGGAGGGTTTCTGCATTATTGACACAAGTCTTTATATTTCACAGTCTAGTCAGTGTCAACAGATAATGCAGTCATAAGCATCGAGTGACTTGTTTGTTTAAACTCCTGTCTGGGTACACTCTGCATTTCTCCACTAAAAACGTCTGTCCACTGAATGTCTGTCCACTCGTTGACGTTCTCCGCAGAACTTCCGTTGCCAAATTGCGCGCGCAGCCGTAGAAACGTAATCACTGTTTAAAAACAGGAAAGGGGTCTACTCTCTGTTTGCAGTAACAACATGCTATTTCCAGGACCCTTACAAATATAACACCTATCAACGTAGTCATATCGCGCATGCTCCATCTGAAGAGATAGAGAGCAGTTTGGAGACAAAAAAAAAAGTTTGTGCTGAGGTGAGGTAAGACCATAATAAATAAATAAATAAATAAATAAATAAATAAATAAATAAATAAATAAATAAATAAATAAATAAATAAATAAATAAATAAATAATCTAACTTACCGTGAAGGTGAACTATGTCTGGCTGGAACCCCATATGGACTATAATGCCAATAAAGCTTGAAATCGTCCAACAATTTTGTCATCCAGAAGTTGGATTTTTACCTTTAACATTACAAAATGTCACTGAATTGGACTGTGAATTTAAAATAAAGACAGTGTTGTCAAATCCCAGGGAAGTTCGAGAATGCAGATTCAATTGTCAGCGTCCTTGGTTATCGTTTTTGTAAAGCCACATTGTGTTCTACTCTGACATCTAGTGGTTATCGGTGGCAACTAAAAATTAACAGTAGTGTGTTTGGTGTAATTACTTTAACGAAGAATTAAAACAGAAAACGAAATTTCCACGTCCAATATCCCCCGAATTTTGACAAAGGTCGTGTCGGATGCGCGCCCTTCACTGACTTGTATTGACGATTGTTAGATAATAACTTGATATGCAAACTAAAGGTTTCATCTCAGGTGACGCAGACCGGAAGTGCGTATGCGCAGCAAAACATGGGATATGGCGACAGGTAAGCTGTAGTTGTTGAAGTACCTGATAAGTAATGATTTTCCTTAATCGCTTAATTTTCAAAATACCCATTATAGTTTTCATAAAACTTAAACACTTTGCATGACAGACAGGCCATAGCTTTTTTTTCTGATACAGTCCCTGAGAGGCCAACCATGCCCTGAATGAAAGACTTCCTCAGAGAGGCAAGAGATTTCAGGACCAGCATGTCACAATGCTTCAGCTGCATCATAGACTTCTAAAACTTCTAAGAGTTAAAATAGATGAAGCATGTCAACTCTGTTGAATTAAAAAAACAACAACACACACACATTTGGGACACAGTTAGGTCTATAATTTTGTATGGAAGTGAAACTGCAAACAGGCATGTCATTGATTACTGGTACAGAAGTGCATGTTCTGTTGTATTAACCTGGTTAGTTCTAAAAGATGCAAAAATCAAGTGCAATTTTACCATGAATCCACTAGAGATCAGGATAGTGTTATTTTAGCAGTGTTCTATGCAGTGAAGAATATATATATATATATATATATATATATATATATATATATATATATATATATATATATATATATATATATATATATGTATATATATGTATGTATGTATGTATGTATGTATGTATGTATGTATAGGATAAGCGGTATAGAAGATGAATGAATGAATGTATAAAAAGCACAAACACAAATGGAGCAAGCTTTCAAATATATCCTAAAAAAGCCAAGAAAGATTTAATCTTTGATATAAAACTTTGGTTCTGTTGAGAACAGTGTGGCTTAATAAGTTCAATTGTGCCTCACATTTGGACTTGACTACTGTATTGTATACATAATTATTGTACCTTCACTTAACACACTCTAGATGGCAGTATTTACCCAGTCCTTTTTTGCCACCACAGAATGTGCTGTAAATCCTATTAAATGAATGATTATTCATTAAGAACTGCACCCACTGTAACCAATTATCAGAGCCAATTTAGAGACTAAACTGTAAATAGACTTGGTGTGTTTTGTAGGATACCATGATCAGCGCCAGTGACCAGCTGCTGTAAAAGTCACTTGGATCATAACAACATGATAGCATCACAAAAGAGAAGAAATTAAAGATTTATGAAGAGTAAAGATGCTTTAGCAACATCTTTGATTAAGAAGGGAAAAAATGCTTTGTGTTGACAGGGGGGATGGAGATATTTGTGTGAGCAAACTTTCCTCTGTGGTCCATAATTTTCTCTCCTATGGAGACACGGGGAGGAGAGTCATATTTAGTGTTTGTGGCTAATCTCTCCCTGTGCAGAACTCTAGAGCGTGGATCCTCAGAGTGTTCCAAGCCGGGGATTCGGACTTTGTGGCTGCAGCCTGTGCAGAGACAGATAGGCCCGCCTGTTTTATATGTAAAGCTTCCAGTCAGAAAGCACAGGCCCACAGGGTTCTCCACACAACTCCTTTGTTGCAGCCAAACTGTCACGGGGTCCCACTGTCTAAGCTGCTTTGCATTCTGGGAGCACAAGAGATGGGAAGGACAGGACAGCATGTAAGGTGGGTAAAAGCTGGACCTTTTCAGGAACACATGTTCACATGCTTTTAGAGAACTGGCCTGGGCCTGGATAACAGCATCAAGTTTAAAGGAATCCTGACTGAGGAAAAAGACTTTAATCTTCTTCTTACTGCAGCCTCTTCTAACCCATTCACTTCTTTACTTTCTCTTTTTCTCTCCTTGTTTGACCTGTGTGAAGGTGGCCCCCCACCCCATGCAAAACTTGGTGAAAATAGTCTCAAACGAAATATCTTCAGCACAAACAATTTTTTTTTTTTGTGGCACAAACCAGCACTAACGTAGCACAAACATTTGAGACTATTTCCACCAAGTGTTGCATGGGGTGGGGGTCCAGCTTCACGTAGGTCCTTGTTTGGTGTGACCACTGTGGTAAACAGTTGAGAGATTATATTGCTCGGCCCTTTAGCTGCTGGGGATTATTTGGTGCTGTCAATCATTGATTTGGCCCAATAGTGCACTTTGATGTACATGTGGACATGCTGAGTTGACTATTAATTGAAGCTCAGAGTCAAGCCAATCACAGCCTCCAAGCTCCTCATCCTCTATCAGCAGAGCCGCAGTGTACAGCCTCGTTTTGGCCTCTTGGGTATGTTATCATTGCAAATGAGCTGGTTATCAACAAGACAGCCTAGACTACACAAATAAACAGTACAAGCGTAGCTCAGAGGAGTTTCCCGGTGTGCTTCTCTCTGAGTGTTCAGCCTTTTCGTTTGAAAATGTGTGGATTGTTTTGTGAATATGTGTAGCTTGTTTTTCTAACCATACAGACTGAATGATACAGAAACATGTTTGGTGTCATAAAAACGTTGAAAATAGGTTCTTGTGCCTTGGTTGCATTTCAAAATGTGACCAAAAAATGGATTATCTTTTGTAATGACAAGAGTAAACAGAGTGCGGTCTCTTGATTTGCAGCTGTGCAACATAATGTTGTCAGACTCGTGTGGAGAAACCAGACAGCGAGAAAGAGAGGTGGGATATCTGCTTGTGCTCGGTCTTGCTGTAATTTCCTGTAACATGAGGCCTGGCTGTGGTTCTTTCAGCAAACAGTTCTCCTTTGAAGAATGATTTGAAAATATACATTTTAATAAGGTGCACTGAGGCACAGCCAACAAGACAGAAGAAAAAGATAAAAAGGAGATTGCATATCTGAAATAAGCTGATGATGGGAGAAAGGACGCGAGAAGAAAAATAAAGGCTAGACAGAAAATAATGGGGGTAAGGAGAGGACTTGTAACAGCAAGGTGTTTTTCTTTAATTGAAGTGGCCGGGGAATGTAAAATGGGATGGCATGCTCTGGGCAAAGCTATTTGAACATGTTGTGAATTTAGAGTGCTTTAGCTTCATTTTTAATCTGCTGCACAAAATAATGCAAATATGACAGACGTCTTTGCCGGCTGCCTGTTATTTCTCCTCATAATGAAGCCACATCTCCCATCAAGTTCTTACTTTCAGACAATCAGGCAGCTGCTCAAGTCATTTCACTCTGTTTGTTTGAAGATAGACAGGAAAATTGACAAGTTTACTCATAATATAAAAGTCAGACATCTCCTCATCCCTCCATAACTCCCCTCTGTCTTTCTCAGATTTCCCACTCATCTCCTGTTTCTTTTCTCTCTCATTCCTACCTGTCTATTTTTAGGAGGAGTGCCTTTAATTATGCATGTTGTCATCGTGCTTTTAGCATTAGTGTCAGTTAAAAAGATGTGTGTCTATGTTTAAATCCTACACAGATACAGTGTACAGTCCCTGCTTCCTGGATGTTTACCTGGCCTGCTTCACATCAGATAACAACCTCTGAGTTCATTGTCATCTCCTCCCCAATAAGGCATAGAAGCCCAAAAATAAACCTAAAAATAATAATCATATGTTAATGGTTGGAGACAGCTTTAGGAGTGGTGACCTGTTAGTGAAGTTCTGTATTAGAGACGTTTTCACTCAGTGAAATTATATTCAAGATAATTGTAGTCAGTGCAGTAGCCAAATAATTTGCCTCAGTCTTTTGTTTCCACCAAAACTGAAATCATTTAGACCTACTCTGATGTGACGCTAGAGTGACACCCCACTTATTGCCAACAAGACACACTCTAAGGATCAAATTATATGGCTTCTTTTTCTGCCTCTGTCACACAGTGCTCCAGTTGCTTTCAATTTACTTGCCTGTCTCTCTGTCGCACCGTCTTCTTTCTTTCATTAATGCTTTGGCCTTTTAAGAGCACATGGCTTCCTCCTGTCTCTTCCAGTCCCAGGATGTGTCATCCTTACACTGTGCTCTCCTGTTCAATTGTTTTTTTTCCCCCCTCTCCTCATCCGTCCTCGTTTCCCCTCTTTTTCTTAGTTAAACTCTGCCCAACCCTCTTTCCCTCACGCCTCTTTCATCTCCTCTCAGACCATCTCCGTCCCTCTTCACCCAAGTGCTTCTTTGTTTTGATATATGACCTAATTACTCAACTAATTGCAGTTCTTGTAGCTGCTGCACAGTTTGGTGATTGGGAATTCTATCTGGTTGCCTTTACAGTACACATAAAGGTCATTGCCGGTGAGCTCACTCTCCTAACACCCTCTCTTCCTGTTCTGCCAAGAGGTACTATTACAGTCTGAACACACAAGAAAATACTTTTGGAATCACAAAGATGGCACATCTATTATCCGGAACATGGCTGTATTTCTTAGTTTCATGATGTTCTTTTGTTAACTGCTACACAGAGGGTCATTAATACCACTGTAACCCCAGTCACAGTGGGACTTGCAGTCTTCCATCAGCTAATTTCCCTTTCATAAATGGCTTTAACTTCTGATTCTTATCTCCTAGTAAAGAAACTGACTGCTGTAAAATTGCTCTTAAAGACAATTATGGTCACTAATATGCATCCCATTCTGCAGATTCTTTTCAATGACAAATTAATCTCTGGTGCCCTTTTGAAGGCGCCAGGAGCTCTCATTGCTCTCTCCATCCTCCTTTTCTCCTTCCTCTTTATAGGATGTTTTTTTTCACTCTGTTTCCAACTCTTCTCTTTTCTTTTGCTGAATAAGCTGTTTCTTTCTTTCTGTATTGACTGCTTAATGGACAGCTGCAGTTGTGGGACGAAGACAGGTCTGCATCTCCTCACTTTCTGACTGCTGGACAGGATCATTTTAACTTTTAACTTTGGTCAACTTAATTATTAAGCTGATCAGAACAGCAGTGATGATCTTTTAAGACTTACTCACATTGTTTTAGGGAACTTAAAGTTTGTAGACTCTCAAAACTCATCCGCTCTCATCTGAAATCAATATGTGATGGTCAGATTTTGGTCATTTTGGTGTACGTATTATGAGTATGGTTAGCAATATGATTGTATTTTTCATGCCTGGCACTGTTTACAGCCCAGTTGACTGTGGGTTCAAATTAAAACTGCTGAAACATTTGCACATCTAGAGATAAATGTTGTCATTTCTTGGTTCATTCAATCCCCAGAGCAGCACCCATTCATCTGTTTCTGGTAGGTCTCAGTTTCACTGTAAATATTAAGTAGAGGCTTCACTAGGGCTTACTTCAGAGGTATGAATTTGAAAAATGAACAATGGTTTTTGGGATTCACTCCCGGTTGATGGACGTTACATTTTCTGAAATAGCATTTTCAGATTTGTAAAAGATAAACATGCAAGCTTTGGCCTCACAAGGAGAAGAAAACAACTTTAAAGGATGTCGGATCACTGATTGTTAATGCATTCCAAGTTATTTTGATACCCAGACACCCAAACAAAGGCTTTTGGATAGCATCAAGTAAATTTTGCAATGTGTAAACTAGGACATATTTTTGGCTGCGCTCACATGCAACTTACCGCTTACAGCTAGTTAAACCATCTTCAGATTTCCTCCGATGGGAGCCAGGATATCGGTTTGCCTTCCATCCTTTTATCCCTCCTTGTGGACTATTTTCCTGCATACACTGCAATAAGCTGTACATGGTTGGTAAACAACAGACTGCAAACTTTCAGCAAAAGGAAACCAGAATTCTTATCATTCTAAACTCCAGGCTGGTTCTTTATCTACACCCAAAGTCTCTTCACAGAGAGTAAAAGAGTTAAGCTATTGCACAGTCTTCTAAGTAAGTGCCCCTGTCACTGCTGCATGATTTCCAATCTAAACTAATACCTGTTTTGTGAAGTTCACAAAAGTGCAAACATACATATTAAAAAATGATTATTAATTCAAATGTGTTAAATATTTAAAATCCTAAGTAGATGAATTTAAGTTTATGATATACCCCTGGAGGCCTTGGAGCCCTACAGCAGCTGCTCACTGTATCCTGGCTCTGCCTCTGACCAGCTGTGCAGATAATCTCAGGTGAAAGTTTGAGGGAAAATGGGAACATTAACTTTTATTGATAGTCCCTTGTTTCATATATCAAGGAAGAAGGAGAAACTATTTTTTGTTTTAGAAACTAGAATACCTAATATCATCCTTTTGATTTATAAGGTAGTTAAAACATTGCTGAGGCATAAATGTTAGATTTCATTTAAAAATAATAATGAACAGTTTCTGCAATTTAACGGAACAGTACCATGTGGAGAAAAACTTTCTCCTCCTTTCAGATATGCGCTGAATTGGCTTCAAAACGTCCTCGGAAATTTTGTCAAGAAGTGGTGCCAGCCTGTAAAAAAATTAGGCTACCTTTCACCAGCACCAGAGGAATCTCTCAAGAGTCCATGCAAACCTCTGAGTGTGGGCTTTTTAATCAGCTATTCAATCTAGCCTAGTGTGTTCTGACTGATTCTATTGAAAATGATTCTCCCAAAAGCCTTTCCTTCATTTTCCATCTGCTTTAACATTCCTTTTCAAAGAACTTCCGTGTACAATCACAGCCCCTGCCAACATCAGAGATCAAATGTTTGCTTCAAGGACACAGTTGCCAGTAAAGGAGGACAGCCCAGTAATCATTTATTTTGCCCATCCTGATTTCAAAGGTGACACACAAGGGATAAGTTCACCTCCATCACATTGAGGCTTCCACCGCCCCCTGCTGTTCATCTTGGCAAAGCTTGCTGCCATTTGTCCTTGTTCTCGGAAGCCATGAATCCTGCATGGGTTGGATATTTTGATCCATGACGGTGCATCTTCCACAGACTGCAAGCCATGTTCCATCTCATCAAACATACCTCATCGTCTGTTTCTCTGCCGGTGCTGATGGAGGAAAAGTCTTTGGCATCTCATTATTAATTGAATTAATGGAAGTATTTTGGGAGCAAGGTGAATTCTGGGCGTAGGAACAAAGAATTATTTATAGTGTGCTTTGAAAATTCCTATGGTCTGATGGGACTTAGACCATTACTGTGTTTATGGACACAAACATTGATGCTCACACATAGAAACAAATCTCTTTGCTCCTGCCTTATAATACAGACCAGCCTGGACAGCTGCTCCAAGTATTAAACCAAACGATGTCATCACATGATTTTTAACTTCAAATAGACGATAAGTGACTCGGCATTTTATAGGCACTGAATAGGTCTATTATTTCTTAAAATAACTTTAACATGAAAATTCTCTCAGTTTGGTATTATTTGGTGCTAAGGTAATGACTAACAGTCAGTGTTATATAAAAAGGATGTCAGAGTAAAACACACAAATCTGTTCAAAACCTTTATTACTTTCAGGCAACCAAGATCCATAAGATCACTGAATTTCAGCATATCTAGGTTATCATTTCAGTACAGTGCCTGAATGATGAGATCATCACATGAAGACTTCCCAACTGGTTCATGACAAGTTGAAGGGATGGGCCTCAAACACCAAGGCCCACCAATAGGCCTCTAGAAGGCTTGGAAGGGGGTTTGTGGAGCAGGGAGCCTTAAAGAGCATATCTGCAATGTCTACAAGTTACGGAACACACAGACAATATATTTTCAGAGAGGATGTGTCAGTCAGCAGTCTCCCTCCATCTATATTATTATCAACTGAAGGTTTGACTTTTGATTTTAATTTTTATAGGCCTAATGATCATGTCAGAGACGCCCTGTCTTCATCTCCACACGTAAATTATTGACAGAATACATATCTGCAGCTCATAAAGGTGTGCTGAGTATGGAGGAGGCAAATTTTGTGAAGCCACTGCTATGTCTTTGTACATCTTGACGCAGACATCTTTATTAAAACTAAAAACCACACTTGATGATAAATGCATGATATTTAAAGATATTATTGAAAACTGGTGGCTCTATGGTTTCTGTGTTAGTCTCAATTTTAACTACATCAGGGATTACATTAGTATCCGGTCCTGTGAGGTCCAACTAGGATAAGGAAGTCAAGACGCTCTGAAGAAATATATATATATATGTGACTGACTTTTATTTTATTCCTTTTTTACGTCTAAATATTGTCATGATGAAGGTGAATTCTTGGTAACTGCTCACTAAATATGCGATTCTTACCTGAATAAAACCGTTGGTTTGAATGAGTATGATGATGTGGATCTGTCAGTAAAGTTTTATAGTGAGCTAAAATTGGGAGAGACATCAATATGTATCTGCAGACTTCAATTCACTACTTCACCTCTGTGTCACTAGTTTCCCGTTCCTCCAAAATGTATGTATGCCTGGTTCAGAGTTTGCTTACCAGTGCGCACATTTAACTGTCAGTTTTTTTTTAATGGAGCACAAACTTTTGTGCATACCACTATTTATACATGAGGCCCCTGAATAGCAATTTTTTCTCTGCCAGTTACATTAACTGACATCAGCATACTGAGAAACTCAGGAAATTGTCACTTACGGTGATAATGTTGTCTGATAGAGGAATTGGGAAGTAGTTTTAGAACATTTTTAAAAAGAAAGTAATATAAAAACCTTATAGTTGTGTTATTTTATGTTTGTGACTGACAGCTGTTAGCTGTGGGGCTAGCTGCTGTGTGACAGAGAGATATAAAGTTAATAAAGTTTCGGTTTTTGCTTTTTTTAATGACGTGATCTACCTGAACCACGCATTGGCCACCCCCTGTTGCTAATGTAACTCTTCATGTAGTTATAACATATAAGAAAAACGTATAACCTCTACATTTCTGACCTCTTTATGCTTTAAATTTAAGTACAGTAATCATGTTGAAATGAGTGTAGAAAAAGATGAAGGTTCACTCCATAGCTATTGGGTGATTTTTTTTTTCCGTTATGGTTCATACAGCCCAGCTAAGGTACACTCTGCTCTCCAAAATCAAGTGTGATTACAGCACTGAAAACGGGTGAAATAGAGGGTTAGAGGAGAAACAAGAGAGGGTGTGGGCATGTGAAGATGGAGAGGAGTCCTGGGTCATTAGTCTTTGATGTTTTTTTTTCCCCTCTGATATGACCCATTACTAATTCTACTCTACATTTTTCACATGAAGGATGTCTGTGCATGACTTTTTCTATAAATAAATTAACAAAAGTGTTTTTTTAATGCATTATTTTGTTTATGTCCTCAAGTCTTCCTTCAGGTCTCGCCCAGCTAATTTAAAAACCTTCACCCCAATAGGATCTGCATGCTAAGCACTGGTTTCAAGGTTGACTATACTGTGTAGAAATCCCTTGCTAATCCAGACTTTAGCTTCTTCCCTCAACCCTCATCCATCTACAAAATCTCTTGGGGTATGTCTTCACCTTGTGTGCTTGGATCCGTCATTTGATTTTATGCAGAAAAGGGCCAGGCTCCTGCGAGTAACCTGAACTGGCACGTTTTATTTCAATACATTTTTATCAGTGGAGCAGTGTTATTTTCAAACTAGCTGTATTTTGGGACATGGTTACAAGCTATAACCCTTTAATTACCTCTCCTTTCAACCCTCTTTTTTTAATGCAACGGATATGAAGTCTTCATAATTTTTAACCTTTTAATGGTCCATTAAGAAAAAAAAATATGAATAATTTTTTCTGTATTTTTTTTCTTAGGGTACCAAGATCAGAAACCACAAAATTCAGAAAAAGATGTTTTAAGCTGTAAAGATGATCCAAACAGGTTCAACCCGTTCAACACATTATCAATGAGATATAGCAACTCAAAAAATACTCTATCAAACAGTTGAGCTGCAAGTTAAAGGGATAACAATAAAAAAAGATCATGAGGGACTAATGAGACAATATAATGGGTCTCATGTGACTTGCATGATAATATACTGGGAATATAATACAAAGACAAGGATGTGGATAAGAAAGAAATGGAACATATGTTAAAAACATGCAGAAAATCAGCTTCATACAAAGGGTTGCTGGGAGATTAATATAGATGAGGATTGTCTATGGCAGTGTTTCTCAAACTTTGGTCCGCCAGCGCCTCCTAGTGGTCCGCCTTGACATTGAGTACAATTTGTTCCTTTGTCGTTGTTTTTTTAATGGAACATAAAAGACAAGTTCGCCAGGACTCACAAAAGTTTCAGTGAGCAGTGTGGATACTGTGCTAGCTTGTGTTAGTGTTCTTACAAGTATCCAGTGCCTGTATGATGCCAGTTTATATTACATCAGTTGGCTGTCTGGGCTGTTGTTCCAGGGGTATTTAGCTTGGTGGTCCATGAGGTTATTTGGGGGGATAATTGGTCCTTGGTTTGAAATAATTTGAGAAACGCTGGTCTACAGTACATGCCTTTACTCAATAGCTTTGCATTCAAAGAGGGTGTTTTATGATGTTATGAAAGGCATGAGTACCAAAACAATAAAGTGCAGAAAGCGAACATAAACATCTGGTAACATATTAACTCCTTGATGAAGGTTGTCGCAAATTTGCGACATACCTGATTTGCGACATCAGGTCTTGATGCAGCTGAAATGACATTTTTATCCTCCTAATGCCAATAAATCATATTCTTTACAAACCTCTCTCTTCAGGCATATAAAAAAACTGTCTTTTAGCGGATGCAGCCAAGACCTTTATGCATGCTATGATCCTTTCCCATATGTCATACTGTATAACATGCTGGGGTCAGGCAGGGGAGATGGCCATGAAACCACTGGACTCTCTGTATAAACAAACCTTAAAAATACAGTGCAAAAATCAATGCAATGTCATCACTGCAGGATACTGGAGAAACATCTTTTGAGCTTTGAGAATTTTAGATTTTCTAATTTGAGTCATGTGTATAAGATTGTGAATGGTTTGGCTCGCCTCCACTGCATCAGTTTGTCAACTTCCGTTCAGTGGACTCGATTAAATCCACAGGATATCTTCTTTTAGAGACTGCCATGTACCCTTTTGCCATACTGCCTTTGGGCAATCAGCTTTTTATGTGAAAGCTATGACTTGGTGGAACACCTGGCCAGATTACATAGAGAACTATGATTCTCTCAGCAGCTTCAAAACCAAGCTGAAAAATCTGCTAAAGGACACTCAACACTGTAACCACAAATTTTATTGTATAGTCTTAATTGAAATACAGCTGTGTGTGTATGTGCGTGGGAGTGTGTATGTGCTTGTGTATGTGAGTGTGTGCTATTTAATAATGAGATGTTTTAATAATGGCCTGCCAAAGGACTGCAGATGTACATAAGCTTATTAATAATAGCTTATGTTCATGGTGATAAATACAACAGTTCATCTACCAATGCTGACATTTTTCTATTTTTGTGGATTCCCAGAAGTAAATCGTCTTCATGCAGAATGTTTGCTGCATGTCTCCTCTTTACCTCGGGAAAAATGATGTTCAACTAGTTGTTGACTCTGCAGTCCTTTCATCATACTGTCTGGCTGCCAACAGGCAACAGCAGACACGGCAGAAACATGCTGAAACAGAAAAAGAAGGTAGAAATCATAAAAAAGTTGTCTATTTCTCTTGGAAGTTTTCGAATACTACTGAACTATGTTGACATGTTTGTGTACTCCAGCAATAATCACAGCATTCACTGTCTTTGCCTTTTCTTCTGCTGACATTTTATTAAAAGTGGAAACCACCAAGATACCAGCATGTACAGAGATTTTCTTTGAACTTTTTTATGGTTGAGCCTTGCATTAAGTGAAACTCCTGTAACATAGACCTACTCACCTGCCTGGTGTTGATTGCAAACTAGCTGAGGATAAAAGAAAATATCCCAATATACATTAAATTTATGTACAAGCCTACATTTCTACCCTCTCCTTTTGCCAGTGAACACTTTTGATCATTTTCCATTGGTCTTAAATGTGACTTTGAGACTCTCACAGCAGGTTGACCAATGCTTTGTGGACTAAAGACTATTGATGACTTTGGGTTGGGTCTGTCATGAACCTGGCTCCACTTGTGCTGCAGTATAGAGATAATCTATTCAGCCTATGTTGATCCCGTCCAGTGTTTTCCCAGGATCCTTCTAGCTCTTTGTGAAAGGCGATCCATCGTATGGGGTCCTCGCCTGGAGCCTCTCATCCTCTTTCACAGCCCATATGCCCACACACTGCCAGTGCCACATCACAAAGTGCATTTCACTGACATGCTTTTATGCAGCATAACTGACTTATCATCTGGCCTTCCTCTCTCTCCTCCTATTTACACTCTTTCTTTTCTCTTCCCTTCTCTTCCCTCTATTTTTCTGTCTTTTGTCAGCACTTTGGCTGTGATTCCTGCCTCACAGGGCTGGGAATACAGGGCATGACTTGATCCGACATAAAAGCTAAAGGCTAACTATTGTAGCCCATAAGTGGGGGGAAAGAGAGAGAGAGCAGCAGAAGTGTGGCGTAATTCAAGAACAACAATAACAGCATCCTCGGTAGCCTATCCCCAGCTCCTCATTTGAGGAGGAGAGAAAGTGAGGGCAGAAGAGAGGGAGGGTGTGAGAGAGGAGGCGAGTCGCATCACTCGCGAGGAGTAGGCGTGCTCTCGTTCGCGGCTTCGTCTGATCTTGTCCCCGTTTCCCCACTGAACCTTCACTCAGTGCTGCCGGTGGGTGAGGTCTGTCTAGGCGAGTACCGGTCGGACTTTCCTAGTCGGAGGGTTCGAGTCCGACTTTCCGCCGACCAGCTGAGCCGTGAACGTCGCACCGGTGAGCGGGACCACACAGCGGTAGCCTACTTTGGAGAAGTCACACAGCTGAGGAGGAACCTGCTGTTTTTTCCAACACATTACCATGAATGACATAGTCAGCCAGCACAGGTGACTTTTTATTCCCACGGTTCTAATCTCAATTCTGGATTTCCCGGTGGGGAAAATTCACGGTGGCAGCATAAGCCCAAAACTCGCACTGTGCGCGTGAGGAGGGTATTTTTCGCACAAGATGCAGGTGGATCGGAGCTGTGTGCTTACCAGCGTGTGCTTTCTTTTACTTTTCTCAACTCTGAGCACCAGGATCACTGGAGTGAGAGGAACCCACCAAAGCATCCCTCCGTCCGTGTAAGTACACGATATTTCAGCCAGAGTTGACGCGTAATGTTTGTAATCTCAAAGTTTCAAACCAGAACTTTATTGATACAAAGTCCAGCTGTGTGGGTGTCACAAAAATAAAATAAATAAATAAATAAATAAATAAAATACTTGGAGCACTTAAACTATTTTTATGTGCTCTTAATTGGTGCGTTGGTTCATCATGTCTTATTTCCCCCCTAATTTGGAGTTGAAACAACAAAATTATTGTATTTTCGAAATCAGCTCTAGAAACACAACTACTAAATCGCTGTGTAAACTGTTTAGTTGTACCTGGAGGTCGTTTGATTTTTCCCTATCTGTAAAATGTTTGCAGGGTGAAGCTTTGGGCTTCAGCGTTTGGTGGGGAGATGAAGTCCATCTCTGCAAAGTACTCGGGCTCCCAGCTGCTGCAGAAGGTGAGCTTTTTACTGTCAACTGTCCAAACAGTTCAAATACCATTCAAACGTCCACATAACCCAACTGGAACAGAGTTTTCATGTGGGCGGATTGACTCTCAAAAGAATATTTTGTAGAGGACAGGAAAGAAGAGGAGAAAAAAAGTAGCTCTCCTGTGCTTGAAATGTGTGTTGTTTTTGAAAAAAAAAAATGTTTTACCAGCCTGCTGTGCAAGTACACTCTTTGACACTCACATTTTTACACTTTTTTTTCCGCAAAGCTGAAATGATTTGATACCGTGGGTAAAGCAACAGTTTATTTAAACGTGTGAATATACCCTTTTGAGAGACTTTTGAAATTGCAGTGAATGCAAAAGACAGGCTTATGAGAGGAAATGAGTGCTGCTGAGTTATTTTTCAGAGTTGAGAGAAATGTCACTCTTCATCTCTCTCTCTGCAGGACCTGCACTTTTTAGCCACTTGAGAATCGGTAATGCATGTCGACTGGGTAGGCACAGATTTAAAAGCTTATTCTGAAAACATGTGCCTTTTAAATGGCTGTCCAATTGTAAAGCACTCTTACACACACACATACACACACACTCTGGGAAGTGCTTTTTTAACTGTATGTTCCTCACATGTCTAACAACCCCTTATTTTGTGTGTTTCTGCTCTGAATTCTGTTATTAATGCGAGAATTGAGTGTGATGGAATGCAAATTTTCCTAATGGAGGGTCAGTGGATGAAGCATGAGTTAAAAGTTGCTAATGGATGGTAGACGCAGAAAGGCCAGGCTGATGCTAACCACTCAGCGGGTACATGCACAATGTTGTGCTCTGGGCTCTGGCGGTTTGCAGACACCAACTGTGGTGTGCCTGCAGGTGTCACACAAGCCGCATTAGAGATGTGATGTGACACGCAACCAGGACCTGAAACAGACTCCCGTACAAACTGGTTCTCAAGATACGAGCGCACGCGACCAGAGGGTGCATATTCACATGCACACTCACATAGACATACATGGGCCTATGGCGTGGATTTCATCAAGAGCTCAGAAGCCAGAGCTACGGCGTTATCTCTCTAACAGGATAAAAACTGTTCCCCCTTCTCATCTTTTTCTGCCTCTAAAAAGCAGATAACCCTCCCACGAAGCGACGACCTCTTTATGAAATGCAAATGAAGGCTGCAGGGTTAATTGAGTGAAAAAAAAAGACTGGAGACCTCTTTTGTTGGAAAAGTGCATCTTTCACACCAAACTGGCGTGTTGCAAGATCACAAGGATTTCCCCAGATGCGAGGGATTTCTTAATGCACACATGGACGGAGTGTCCTGTTTGCGGTGCTCAGTGTGGATCTGGAACAGTCTGGTAACTCTTGTCCAGAAAAGCTGAGGAGAGACCAAGGCTCCCCTGAGGGCACATATGCTTTTAAATGGGCTGAAAGAATAAGGATGCACACTGAGAGAGAGGAGGATGGTGCTGAAGAGAAAGGACTCAGGCATGTGTGTTTGTGTTTGTGTGCGTTTCCCCTGGGCAGGGGACAGATGGACTCAGTCTCTCTTCTCTCTGACCCTCGCGTAACAAAACTCCCCTGGAAAAAACATCCCTCTCTATCAATCATACACACACACGTACACAAAAATACACAAGTTAGCCAGAGTCCTCCTGCAACGAGGAGGATTTCTTTAAACGTACAGGTGTTGCTGAATATTTGAAAAATATTTTGTACCATCACAACAAAACATAAAGTGGTATAATTTATACAAAATTCTCCCTTTTTTTTCTTACATTCTTTTACGTAAACTTAATTAAATGTCTGCTGTCGTTTACCGTAGAATTCAGAGTGGAGAAACAGAAACAAGTGAGTTCCGAGTTACGCTGAAGAGCTGCCTGATGTGGATACAGCGAACAGAACCACAGATGTAGCATCAGGGCATTAAAGCTCCCTTCAGGTTTTAATGATTCTTAAAGTCTCATTCCTAATGTTGCTCATGCTGCTGCTTTGTGTTCCATGTACAAATGTTACAGTCTAAATATGCAACTCCATTTGTGGTAACTCAGATATAATTTGATGCCTGATTTGATTTTAAATGAAATCATCCACAGGAAAAAGAGAGCCATGAAAAAAGTGCCGGTATGTGGTAAATCATAATTATAAACATAAAACCATGCTGGTAATTAACTTTATTTGAATTGATTCACAACCCTAATCCCAAGACATTAGCAGATGAGTTTTATTTATTTGAAGATTATTTACTGATGTGTTAATTTTTAGTAATTCCAGTGAGAAGGAGGAGAACAGTTTGTGGCTTCAAATTGAACAGATTTATGACTTTTAATCGTCAGTGAAATCATTGTGATGCAGTTTTACTTACAATTCAGAGTTTTTGAATGGACCTAGCTTTATTTATTTATTTTTATTGAATATGGGTTTATTCTTGAGAGTATTGGACTATTTTTTTTCATTCCTCCATCCCCTGTCCTCTTCTACTCCTGTCCTTTGCACGCTTAGGCTTGCTTCCTGTATCCATCGGAAACAGCTCCTGTTTCAAGGTTATACCAGTCAGCGTGTGTGTGTGTGTTAGTGTCCACTTGTGTGTACCCCTGCAGAAGAAGGAAGCGGGATCAATAAAGTCTTCGAATTGTTACACATCTCAGATGCTAGCTGTATTTTCATCACTTTAGGTGTGATTACATGCAAACATGCACACAACATATAGTGTGCTTGGGAAATGATCGTGTACGTACGTGCACTCTCAGACACTCAAAGGAAGGAATGAAGTTGTGTGGTTGAGACACATTAGACGTCTCCCACTGATAGTTGGAATTAGCTCTGTGTGTTTTACTCTCTCCACTGCTATTCTGTTAAAATCTTTAATTTCATGTATCATTGAGCAACCTGTCTATATGAGCCAGCCTGGCTGTTATGTCTGTGTTTGTGTGTGTGTGTGTGTGTGTGTGTGTGTGTGTGTGTGTGCGTGTGTGCGTGTGTGTGTGTGTGTGTGTGTGTGTGTGTGTGTGTGTGTGTGTGTGTGTGTGTGTGTAGATGGCTGGACGAGTTTTCACCTCACTGACATTTTGGCTCTCTGGAGTACAGGTAGGGGGCATTATTCCACTTAGATATAACTTGAAGCCTCTTGTTATTGAAGTCATGAGACAAATAATGTTTCTGTGAGAGCATCACTGCTGAAAGTCTGAAAGTTAACCCCACACATCTGATTTTCTGTTTTGAGACATATAAGCAGGAACTGAGGGGGGCAGGCAGGCAGCAGGTGTATGTGTGTTAAGTTTGCCTTCCTAGTTAAGGCATACTCAGTCATACACAGACTCCAAATCTCTCACAGTCAGAGATGCATATAGAGCAGAGGATGATAGGAAGGTGTAATGGTGTGTGACAGGTGTATGCTGGAATCGATTTAGTCGGGGTGGGGAAGGGAAGTATGTATCAGAGAGCTATGTATGAGAGGGGTGGTATACCATTCTGCTTCACAACAGCAGGGCACTGGCTTGTCTGTAGAGGATGTGTTTTTAAAGTTTGAGCCAAAGAAGACAAAGCACAGATGTTCTTTAGAATTTAAATTAAATTAAACTTTATTCCAGACCCAATGGGATCCATATCATTAAAAGAAAAAAGAAAAAAAAAACATCAAAATAAAAGAATATAACAGCAGACAAAAAAATACATACCAGAATTAAAGCTGCAGCAGTAAACAGTGAACAGGCTCTCATATGCTAATAAAACTTGCTAGATTTCCTCTCAAGCAAAAGCACTATTCTATTTCCCTGGTCACTATTCGAAAATTATTTAAAGACCCCCCTCCTGTTTAGGAGCTCCTGCATCTCCCAACCCATTAATGATCTGTTCTTGTTTGGGCTATAACACCTCCAACTGGTTGTCTCCTCTGGCCTGGCTCCTATCAGTATGTGTTTGTTATGATAGTCAAGTTAAATATGATCTGGGTTGGACATGGTTTGTTTTATTTTGAAAGTAACCGGATGTTTTTAGGTGGTTTCCCTGCACAACTTCCTTTCCCGCTTGATCTGCTTTTTTGGTAAATTGATGCGTTACAGCTCCAGCCTATGGCTAAAACAGGATTGTTGCTATATGCTGCGACCTGCTGCGGCCGGACCCCAGTGGAGTGGATCCAGTGTGAGTTGAAACGTTGACTTGAATAGAACCTATCTGCTACAGCACTGACGGAGCAGAGCCATGCTGGAGATGCATCTGGTGTTTTTTGGCCTTGAAACCAGGAAAACAGTATTATTATTATTATTATTATTATTGTTGTTGTTGTTGTTGTTGTTGTGTCAAGTATGCTTTCCGGCGGAGAAAAAAACTACTTCCTGTCATCTTTCTGTTCATGGGGAAACATCTTACTTTGAGAGCCCCATAGAGCTGCACCCTGGCAAAAGCTTAAGTCTTAAATTAGTTTCAATCAACATTATACTCAGAGTCAAAGTTGATTTTTTTTTTCAGTGTGTAACCTACATTAAATAAAAGTGAGTCTTCATTGTAAGCAAAACAAAATCAGATTTGTTCTTCTTCTTTTTCCCACTATTTCTCTAACTGAATAGCTGCACATGCATGCAGTTGTTCTGCTGAATATGTCATAACCGCAGTAGAAAAATCAACCCAATCTTCGTATCACCTTTTTCAAAATAACCAAATCTCCCTATGATCCAGCTGGTTCTCAGAGAACCATGGGGACAAAGAGATCCGTGAGTTTTGCTCCACTTTAAAGTTTATTGTTTTACCCACAGCAGCAATGTGTCTTGTTATCCACGAGAGTACCTTTACAGAAACATCACTTCAAAATTCTGCAAAAAGCAGTTTCATGTTGGTCTATTTTATGAAAAAAGAAGATCTATTTTGGTTCTGAATGTGTATTTTAGTCACACCAACCAGATTTAAGAGCATGACTAATTATCTAATTTTGAAGTGAAAGCGATAATGCATTTCAGTTTTTCACGTTCATTTAAAATTAATTACATATTTGGATGACAACAGTTGAAGAATGAGTCATACCGCATGCAGAGCCTCAGTTTGAGTTTTTATCCACTGAGGACTCTAATTAAACAGCACTTTAAGTTTCAATTTGATTTAACATTTCTTTTCCTTATTCAGAAGGTGTTTATCATACTTGTCAAATACTAATTAATGCAGTTGAACAGCCTGTTATTGCTAACACAATTGACCCTTTTAAAAATGTGTTATGACAAGGTTTCAGTTAAATTAGCCTCATCTTACGTATTCAAGTTATTTTAAAAACCGTAATGCTCCTGCGAGGGGTTCTTTGCTGGTTACAGAGCTGACTGAAATTAAAGTTGATGCATCTTTAAGGTGTAATAAAACTAACCAGACCACCAGCATAAAGCCAGACCATTGCAATATTAGTAATTGTATTGTCCTTAACTGATGGCAGGGGGCAGTGTCAGTCAAAACTAATGGTTCATACTACCTTAAAAACTTGTTTTACATTTTGCATGGCAGAGATTTCATATCTGTGATTTATTCATTATTAAAATGAAGCAACCTGCTTAATTTTAACTTTTAAACTTTTTTGAAGAGAGGCATATGTTTGTCTTCATATCAGTACAAACAAGTTTCTTAGAGGAGTTTTAGTGGTAAGTTTTTCCAGTTTTAGAACAAATTTAAAATATCAAACTATGCAAAGAGGTACTTTTTAGTTTCTGGCATGATTACCTTCTTTGCATGAGGGATATGAAAAAATAAATAAGAGACACAAAAATCCTGAATTTTAAGGAATTGCACTTGAATTGGAAAAAAGTGCTTTAAAAGAAAATTAGATTCAGCACAAGAATTTCCTTTTGATGTTTTTGTTGTATTATGTCAGAGCAAATTTCTTTCACATGCTTTTGTAGTTCTTTTATTACTGATGAAAAGTTTCACATGTCTGACCTTGATTCGTTTTTTTAACTTTGAGATGTTTGTTCCACGTTTGTTTGCTCCTGCATCTCTTTGATACTCTGTTCAAGCCTTTTGTCAGCTGCCATGGTGCTTTTGTTTGTTGCTTTTTCTGGTGTACCCTCCTTTTTGTCTCTGTCTTTTTTACTTCATACTAGACCTGAGCACAGGTTCATTCCGTTCCTTAAGAATCAGTCTGTTAGTTTCCATTAATATTTCATTAGAATTTTGCTGCTTTCATTTCGGGTTTTTAGGGGAAGAGAGAACGCCGCTCTAACCGTCAGTCACGCATGTTGCCGACTGAAAGTTTTGGCCTTAGGATTGTTCTGTGGACTATTTTGAGCAAGTCCAAAGAAAATTTAGATGACCTTGGTGTTTCTGAAATCCTCTTTTTGGTTCTGTTTTTTTGTTCGTGGGTTGATACAAATAAGCACTTTCAATTCTTTTAAATCTTAAACTCACTTTCTTTAAGGCTCATCTGAAAAGTAGTTTTTCTCAGGCTCTCTCTCTCTTTCTCCGTGTGTGTGTGCGTGCGTGCAAAAGTGTAGAGGGAAAGTATGTGTGATGGTGCCAATCTGCTGCCAGGGGTGTGTGATGGTTAAGGCGTTCCAGTGTAACAGTGTGTCAGTGCGGGGGAGACGGCTGCAGATTAGATTTAGCTTTGGGAAAATTGAATAGCTGTCAGGTTCGGTTCAGCACGGCTGACGATGAGGTGGGGTGGTGGAGGGGTGTGAAGTAACGACTGTCCCTCTTCCCCCTAACCTCCCCTTACACCCACCCATCTCTTCTCCTGCTTCCTGCTACCACCCTTCGCTTCTTCTCATTGACCAAGAGCATGATGTCACTAGATTTTAATTCCTGTGCTGCACATTGAGAAGGAGAGCGAGAGAGAGAGAGGTTGTGTGTTTGTAAGAGACAGAAAGAGGGGAAAACGAAGGAGGGATGTAGTGTCACAGAGTTAATTACAGCATTTGCAGGAGGGAGTTTGCAGCCTGTGCTGCTCTCCTTTTATGTTCTCACAGGCCAGCTTTAGCCAACACAGCCACTCACTCATACTGTAATTAGTGCTTTGTTGGTGAGAAAAGCATGAGAAAAAGCCACTGTGAATCAAACACCCCGCCTTTGCTGCGATGGGCTCTGGAGCAAGGAGCGCAGCCCCTTTGCTACCGGATTAAAGAACTTAAATTCTTAAAGAGCACAACTGCTGACGCTGTGTTTGTGGGTTTAGAAAATCAAGTGTCTTTTGATGATTTGTAGTGCGGCTCACCTCTTTGATTCATCCCCTCTAAGTCCAGTTTCAAGCCAGAAAAGCGTTCGATTTAGTGGCTAATTTGTGCTTGTAAGGAAGTAAATTCTTTCCTCTTTCTGAACTTTAAGAAGACGTGCACACAGAAAATGTGTGTGTGTGCTCTGTGCTGTAAGGATGACAAATGCTAATGCTGAAGATAAATATCCATTGTCATCTGTCATGAGCTGCTCTGGTCTGTCTCTGGCTCTGTTGGCCTGTAGATAAAGTGCATCTGACTGTGGCTGCATCGGACATTAATAGACACACATTCAAGCATTAACACACACACAGATTGGTGTAATTATGACAGATTGTTCTCCTGATGTGCTCCAGACTCGACTGCATGCAGAGAGTAAACATTCAGCAACTTGCAAAAGGGGTGGGTCTAGAACTATTAAGCACATTAACGTGTGCGGCACTGTGTGAAGGACTGTCTGTGACTTGATGCCGTCCGCATCAATCATCCCGCAGCTTGTCTGGGTCCAGACTGTGTGTGCTCTCTGTAAAGATGGCTAATGTAGAGTAAAACACTAAATAGAAGTCAGGTCACAGGAGCTGTTATAGCCATTCCATCATTCATAAATATCTGCAAATATGTCCTGAACCTCTACATGCTTCCATAATCCCAGCTGATACTCAAAATTAAATTTTCTCCTTCATTTGTGTTCATTTAATTTCCACTTTCTTCCACCTCTATGTCAACTCATCCCTGTCAACATTATCATCCAGATGTTTCTGCACTGTTATGCCTCCCCCAAATTGTTTCTCTCCTAATCTCCTCTCAAAGTTTCTCTTCATCTCCTTCCATCCCTCTGCTTAAATAATGGATAGGATGCAGCTCGGGCACTGAAGAATACATGGAAGGGGATCCTGGGACAAGCCAAGTGTTGGTGCTTAGACCTTCAAAAAAAAAAAAAAAAGGTTCCGCTGGTCTTGCACGATGTTGTGCACTCGCTGCACTCTTGGACGCCCTCAATACGTGTCCCAAGTCACCTTGTTTTCGTCTGCATCAACTCTGCCAACTTTCTCACAAGCACAAACACACACACACACACACACACACACACACACACACACACACACACACACACACACACACACACACACACACACACACACACAGTTTGGCTGACTGTATGGAGTCTGCACTGCCCCCCATTTGCGCAACACTTCAGACAGGCTGCCAAAATCCAGCTGAGAGGGACAGCAGTGACTCCCCCGATGACCTTAACCTGCACTTGCTCACGCACACACTTTCAAGACAACATGGAGGGAGGCATTCCTACTATACACACACGTCAGTACTTTTTCTTAATCCATCAGTGTTTATTTGTTTCAGATACTATTTTAACATCTCCTTTAAGTGCCGTGTACAGGATTTGTAGGCTAATGTGCAGATGACACTGTGGTAATCCTGAGCACTGAGTAAGTGACGGATGATTACTTAGACACAGGGGATAAGTACGGATCAATGCTAAGCTGTATTGATTACATGGTGTTGTTAGGATGTGCAGTAACAAAGATAGATACTGTGAGGACAGTAGCATCTCAACGTGAAGCCAACACTGAACAGGCTGGGGGTGTTTGTGTTGATGTGCAGATTTGCCTCCTACCCCTTTTCTGTTTGTTAAGCACTTTTAGTTACTCAATAAATACAGTCTGATTGATTGATGATAAAAATAGATAATGGAATAGAAGATTCTTTATTGATCCCCCATGGGGGTAATTTTTGTGTCACAGCAGCTCACATTAAAGTGCAAAAGTGCAATAATATAAATTTAATAATAACACCATCTTAAGGTTCATTCATTCATCTTCTATACCGCTTATCATGTTCAGGATCGCGGATGGCTGGAGCCTATCCCAGCTGTCTTAGGGCAAGAGTCAGGGTGCACCCTGGACTGCTCTCCAGTCAATCATAGGGCTGACACACAGAGACAGACAACCTTTTACGCACACACTCACACCTACGGGCAATTTAGAATCACCACTTGACCAGATGAGCATGTTTTTGGACTGTGGGAGGAAGCCGGAGTACCTGGAGAGAACCCACACATGCACACCAGAAAAAAATTAGTACAAGAATAAACAATGAATATTGGGATGATTAAAAATAAAAAAAATAATGATAAACCAAGGGTAAGAGACATCTTAGCTTTCATTAGATACGTTCACATATCCTGAATCTCAGCCAAATGTGCGTCTGTGAGATGATACAAACCAAGATGTACATTGAAAGCATTATAACATCTTGACAACTCAGTTTATAGGATCTCCTTGAATGTTTTCACACAGTCAACTGTTTTCTATTACAAAATTTTGTAAATGACAAATGTTGAGCTCAGTTGAGAACATATCCTTCCTCTGACAATGTAGTACTGCAAAATGCTCTGCTCAAAAAGTATGAAGTGTTAAATGTGGGACGGTTCAAATTGGTGAGACAAATAATGACATTGGCTTTCCACTTTTCAACAGCAGAGGGTGCTGTCGAGTGTGGGCGATATATATTGTCTACGATAGTCATGTTAATGTTGCTTTCACAATGTGCATTTTACATAATCAAGTATTCATACTGTTCAATGAAAGTGAACAGGATTTAGTCATGTGACACAGACAACCAAAACACAACATGGTCTCATATGGAGGAAATATGCAGGAGTCTACCTTAATTTAAAGGTATTTACTTTTTTCATTTTTTTAATATTTATTTATTTATTTATTTATTTATTTACAAAAGCTTAACTAAGATTGAGCAAACCTGATTTGGCATATGATCCTGTGATTTTTGTACAGCCTGGACACAACTGGAAGTTGGTCGTTGTTAAATATGGGCATATAGTATTTTATCTATTATTATAGTATTATATATCGTCCACCCCGAGCGCTATCTGCCCTTTGACTTCTCCTGTTAGACTTCGTTATATCTCGCTCGTAATGTTTGAGGTGACGGCAGCAGATGGAGATTTTTCAATCCAGGATGCACCATCGGTGTTTCCCTTTCATCGATTACACCAAGGTGGCCAGAAGAGTCTATTTGCTGACTATTTCAGCGTTTTTTATTTATGAGATTATCAATAGACTCATTAGTTGTATTTTAATTCAGTGTCTGCTGCCTTCGAAGGCTGCATTTGAAGACTGAATACGTCACAGCAGAGCATCAAGGCTTTCCCACATAGAAGGCTCCTCTAAATATGGCTGACAAATGTCTTACTTTTCTGGAGCGTCTGGGACACAACAGAAGCATCCTTGATGGCTCAGCATATCCCCTAATTATTTTTTTTGCGCCTTTTGAAACAAAATGTTAATACACTGTTAAATGATAATATTACAAGCTTTCTTTCAATAAAAAAAAGCAAACACATTGAGCCTCGTGATTATTTTGGAAATGTTGGTGACTTGCAGTGCCAGGTAGTTAGCAGAATTCTTCCCAGCTGCACCATGGGCTGAACGACATGGCAATAGACTACTGAGCTGCTCTTTACATAACACACTTTTTTTTAATCCATTTTTCAATTTATTTTTGTTTATACAACCCCCCCCCCCCAGTGAATGCTTTTTAGGTCAACGTAAAGCTTCAAAATGTTCTTAAAAGTTACATTTTTTACACTATATTTAATGTTCTGGACTTGTTCATTAAGTTCAGCTCAACTTCACACAGTTTCCTGATAAACGTTCTGCAGATCTCAAAAGTACTCCATTTCTTTTGTGAGGTCTCCAAGCAAACTTAAATGAAATTGTGTTCCCAAAAAGTGTAACTTCCCATCATGAATCTCTGCCACCAAGGATGAATTTTAGCTTTATACCACAGCCGCCACTACAGTTTTGCTCTCTCCTTCCACTTTCACGCTGGCTGCTGCTAGAATCAATTTGAGACTGTGAGAATGTATGGAGGGGAATGGGGAAGCAGCGGGCTGCATTGTGCGTGCTGCTAAGCATGAAAAATGTTTTCCACAACTCTGCTAAAACCAACTGAATGCAGGCAACTACAGATAGAGTGTGGACTATTAATCAGTTCCGTGTGAACAGATTAGACCTGCTCTTGGTGCTATTATGTTTTTAAAAGTGAATTATAGCTGCACGAAAGAAGAAGTGGAGGGAGGCTACTTCCTGTTCCAGCTTCTTAACTTTTGGAAGGAAAAGTCTGCTTTTAGCTTAGATAAACTCTCATGCTGGCTTACATGATGTCCGCCTCATCCCTCTAAAATTTATGTGTGTGTATATGTGTAGGTGGGGGGCACACCATGATGGGGAGGCATGCGAGGACATTGAAAGATGGCGGTCATTAAACAGTGCAGGGATTTGGCACCGACTCTGAGGGGCAATGGTGCATACCCAACAGACGCAGTGCACCCTGGAACAAACTCATGAGTGTGGCCACCAGCTATGCCATGAGGGCATAGCTGGTGTGTGTGTGTGTGTGTGTGTGTGTGTGTGTGTGTGTGTGTGTGTGTGTGTGTGTGTGTGTGTGTGTGTGTACAGCTGTTATTTCACTGTTCCTCTCAATAGCCCTCAGGCAGCCTTTAAACACTCGATCACCGCAGAACCACTTTCACACACACACACACACACACACACACACACACACACACACACACACACACACACACACACACACACACACACACACACACACACAGTTATGAGCTGTGGGTGGATGAGTGGAGTTGAGGAGTGAAATGCTTGAGGTGTGAAAGTGGTTTGCATACTCCTTTCCAGCATGGCTTGTAAAGGGTTAAACAGTTGTCAGCAGTACTGTTTTATTAAGTGACAAAAACTGAAATCCAGTCTAAATGATGCACTTTTAACCCCTATTTCATCTCAAAGTGAGCTGTACCACTGAGAATGATATACATAGAGTGGGATATTTTGTTGTTTTGTGTTATTTCACACAGAAAATGTTGCCATATATTTACTCACTTCAAGCATTTCAGGCCTCGTTTTTGTCTTTAACTTCAGACGTTCCTCTCGACTTGTCAGGTGATTGCGGTTCATATTGAATCCAATAAGATGTTTTTACCGGAAAATAATATGTAAACAGTTGCTAATGATAATTTAGACAATAATTTAAATTATTTTTGTCATCCGCTTCCACTTGGATTTTCTCAGAGTCCCTCATAGTCTCTACTGCGCAGACTCTGGCTGCACAATGGCGGCTCCTGTGAAGGAGGGTTTTTGGCTTCAAAACTGTACAATGGTAAAAAACGGAGCCACGCTGTCCAATTTTTTATAAAGTCTATGCTCTCCACAGAATCTCCTGTTTTTACAGTTTTACCCTGCACCAAACGCGACAACATTCAGGAAACAGGTTTCAGACATTCTTACACAACGCATTTTGCTGCTGGTCATCTTGACAAGTTGAATCTAAACCATCTCCAAATTATATGAATTGTTGCTGTTGTTGCTGCAGTGTTGAGTGGTGAGTGGGGGGAGGGAGGGGTGGGTGTCATGTCACAGAGCGAGAGAGAGAGAGATAGCAGAGAGGCTGTGAGTGTGAGACGTGTACAGATGCAGTAGATGCTGCTGTGTTTACTCTCAAAACTGATGTGACATATACAGTAGTGAACATCATAAGCCTTCCTGTCCCTACAGTGTAAATATTGCCATGTGTCAAATTTTTATCATTCAAAATTTTTAGCGGTATTATGGTAGATAATGGAACACCCCTACCTTGGATTTATGTTGTTGTAATGGTGGAAACTGGAGCTGGACTGGCAAAAGGAAAACAGGACAGAAGAACTGAGGAAAGTTAAGCTGTTTGCTGTCATGCAGCACATGCAGCTGTTGAACGGCAGTGGTCTGTTTAAACTTGGGTCTGTCAATAGAATGGAGAGTGAGGTTACATTTGCTCTGCTCAGTGAGGTTGGAGTCGGTAGATGTGCACTAGGAGGACATAATGAGGCTTCCCTAAAGTTACACGTTACAGACACATCTTAGAGCGCTGGCCTGTAAGTAACACTAAACAGATAGTCTGGTACACTAAAGTACTTTACAGATCGAGTTTAAAAAGTTGGTTTATTTTTAGTTTCAAACAATAGCGCTACATAATACAAATAAATACATCACCTTGTCACTTTTTATCCTGCAAAAAGTTGTTTTGAACAAAGAAAGTAGTGTTGCTCTTTATTTATTTGATTTCAAAAGAATTGAAAGCCTTGGTAAGAATCATGTCCTTACAGCTGGAGCAGTAAGTGATGGTGCTCATGGGAAACAAACTCATATCCCAGAAAAACACTACAGAGGTTGCTGCATTCAGTGCCAATCTGTTAGTCTTCACAGGGCCTTTATAAAAATCTCTATATTTGCACTCTGGCTTCAGGTTTTGGACAATTTATGTTGTCTAAACACTCTTGTCTAAGAATAGAATGGAATGGAATGGATAGGATACAGCATGCTTCAATGATCAATGCTGCAGTACCAGCACGTGTCCTCGCCTCCTTCTCCTCAGCTCTCAGGCAACTTTGGACCAGTTAGCATCGGCATGCTTTGGGCTGTTCACAACTGAAGTCTTGTGTGTAACTAATGGAACCATGGGTGCACGCCAGATCTCCCCACAAACAAGAATGGAAAAGGTAAAAACACCACTTCAGACGCAATCAGTTTGGTGTCAATCGCCAACAAATGAGCCGTAAAAAGTAATAAAAAATAATGACAAGCTCAGAATATGAAGATAACTAAATAGAGAAAGAAAAAATGGATAAAAAAGAACAACAAATAGAGAGCTGCTGCAACAAGCTGCCACTCTTACAAGCACTAAGCAACATAATGGCTCAAAAATGTAATACTCTTGCCCTATCTGCAGAGGTACAAAACTTGACTTCTCTGTAAGAGCTGTGGCCTGCGTCTTCTAACAGGGCCCATGCCATCAAGGCTCAAAAGCTGAGATGTAAATGACTAATTGCTGTCTGTTTAAAATTATTTTCATTGCAGCTGAACCATCAGGAGTGGTGTTTACGTAGTGGAGTAGGTGTGTTATTAAGAAGCTTCCACTCCCTGAAGATTAGCAATATATTTTTATCAACTTCCAGACTCCCTGCTAAGTTCCACATTTACTTTCAAGCAAAAGTATTTACTCTCTACAACAGTCACTTCTGATTGTAGCTTATCTGATGACAACAGATTTACAGCTGCTGTCACCGCTGTCAACACAGTGAAGAATGGAGAAAGCAGCATGTAACAGGGATGATAGAGAAAGACTGGGAGGGTCATTATTTAGCTGTTGTTATCTGTCTACGCTTTGTGGAGTGATAATCAATCAGCAGCCAAGACAAAACAGATCCTAGAGATAGTTATTATGCTTGACACAAAGGAGAATTAAGTGATCTTTCAGTGAGATCTATCAACCTTTTGATGTTGATGTTGAAATTTCTCAGAATATTCATACAGTAGAGTTGAACTTTTATAATTTACCTGCGAGAAGTCGAGTGAAACGAACAGGTGTCTTCTATAGGAAGTCTTTTATGAGCACAAATCAGAGGATGAATCTGCTTTTTTGATTGCTTGACTTTTACCAGCCTCTGTCGGCAAATCTGGCAGACCACAATAAAACTCCCCGTCTCAGTTTTCAAGGCACAGTCTATTTCCTGGAGCTGCCTTCTTCTAATTGTATGATTGAGTGATCTGTCAAAACTTTGTGTGCGTGCATGTGTTCTCACGGTCCTCCCCATCCATTCAGAGAGCATTGATCTGTTCACGAGACAAGCTGCGTTATGATCAATACTATATTCAGCACCCGCTGATAAATTACGCGGTGGTGAATGGAGGACTGATGAAGGTGTGGCTGGACGGGCCAGGAAAGTTTATGATCCTTGAAGTTGAAGATGTCTTGTTTTTAACGGCAGTGTGATTAGCAGTTACGCTAAGTGTTTGATTTACATTTTGTCAGAATGTGTGTGTATTTGCAAGCGTGTGTGTGTGTGTTTTACAATCTGCAGGGAGTGTCTCCATACCACCAGATACGGGACTCAGACCAACATGCTTTTGAGGCAGGGAGGACAAGCGTGAAATTAATTGTTCCACTTCATCTCCGGCCAGCGCTCTTCTTTTGAGGGAACGATTTGTCGGCTGGCATACAACAGGAGGGTATGAAAAGAGGAGGGCATGGCATGATTTTGGCATTCCTGGGAGATTCCGTGATGCAGCTGTGATTTCCTGTTGTGGATTTGGGCTGATAATGCTGTACCCTTTCCCAGGCATCATATTTTGAGTTTTTCACAGTCAGTAGAATACAAGATGTTTCAGACAGTTTCTCATCCTCATTCTGTTTCTTTTCTTCATTATACCCATGAGTATTGGCCTGTTGACATTTTGGCAGAAAGCAGAATTAACTTCAGCCACATGATGCCCCTGGGTGCTACCTCTTCTCTGTCTCCCTCTTCACCACCTCCCTGGTCTCTCATCTCCACACCTCTGCTCCTCTTGTCTTCCCTCTGACAGGTTGTCTGTAATTACAAACATGGCTTTGGGGAATCTGTGTCCCTTATGTGAAACGATGACACTGCAAGACGTTTGTTCTTCTGAACATGTTTAAAGAGAGTGCAAGCAGACACAAGGATGTATCTGACATTAAAGAACACCAACAAAGCAAGTTCAAACACAAACCCAGAGCTCAGAGTGAAATGACTTCCCAAATGGCAGATTTTGTCTTTGGATTAGGTTAAAAGATTTGTCAAGGTCTATCACTGAGATGTGATTCTTACAACGTGATTTTGACAGAAAGGATGAAAATAGTCCTTATACTCCTTGTAGTGACATCAACAGCGTCGTGATGTTTAATGATGGTAGATGTAAATACTGACAAAGTAAAGGATCAGTGTGACGCTCTCAGATGGAGGCATAAAACAGTGTTATTATCTACCATTATAGGGTTGTGTTAAATACTTGGTTGTGATTGGTCAATACTCCATAGCAACGGGTTGTTATTTCTTTACAGTATCCTATGGCTACAGATATAATCAAGATCTTTTACCTCATGTCAAAGTGCTGCCCACATGGTCAGATCTTCAGCTCTATTTATTTATATTTTGGAAAGAAATATTTTATTTTAACTTAATATGAGCCATATTCACCTGACAAGGCCAGAAGAATGTCTTATTTTAAGATATTAAAAGACAAAAGCGACACCTGAATTAGTTTTAAAGTATACAAAGATCTGCCAATGGTAACATTTTTTTATCATTATTATTTGGCCTTTTGTCCATTGTTAATTTGAGCTGCTTATTTACTTATTTCCTTTCTCTTTTTTCTCTTTCAACATGGTGTAAATGCTTCCATGTATATGTAAAATACAAGACCCATGGATGGATGGAGGGAGGGGCGGGATATAGGACAAGATAAAAACTCTGTTTGAAGGACTATGTTGTCATCCTGTTGCTCTTGATCTATTTTTGTTGGTTTGCATTGTTATTATGGCAATGAAACGGATGATGAATTTCTACAAAATGAATTTATTGGATGAGATACACGTGTAAAGGCTGTCAAAATAAATGTTCAAAAAAGAGAAGAAAAAATAAGATTTTTTAAAATTATTTATTCAGTTGTTTGTTAATATTTGGGTTTGTGTATGCCTTTATTAGGGGAGTACAGTATAGTAAATAGAGCAGGAAAAATTGTGAGAGTGGGGAGTGACATGCAGGTTGGGTTTAACCTGGGAAGCCCACTTGAAGGCCAGCAACATAGACCGCTAAGCTATACCAGCACCACACATGTTCATTTTCTTGTATTAGGGCATTCTTATTTCAAGAAACTTGACAGAAAATGTTGAGTTTCTTAGATTTCAGATTTTGAATAATATTTTTTTAAAGCTTCAGGGAGCCACTGCAAAGGAGTCAAAGAGCGGCATGAGGCTCCAGAGCCACAGGTTGCTGACCTCTGTGCTAAACCATGTCTTATCACATTTTATTCAGAAAAAAAAAAGTTGTCGGTTGCTTATCCTTGATATTGATCCTTACCAGTGGGTACTGAATTGAGCATTGTGTTTCATTTTCTTGCTCTCTTTTTTCCTTGGTTGTCATCCACTCCAAATGTAAATTGTTTTTTCAACTTTAAAGTACAAAAGGTTTTTATGCACACCAGGAACATTCCTCATGTGTCGCAATGTCCATTTCAGGGTCTCATCACATCAGAGAGACCTCTTTTAGGTTGACTTATTGTTTTTTTGTGTCTCTATAATGTCTCTCTTTATCACAAACACACACAAACCCACTCAGACTTCTGTCCTAGGTCTTTTTTGTTCATCAAACTCGACCAATTCTCTTGTAGTCGTGCAAGCAGGCAAAGGCAGACCCAACAAATGAGGCTGCTTGTTGGAAATGAGTCAGGGAACTATAACACTCACACCTTTAATGAAAGAGAATATGCTTTGCTTTTGACTCAAGCCTTTGTCTCTGCTTTCTCCTGTGACTATTTAGTTTCATCAAGTGTGCCGGAGAAAAGCTAACTAAATCAATGACCCCATTTATTTTTTTCTCTTCTAGTCATTAACTTTTGAATTGCTTGTTTCATGATTTTAGGAGTAAAGTATGAATCAAATTTTGTTGCTTTGCAATTTTACTCTCATACATTTTGGAAAGGGAAAAAAAACCCCACAAGTCAATACTTTTTTGTTCGTGTCTGAAGAACGCATTGATGTGTGTGTTTGTGTGTGTGAGAGAGAGAGAGCAGCAGAGTTAGGGGATTCAAACAGCTGTGAGATTGTGTGAGTGTGGGCCAAGGAAAAAGTGGGCTCTGGTGGTGCGTAAAATGAGCTGGGATTTGGGGGATTGGGGTTCAGACTTGGTGTGAAATTAAGTTTCTCCTCTTCATTAATCACTTTATTGTCAAACCCAAAGGAAACGATCATACAAAGATACTTACAAATGCAGAAATGTGTCATCCAAGCTTCACTTAAATTCTCCCTCATAAAGAATGATCAACAGATACACATGGAAAGAAGCAGTGCACCTATAGCTGTTCTGTTGTTTATGGAAAATGTTCTGTATAAGAACTCTCCTCCTCTAAGATTGGCTTTTAATGTTTTGATCACTGAGTTTGTGAGTGTAAATGTGAGCTTGCATTTGTCTGTTTTGTTTGCTAAATGGCAGCCTGGGTATCAAGCTTGTAGCCTCTGGTTGCCGTTCCACAGCTGCTGCGCTCTGTGTAGGAGAGAGATTAGCTGCATCAACTCATTCATGTGATGCAGCACAGCAGAGAGGTGAGGGAGGAGAGAAAGAGAGGAGAGAGGATTGGGTTTCACCAGACCGAACAAAATGTGTCACCACTGCTGGCCTCTGTCTTCCCCTTCACAGCTGAGACAGCGTTTGTTAGCTTCAGCAGCTTTATAAGGAAGTGCAAAGGAAGAAATATATTTGAAAGGAAGTACAAAATGTATGTAACATCCACAGAGTTTCCCTCCAAATCTGCTGTTGATCAGCCACAGTGATAAGTAAGGGATAATGTATGGTTAGTGAGTGGGTTTGGTATAGAAAGTTTGTTGTGACAAAACCCTGACATAAAAATTTACATTTATTGAAGGATTCATATATACAGTTTTCTTAAAGTTCCATTAATTACACAACAGTTGCCGTTCACCGTTAATGTTCTTTTGACACACCGTTAAAGATAACTATGACACTTGTCACAACTTTTAATTCTGCTGCTATCATCACCATTGCTCATGGTTTAAGTTTCTCTGTAGCCACATAGAAACCAGCATTCTTACCTCATCTAATAGTCTATGGTTTCAACAAGCAGAAGTTTAATGTGCCTGAACTATTTTCTGTGGATTGATTTGACATGGCATGTGATTAGTTTGCCTCCTCCTCAAAAGTTAATAAACGTCATCAAGGGTTGTCAAGGGGTTGTCAAGGGGTATGGACCAATCAGATTTAAGCATCTTACACAACCAGAAGATTAGTAAGAAAGTTTGATCAATAAAAGAATGTAGAGTTACCCATCAACCAACAGTCAACTAATGGTTACAAAAAAAAAAAAAAAAACCTGACTCAATGAGCTTTTGGTTAGATTGTTTAGGGGTAAATCTTTACATCTTTTGTTTTGTTTTCAATATGCTTCACCCCTACTCTGCATATTACCAAAAACAATGGGAGCCTGCGTTTGTCAACAGAGCGGTCGATCATCTTTTAAACATCAAATAACTGTCTGTCCTGCACATACTCTACATTACGAGCTATCGGCTATGACAGAATCTATGTTTGAGGGGAAAAAAAGTTTGTGTATTTTAACTTTCTATTTTTACCCATGCTTAATGTGTTATAATGGAGGAGGACAGTCCTAAAACCCATACAGCAGCTAGCCACAAGGGGGAGCTATTTTTTTTTTTTTTTTTTTTGGCTTTACTGAGATTTTCTGGTGTTCTGTCCATGTTTTTATGCCGGCTATGATCACAACCTGCTGTCTCACTAGTGTTCAAAATGGCTGTGGGCATCTATCAAAAGGAAATCTCATCGTTGCAGGACAAGACAAGTTAAACAAAAAATTTATGGGATGATTTATTTATTTTTGTTTAAGAAATAAACAGGTCTTAATTTTTTTGGCCTTGGCAGAACAGAAAGTTCCTGCTAGAACCGACCATTATGCAGATGCAGTAATTCCTAGTAGACATTTCTTTAACTGTTTCCTGGGGAGCACACACTGCAGCAGCCACACTGTAAGTACAGCTTTTTATGTCTGGCTCAAGGGGACTCCAACAGGAACTTAAAACAGCAAGATACCCTGGTTGTCCTCTTCTTCATCCTGCTCCACCATCTTGCTGTTAAAGTTGTAGAGGTATTCCTCTCCTGAGAAACGGAGGTTCTGGATGTGTGTCAGTTGGCCCCCATGTGAAGAAGATGTGATGTGAGGGAGGATAGCTTCAGGCTAATTAGGCTTGCTCTGCCGTGGTCAGCCTGAGTGAGCACAGCGCTGCGGACAGCCTGTGGTCAGCTGGACCTCTCCTAGCCTTTCACCGACCACACAGACGTGATTGCAAACACATAAACACTTCGATTCAGGCCGTGGGCACAAACTGCTTTCCTTCTGCCATGTTGAATTAGCTGTCAGTTTTGTGCCAGTTTCATGGACGAGGATTTAGTGGAGCTGTGGACAAAAATATACTGGATTCAATAATAAAGACTTAAAAACTGTCATTAGAGAGAATAATTCTTAGCTATGACTGTGTCCATGAAGTCAGCCCATTCATTTTTATAATTAGAAAAGAAGTGGGTGCATGGGAAAAGAAGAGAGAGAAGCAGGGAAAGCAGACGGGAGACAGATGCACTGAAGAGGGAAAGTAGAAAGAATTGATGAAGCCAAACCATTCAATCCAGTTCAGGTTTGAGCCACCACTGACCTGCTTTTAAACAGCCAAACGCCTCCAAAATCTGGCTTTTCTCTTCCTCTGATGAACTGCAGTTGTCACACAGCCAGTGGGATTACTGCTAAGATTTTTGTACGGTTCTGGTTGCTGTGATTTGGTTTTTGAGTCATCAGCAAGTCACTTTGATTGGCTACAGAGGAGGCTATATGAGGCTGCAATTAATTGGGAGGGAAGACTCAGGTTTGAAAAAAAAACTGGTTATTTGGTATTTGAGTGTAAAAGATTTCTAAAGAAGTATTTCTCAATCAAAATGACATCGAGATTGATTCTGCTCCCTCACTTGATAAATGGATACATGAATCTTTCTTTTTGAATTATTCTTCAGTCTTTGTTGTTGCATTTTCTTTCTTTCTTTCTTTCTTTCTTTCTTTCTTTCTTTCTTTCTTCCTTTCGTCCTTTCGTCCTTTCGTCCTTTCTTTCGTCCTTTCTTTCATCCTTTCTTTCGTCCTTTCTTTCATCCTTTCTTTCGTCCTTTCTTTTTTCTTTCGTCCTTTCTCTTTCTTTCTTTCTTTCTTTCTTTCTTTCTTTCTTTCTTTCTTTCTTTCTTTCTTTCTTTCTTTCTTTCTTTCATCCTTTGGTTTCTTTGGTCCATCTTCCACTGTACATACTTGTTTCGCTTTTTCCCTTCCTTTTTTTTTAAAAATTCTCCTCCTTGTATGTATTTTTGATCTCTGCCAGACATACCCTTTCTTTGGACTGCTGTTTTGGATTTTAGTAGAATTTTGTTTCTCCAAACTGTTTTTAGCTGCATCGTGTAAATTAACCTGGCAGTGAAGGCACCACATCGGCATCATCTCAAAGACAAACATACGGCTCAGCGTTGTGGCTGGGAACGGAGTATTGATGCTGTGATATGGAGAATAAGATGACACAGCGAGTGTTTTCTATATGAGCCTGGTTTCTATTCAGCATTCTCTGGGCTCTAACCATCAGGAGCTCTTTTCTGTTTCTTTCTGCTTGGTGACTCTGAGTCTCTCTCTGGGCTTCTGCTGGTTGAAAAACTTTTCTACTTTGCTGCATAATCATTCACTCAATTTTGGACACTTATCTCTTCAAAAAGTACCTTGATGAATCAGTCCCTCTTTCCTCTAATCATTTTAATTGCTGTCCCTTAAACCTCGGCTCTTATTTGAGTTCTTTACCGAGCTCTTACACACTCATTTATGCTTCACAGGAAGTTTGTACCTGCAGGCTCTGGCCCTTGAACTCCTTATAATTGGTTGCTTGCAATGATGCATGCAGTCATCAACAGATGTGAAGTTAATCTATTGCTTGTAAAATCGTTCTGCTTTTTATTTATGGCCTGAAATATTAAGCTGAATGTAAGCAATTTAAAACCGTCATCTCTCTTTTTTTTCCTACCTGCAGTTCTGCAAATACAGACAGCATTTTACACCGTAATCAGAAATTCCCCTTCAGCATCATCTTTGCATGCTCTTTCGATTCATCCATCATCCTATTTGGTACCTTTTTACTCTCACTTTTCACAGTAAATATCCCCTTTGCCCTCCCTTTTTTTTCTCTTCCCACCTGTTTTTGCATCTCTTGAATCTCTCTGCACCCACACGGTGTTTGCTCTCCTCACTCTTTTATATCTCTCTGTCTCCCTTGATCTCTTTTCTCCTCTCTTTCTGTTTTTATCTGTCTGGCTTTCTCTTTTTATCTGGGATGGAAGGAATGCAAGAAAGGCTGTATTGTCTTAAACACTCGAGTGGAGAGAGCGCTGTTCCTTTTATTTGAACAACATTACAATCGAAAGTCAAATATGCTTTCCCTGTTTTTCATTTTAGGAATTATTTCGGTAGAGTTAAGAAATTAAATAAATAACTTGGCTACAGAAGTTTTAGACTCCCTCCCTCCCTGATGATGTCCTGCAGTTCTTCAGATGGTTGCCTAAATCCAAAAGCTGCTGTCTGAATGTTTGTATCTGTCCCTGTTCCTCCTCCCACAGTGATCCCTCTCTCTCTCTCGTCCTGCTCCTTGTGTGTTGCTGTACAGGAGTGGCTAAGAGCATGCGTCTCAGCAGGTTGGCATAACATTAGAGAGGGCATGCTATTTGATATGGCGGTAATCTTCTGTTAAATCCCCCTAGAGTGAAACACAGCCGCCTGCAGCTTTGCACCGATTCCAAAAATGGTTTTATTTCTTCCTCTTTTTATTTATTTCTCTCTCCACAAGTATACCCACTTGCTAAGATCAGCTCTGCATATATGTGTGTGAGTGTGAGTGTGTGTGGCATGTATGGGTGTGGAATTAGCAAGACTTAATGTCACTGTCCCCAGTTAAGGCGCTGGTTAAGCTAAGCTGCCTGGTATTGGTTTCAAGCAGAATAATGTGATTTAGTGTTGTGCAGACACTGAGGGCAGCTGTGTGTCATCCATGTAATAATGTGCGGTTGGTAAAACTCAAAGGTGGCTGGTAATTCTTTTGGCTGAGCTGTTGGTTTCGTCTCCATGTAGATTACTTTGAAAATGTAACTTCTAAGCTTTTCCCACTTTTGAATCTCTGATAAAGCTCCTTCGTCTTCATGTTTCCTCTGTTTATATTGTTCAGCTCTGGTGGTGCCTTCCCCAGATATGTAAGCTACCCATGCCCATGGAGCTAATGCATCCTCATGCCATCATGGATGCAGGCTTTTGATCTTTGCTCTGAGAGCAAGCTTGGTATCCCCTCTCCTCTTAAGTGTGGAGGATTTAGTGTCCATGATTTACAACATAAATGTCAAATTGTAAAAAATCAGACCGGGACAGTTTTCCTCCTCACCTCAGTCGGTTGAGAATGGGCTCAGGCAGAAGTGTTTTCTGATTTTTTAAGTAACATTTCTATTACTAAAATCCAATCCACACAGGGAGAAATGTGCCTGGAAGCACAAAAGCATCACACCGCAGTGCCACTCAAGTCAGCGTTCCATCGCAGAGGGAGTGTTGCGTGTCTCAGCTCTCTCTCTGGCACTCTGCTTTGAGATACAGTCTATTTTCTACTAAGTAAGCGCTTGTTGTAAATTGCGATCTGAACAGAAAAATTTGAACTTGATGGGGAGTCAGGCACACAAAAAATAGCCTACAGATGATCCAGTCAGTTTCAAAATAAAACAAAATATTGTTAGATTGTTTAGACGAGGAATATAGATCGAGGACATAATTGTCAACGGCTTCAACATGATGTTGATCACAGCAGGACGTTTAGCTGATAACTTTGTCAGAACGTTAAAGCCAAGCAGCAACCTTCAGCTCGAGACTGGCTGCAGAAGGACCAGAAACAAAAATCCCCTCTTTTTACAGAGTTAATAAACATATTTCCTGCCTTTCTTTAAAAAAAACAGCTTTATTCTTGGTACCTAATTTTTCCATCAGCACATACTTTATTGGGGTGGAATTTTCTCATAACATATCGATGCTATTAAATGTACAAGTTTTGCCCTTGTAAGGGCATGACTGTCTTGACTGACAGGTGGGCCCCTTGTATCTGAGAACAACACAATATTACAGAATAGATCTTTTCATATTTAACACTTTATTAATAATATCCATATGAACAGGAATCCAACCAGAGAAAGGCTCTGTGAACTTTTGTTTGTATGTTTTTTTTCTCTATACTTAGCTCACTGCTCCTGCAGTGCTTTCTGCTGTGTTATACTATAAACAATGGTCCTCTGTGCCAGGGAACACCCGTGGCACTGTCTCTCCAAGGCGAAGTGCTCCCAGTGTGAATTGAGCTTAATGAAGTGAACAGGAATGTAAAAATCACTGCAGCATTGATGCTGGCTGCCTTGTCACTGTCAGGGCCTGTTGACACTTTCTTTTCCATATACCAGCCTCCAAACACCACTGTATCATTTAACCCTCCAATTTGTCTCCAGTTTTATTTGTTTTCCTACAGCAAAAAATTCTGATGTCAGCTGTGATGGATTTCTTTTTGGATATTGATATAACCACAGTTAGTCCTAATTGAGTATTCAGCTTAGATGTGTAATTACAACAGAACAGATAATATCCACTACGAGGCAAAACAAGCATTTATTCCGATCAGTTTGTTCTATGTAGAGTTGAACACATCATGAAGTGATTAAACTGTCAGTGTTTGTTTTCTGAAAACATGTACTTGTGGTTTTCTTTCAGAAATACAAGGAGTTTGAGCGAGCGGTGCGAGTGGAAGAGATTGATGGGCTGCGGCTGGTAAAGAGGCTGGCGGAGGACATGGAGGAGATGTTTCACAAGAAAGCCCAGGCAATGAAGGTACCTATTTAAACTTCCATCTTTGTTACCGTCACATAAACATCAACCTTCCCTTTAAACTCAAACAAAAACAGTAAAACACAAAGAAACTTCTCTGTGAGAACTCTGAAATGATAATGGATGGATAAATACACAAATCTGTTTATGGTAGATTCCAGAAATGGAAATAATAGAATTAGCCCCTCACAGTGAAGTATTTATTTCTGACCACTCAGCTGACCAGATTGGATGTCCAAAGATGTACTGTGGTGTTACATTACAACAGTGATACAGACACATCCTACTATGCTGTGTGCTTGATGAAGATATGTGGTGAAAGGTTGTGGGTGTGTGACAGACAGGGAGGCTGCTGTATATCTCACGACTGGAACTTGCCACCAGTGTTGGGCCTGTTAATGAAAAAAAAGTAATATATAACTTATTACCCGTTACTCTTTTTAAAAGTATTATTATTACTTTACTTATTCCTGGCCAACAGTATTATGTTACACTACTGATTATATTACTTTTCTTTACATCCCAAAAAATTGGAAATCGTGTCCCTTCTCTTTGTGATTCTAACTTGGCACATGGCCTCTGTTTCATTGTCATATGTGAAATTACCAGCAGGTGCATATTTTCCTGCAGCCTATGAACGTATCATAGTAACAGGCTATCTGAAATACACACCTGCTTCAACTGAGGATGAGAAGAGACACAATTTTTGAAATCCAGTCTAAGCTGATCTACACAATGTAAACCTGACAAAGATGCTGCTGTCATCTTTTCTCTCAACAAAACTTAAGTGATGGGCATATCTCCAGCTGCTGAATGTAAACGTGTACTGCCCCAGCTTTCAAGCTAGCCAAGGTTGCCAGGTATGTATAAGCCAAAAAAGCCAAAAAAAGTGCCTAAAAAGATGCCCAATTCTGCAGGAAAACTGCATACCTGGCAACCATGAAGTGAGCTACATTGCTGCTCGGCTGACCTGAGCGATGAAATTAATCTGTGGATCACTCTATATTAAATCATTAGAGGGTTAATAACAACAGTAAGGGAATAACAAGTTATTTTGTGGGATAACTGTAATATGATAACTGGAATTTCTAGAGTAATTCGATACACTACTCATTACCACTAAAAGTAGTATTATTACTGTAACGTGTTACTGACAAACACTGCAGAAGAAGAGATGAACTGACAAAGAACTTAATAAACACAGACTAAATAGACAAAGAATGAATCAACACAGGTGTGCAATGAGACATAGGTGAAACTCATGAAGGGTAATAAAGTCTGGAGGGCTTGAGGTTAAACTAAACCAGAAACACAGGGAGCAAGAACTACAAAATAAAAACTGGAAACAAAGAAGACTTGACCTGAAAACACAATGAAGAACACACAAAACAAGGATCACTATTCCAACATGGAGGATAACTAATGACACAAAGAAACACAAGATAAATCCACAAGACAGATAAACACACAAGGGGAGTCTTTACTACATCACATTCATTTAAAAGGACCTGTCAATACTTCACTTGCACATCTCCTTGCAAAGCTCATGATGTGTTCATTAAATATGCATTTAATGCTTCTGCTGTGGAGACAGTCATGTGGGAGACAATGTTTTAGGTTAACTGCTTATCCAACCAGATCGCAATCATCATATTGAGTGAAAACATCCTCTTGTACACAATGGAGAGGAAATTGTATCTGGTGGTGAAAGGCCATCGTGATCTCGCCAATGTTATTTTTTGCAATAATCCAAGTGTTCAAGAAATAATAAGGAAAATGTTGCAAAGTCATCTGTTAGTGAAATGTTGACATCATAGCTTCAAAAAACTTAGGAAGTAGTTACGCCTTTCTATATGTATCCTGCTCGCTTTGGCGAGGCAAAGCTAGAAGCGAGTGTAGATGGTTATCTATCTGCTTTCTCCTGTAGATTCATTTGTCAGAGTTACTGCTTTTTTGTATAATATGATCACTCATGACTTCATAACTGTGAGGTCATGCCTTTAAGGCTGTGAATATATGTGTGTGTGTGTGCGTGTGTGTGTGTGTGAGTTGTCAATGTTGTAACAGGTGCAGTTCAGGATGGCTTCGCCATGCTCTGCCTGTCTGGCTGCAGCTCTAGCTCCAGGTGATAGATCCTATCAGGACAACATGGTGCTGTTAACAGAAATTGGATTTCTCTCTGAGAGTCTGGTCCAGGGATACAAGCTAAAAGGAAAGCAAGAGAGAGAGAGAGAGAGAGGGAGAGAGAGAGAGAGGTGCACAGACAGTGACAAACCATTTCCGTGCAGTAGTGTTGTGCATGTGTTATTATGCTTTTGCATGATACCTTTGCCTGGTTGGATTGCATGACCATGCCTGCTCTGGAGTGTTATATTCACTTCGAAAGCTTTTACATCCCCGGTCAAGCACATGCACAGCAGAACAAGGAGAAGAGATTCAGTATGCAGTGCTTAAATGACTCATCTATTAATGGTGTCATCAGGTGGGTTGTTTTTGATCACTGAGATTCAATTAATTGGAGTCATATCACGTTTGTGTTGGTGTGTGCTGTCCCATCCAAAGTGTGTTAAATCCCTGGAGGGTATACTCAGTTAGCTGGTATCTTCTTCTAGCAGCGTGATGCCTGATAATTATTGATCTTTAGGGGTTTGTGTGCCAATTTGTTGTTGTTATGTGTGTGGAGTACGGCTGATAGGGGTGTATTAGAAGGAAAAGAGGCCACCTGGCTGATGGAGTTTTGGATGAAAGCCTTTATGGAAAGCAGAGGATGGAAAAATAAAAGCCTCACACATCCATGAAGAATTCAAGTCTGGACAGTTGCCAGCACTCCACTGCCACCTTTCTCATTTTCAACACTGACAGTCTGCTTTTGTGATAAATTGTTAGTTTTGAACATACAATGGCAGCTTCCATGAGCCTTTCCCCCTCTCCGTCTCCATCTCTTGTTACTTTTAATACCTGAACTCTCATCTGTCTTCTTACTCTGCTTTTGTGCTGCCTTTCCTATCATCCCTTGCTCTTTTGTCTGTCTCCCCTCTCTCCTCCTTCTCTACCTCTTCCCATCTTTCTGTCTTTTGCCAAAGTATACGTGGCGCTTGAGCGATTCAATTTCCGTGCAGACGCCCTCCCCTGTCCGTCAGCATGGTTTTATCTCCTCGTCTCCACGTTGATTCCCCCCTCTTTATCGCTCCCTACACCTGCAGGGAGACTTGGGCTCGGCTTCAGTTAAAGGGTGCACCTGTACATATAAATATGTGTATACCTGCTGATGTCATCCTTTTGGATGTGTTTGAGTGAGAAAAGGTTTGTGCTGTCATTTGTGTGTTAAGATAATAGCTTGATTTGGAAGAAGAATATGACAGTGTGCGAAAACATGCTTGAGTCATGGGATTAAAGCTTTGGCCTGTTTAGTGTGAGTTGTTTTGTGTACTAAAAGTCGAGTGCCAGAGTTGTTTTATGTGTATTATTGCTTTTACAGGTGGCGTTTGATTGGGTTCATTGTTTTATCTAATCTACCTCATCATCTTCACACCATGTATATTTATTTTTCTGGCTGAGTTGGCTTGTTGTTGGACAGAAAACGAAACTTCAGGCTGGAGTAATTTTTTCTCTCCAGCTGCTTCTGCTAATTTAATTTCAACTCCAATAATGGAGATAAGGTTAGAAAACAATGTTTAATGTTTAGTGTAAAGGACAGTGCTGTGTGTGAGTCTATGAGTGCATTTGTGTGTCCTTGTTTTGTTTGTTTTGTGGATCTTTATGTGTATTTTTCTGCTTATTCCTAGACAAAGTAAGCCTCTTAGCTTGTCATTGTTGTTTTCATTTACTCTGACTGAGAAGATGGGATAAAATCATTGTAGCAGCTCCTCCTCTTCCCTATATCCTTTCCTGTCCTTTCTTTTCCTCTCCTCACCTCTCCCCACCTCCTATCGCTCTTGAAGAAAGTTTTGTCCCCTGGCTTGCTGGAAAAATGGTGGCAACAGCCGTCGGTTAAAGAAACAGCGTTCGTGTTGTTATCAAAGTTGAGAGGCGTGGAGCTATTGTAATGCCCTCTTTGAAGTCAAGCACGTCTGTGTTTCATGTGACAAATGCACTTCAAAGCAGAGTGGATGCCTTGCTGCTAGGGCTGTTTCTCCTGTAATGGCATTCGGTGTCTGCATGCTCTGTACCTGCTGATATCATTTACCTGTGGCAGCTATGCCTCTGTAGCCCCAACATGATTACCAGTGTAGTGCAAGCAGGAAGTCTGCATGAGTGTATGTTCAAAATAAAAGGCACACACAGCACTTAAAATGGAATGCCTCTGCAAGAAAAACCTCTTATGATCTTTAATTTTCATTTGTTGGAATGCAGAGTGAATATTAAACACAGAACTCATGTTTGCAGTATTGTGACACAGCTCACCTGAAGAAACGCCATTGTACCTATACATCAAGATTAGGGTTGCATCAGTTCGATCCTGGTATCGGGTATCCGTTTGATACAGACTCAAAAAGCTAGATCAAAGGAAAGTAAAGAACCAATCCACTGAGCAGATCCATAGGGCTCATCCAATCAACTCAAATTTAGAAAATCCTCAAGTGGCCAAAGCACCATTCTCCATCTCATCCTCATATTAAATTATACAGAATTTTAAATTCATAGTGGTTTGGATCAGATCGGTATCAGTATTTGCCAATACTAAACTTTTTTGTGACTCAAAACGTTGGATTAGTTTGTCCCCATCCTTGGATGAAGTTAACTATGGTAGACAAACTTTTAATTCATCTCTTTGCAAATTTCAACTTACAAAAAAAATTGTGAAAGATTGAGAGACGTGCAAATCACTGTAACTATTATACACTTTTCCATAAATTGGCTCACTGTGATAAACAGCCAGTGAACCTCTTTTTTCAGGTGTGTGTAGGGTGATACGTTTAGTAATTACAGATGAACCATGTAAGAAAAAAAGATAAAAAATTACGTCTATGCTTATTCCTTACCAAGAGGGACCTCCAGGAGTAGACTCTAAAGCAGAACTTCCCGAAGCATCCACATGAGGCTAATTCCAAAAGCATAGAAAACCTCATGAACATCACTGTTAAACGGAACAGTTTTACATGATAAACACATTTACAGCCTGAAGCCTGAGGAATTTCCTCCAGCTCGAGGAATTGCTCTTTTTTTGTTTTACAGCTCAAAGCAATGTATTTTGCCTGGACTACTTTTAATACGGCACACAGTGCTGACGTCACGCATGCATCAGATGACCTTTATGTGTTTTGAAATATGGTAGGTGATTTGCCCTGGAATTTTTACCTTACAAATTACAGACATGGTCGATTCGCACAGAGTTAAAAACACAGACATCCTCCACAATTATTACAAATTATCAGAGGTCCCCTGGTGAAGCTTATCCCATGTGAATAGGGCTTAAGTCACAGAAATTAAAGCTTAACTGCCCAATCCAGGAGTCTCTTAGCCCTGGTGGAGAATACAGCAGTGGATCCCTGTCCTCCTGTCTTAGCTGACACTACTGCACAGTCACGCCGAGCTCACAGCACTGCTCCCCTCATTCCCCTCATTTCACTGGCTGTCCTCGGTCTCAGCTCATTGCCACTTCAGTGTGTCTCTGTGTGAGAGTCTTTTTAGAGTGATGGCTCCTAATGACAGAGCAGACCCAGGCAGTGAAGATCAAGACAGCAACAGCCTTTTATGTCGCCTTCTCTCTGTTTTATTTTCAGTCACCGTGAGGGTGATGGGATTGTTTCTTTTGGATTGATGAAATAGAGATTTATGTGCAGGAAAATGGGAAATAAAAGTCGTGTAGTAAATTTCAATAAAAAGGAGTCTAAAGTTTGGTAAGAGCATGAAAAAAAAGGGATGAGAGGGTGAGGAGTTCTGGGTGGAGTACTTCAGATTCCCTTTCCGTCAGCAAATCTGCTCAGAACTTTTCAAATATTGATTATTGGGACCTGATGTATCAAAGCACACTCCTCCCCTCCCCTTTTTTCTTTACCTCTCCCTCACACTTTTCCTTTGTACCCGTCTCTCCACTACCGCTCTCTCTACTTGGCTCATGCCCAATCTAAATGTGCAAAACAGAGGAAGCAAAGTGTCACAGAGCACTTTTTCCATTTTGTTGATGCCGCAACTCTTCTCCCACTGCTTTGACAATATTAATTGCTGTCCCCCTGTGCTATTGATGGGCTGACCCAAGCTAATCCTGCCCAGCCTTGCCTGGGTCTCAATGGATTGGGCCTCTGGCACATGCAGAAGCAAGCTTGATACACATGCACTTGTTTTGTTCATCTGTCCTAGATCAAATCCTTTATCCAAAAGAAAAGAATATTTTTAACGGAATTTAAAGTTGAACTGCACAATCATCTCCCAGAGGTTTTTTTGGTTCAGAGAGGTCTATTTAGATCTGTGATCTTATTCTTTGCTACCTTGGGAGAACATTTAGATTCAGGCCACTGCCCTCACCTCCCTTTGGTGCAAGGAATGTGCCGAGGCAAGCCTTAATGCACTGCTAAAAAAGAATCCAAGACTTCCGCTCGCAGTCAATAATGCATGTGACCCTGCATCCACCTCCCTCCTGCTGCTCTGCCGCTAGTCTGTAGCATTACTTAGTTGTAGATGACAGCTTTTGCCAACTATCACAGCTTTGGTGTTGAAATCATAGGGAAAGGCATTTGTGAAGGTCAGGGGCTCCTACCATCAGGGAATCTTCTGCTGAGCAAGTACGGCGCAAGAACAATGGGCCAATCAAGCTGACAGCTAAATGAGGGGGATCGTTTATGAACTTTTGAAAGAGTAAACAAGCTGAATCCTTTGTCAGGCAAATCATAATCACAAGTTGTTGGCTAATGAAAGCGGGTAGATGAGTGCAAATGTCAGAGAAATGGACTGGGCGTGTGGAAGGGGGCAGGCTGAAAAATGATGACACAGGATTGGAAATTAAGTTGATTGAAGGGAAAGACATTGCTTTGCCTTTTATGAGAGAAGAAGGCAGAGATTAGAAAAGATGATTTTTTTTCAGGCTCATACAGACTGGGTCCAAACCAGACAGAAGTAAAGATGATTAAAAGGAACAAACCTTCTAAACCAAAATATTTGTCATAGCATATGACTCTAAAATTACTCATCTGCAAAACACACAGATCTGCAAAACACACAGATGTCTCCGACTGACTGTATTTCCTCCAAAACAAAGTTTTTCTATTGTGATTTTCGGTCTTCTTTCAACCAGGTTGAGTGTTTGATCCCAGATCCCACTGCCCACCTGACAAAGCCTCCTTGGGCAACACACTTTACCACAATCTGCTGTGCCATGGGTGTGTGAATAACATTAGTTAATACTGATGGGTGCTTCACATAGCAGCCACTGCCAACGATGTATGAATTTTGTGTGAATGTGACTCGAGAGGTAACAGCTCTTTGAGTGGTCCATTTTTTATTTACCATTTAACAAATTTTAAATTCAAATGTTAAATCTGCAGGATTGTCTTTGTCCAAGTTTACAAGCTCTTAGCAAGAATCGATTTAAAAGTATGCCCACCACTGCTACATAGGTGGCATTAATTCCTTTCAGGTAGTTATTATTTGAAATCATTACAGTTGACCTATTGTGCAACACATAAAAAAAATCAACTGACATTTTAGCAAGATTCAAACTGGTTGTATGTCAAACAGCGAAAACGTTGACAACTTCAGAGCTCTGTACCTCTCGTCTTTTGGGTCAAGACCTGACAGGTCAACTGTGGATCGTGGGCAGAATTTTTTGGCCAATCTGGAGCTGATTTCATCTCCATGTGCAAGTTCAGTTCTACTTTGAGATTGAACATTAAAAGGAAAAAGAATTCTACATTTGGTCAAGGGCTAAAACAACATAAATCTCATTCAAACTCATTGGTCAAATAAAACTACAAAAGTTTCATGAAGTAGTAAAAGCAAGTTTCTACATCACATTAAAAAGGACTGTCTATCTAGCCCTGTTGAAATACATATTACAACAGGAACAAAAGAGTTCTTGTGAGCTCTCTTTTTGTGCAGAGGTCCTCTGAAACATTTATACTTAAGAGGCAAAATATGGTGTACACTGAGTCACTACAGACAATCAGTGTTGAGATTTCCTGACTTAGACTGCATCAAAAGTATTTTACCAATCAGACAAAGTTATTCAGTGTAAAGCCCCCATGTAGCTTTCTGTTCACAGTGAAACTCAGACTCGGGAACCGATGAACATAAGCTTCATTTTGAAGATTTGTGGTTGGGCAAATTTTGTATTCCTATTGACACTGTGGTAGAACGATCGTTAGCTGACAGGAACTAGATGTTTGTTCAGTTTGTCCTGAGATGACATCCAAAAAGAGTACAGAAGTTTACGGTCTCAGGAACCAGATACTCAGGTCAGCCTGACCCAAAAATGATAAACATCATGTTCCCAGCAATCAGAAAGGAAATTTGGCAAAACGTTCTCCAACGTATTCCAGCCAGATAAGCATGTTTACAGGAGGCCTCATTATTAAGGGTGAAGTGTGATCACTTACAGTTTGGCCATAGTTAGGGGTGTCCCCATCCGATATTGATATCAGATATGGGTCCGATATCAGAAAAAAAAGCCACGCTTGACCATGCTCTGTGCCTCTCCACCAAAAGTGAAGTTTCCTTCACATAAACTTGCATCTTCAGGATGCAGCCGGCAATGGAACAGGTAATAAGAGTTCAAACATTTACTTTTTACCTCATGTTCAAAGCTCGAATAAAAAGTGACAGCCCTAGTGTCGGCCGGTACTCAAGGCTTGAATACAGGTATTGTATTGGAAATGAAAAGGTTGTATCAGGGCACCCCTAGCCATAGTTCATCTTGCTTTAGTGATGTCTGGGTTTGTTCAGAGATGTGAGCTGTGTAAGGTGTTTTGAATAAATCTGGCAAGAGGCTGCAATTGCATTGCTGCAATGCGAGTTCACTTTAAGAACATATTGTTTTCATATAATAGCTGTTGGGTCCAAAGAATGAAAACTTTCTAATCAATGTGTTTCGATAATCAATTCTACTTTTTTAATATTTTTCTGTCCTAACTGACTTCTTCATTCTGACAGTGTTGGTGTCACCTCAGGAATCTTGACAGTTTCAGAATATTCTCAAAATTTCTGGAAAAGCAACAGTGGTTAAATTGAGCTTGTTAACCCAGAACCTCATTTTTTTCTGTTTGATTCAGGCTTGAAACAAATTAACACATCAAATGAGCTTGAGGGAATAAGGAAACAACCGAGTCTGACCTGAAGCAAAGCAGTTTCTAACAACATCAGGTCTTTGCTAAGAACAAATCAAAGCTCTCTAGTGATGACAGAGACCTGCAAAAACACATCAGGGATCTATAATCACACTCATGCTCTTACACATCAAATCCAGACACCACAGTGAGCCTTGTTAACTCTATGTGTTCAGCTTCTCCCCTGTCAGCCGCAGTGAAGGCTTGCATGTATGAGCACGTGTTTTCAGGCAGACAAAAGGGCCTGCCTCTCTGACAGTGTCAGTTTAATTATTGCTGTCATCACTTCCCAAACCAGGGTTTTCAACAGTGTCTTAAGAAAAAAAAGTAATTTGCTCTCCCTTTTTAACTGCATTGAACACTCTGGCAGGACCACCTAATGAGAAAAAAGACATGGCAGGCTCATTTTAGTTTTATGCTAGACACAAACACTTTCAGATTGTTATTACACAGTTCTTGTACACATGCAGCAATGAAGCAAACTCACAGACAACACTTGGAAGGCTGGTCCCAGCTATATGCTCACACTGAAATTCACAGGAGTGATTTGTCAGTAACCTGTTTTCGCAATGGAAAAACACTTTATTTTAATGTGAATCATTTTTACCTCAAAGCTTCTGCTCATGCAAAACAAGTTCCTCTTTATGAAATATATGCCAGAATAGATAGCTTTACGAGTAAAATGGAAGGTGTTTAAATATTCAGCAGAGTGCAGTAGATATTAAATTATTATTTGCAGTGTGTGATGCAATGCATATTTTAAAACTGAATGACAGACTACAGATTTCATCAAACATACACTGATACACTTGCACACTCTTCTTTTAAATGACTGGCATTTGCAAAAATGCCTTCTAAACAGAAAAGGTCAGAGGTCTGAAATCTCAACGTGTTAGTTGAGAAAACCATTAACACTCTCATTTGCACACACAAGCCCACACCATCACTCATGAACAAAAGCTGAAAGTGTTTCCATCAACACATGCTTCACAGGAAGCGTCTGACATTTTCACAGGGAGTGTGAGGCTAAGCGTTAAGACCTTTAGAGAGTGTTATTCTTTCATTCCTGTCTTATCCTCTTTTCATTCCACCATCCTTATCTTTGTTTGTTCCTAAAGCGTTCTTTTAAGCAGGTTCGCCCACCTTTTTTCCAGGGCCAACATCAGGGCATCCAGATGTTGCCCCATGCACTAAGGAACATGCTCTTACATTTACATGAGAGTTCCTTATTATGATTTTAAAAATAAGAAGTGCAGAGGAAAGAGAACACAGGGACACTGCTGGTTTGAGGAAGAGAAATTGTACACAAGAATTGATGGCTCAAAGGAATCAAACACAGATTGATATGCAACAATATGCAGAGGCCAGGTGTGTTGCTATGGTGAAGAAAATGATTGTCCAGCCGCTAGATTACAGCGCTCACTTCCAAAAACAGCCTGACTGCACACGCAGTAGCAGGGGCACACACACAAACACACACACACACACACACGGCTCAGCTGAAATAAGCTCACTGATTGCAGTAGTTTTATAGGAAAAGCCATTTGAATAGAAATGGAAGTGCATTACCAAAACTTATAGCCACCAGAGCCAGCTGTGAATGAGAGGAATGGCCTGCTATGAGAACACACTATAGGCAACACAGCTGGAAGATGAAAAGAGTGCTTGTGTGTTTGTGTGAGAAATTTCCGAGACTAGTGCTGATATTCAACGCTCAAAAACCTTTATAACATCCCTCACCTCTGGCCTCAATTAAAAGCTCTGTGTCAAGTCATTATTAATTTAGAAAATGGATTGAATAATAAGATTGATGAAATCACAACAATATACAAATTAAGCTAAAGCATTTGGATTTCCTTCTCCTGATTGACTGAAGTATCAGTCATAAAGGCCGCCTCCTTCATGTTAAGAGATGAAAGAGTAGTTTAATGTTATAACAAGAGAACGTGTCAAATAGGTTTTTTTGTAAATCATAGTTTAGGTCAGTAACGCTCGTTCTGAATATGCTGATTTATGACCACTCTTTATTAACATATTTGGTTTTAAGTACTTATATAAAGCTATTAAAAGAGGAAACATTCCATGACTGACAAGTCTGTTGATGAATGACAACTCTAGAGAATCTTTGTGCGAAGGGTTCTCTGCCATTTACCAGCTGTACTAGCAAAAAGGGGCAGGACAGAATGGGTACAGATTCTGACTCTAACCGATGTCACAGTGCATCAGGAGGAGGAGAAGACATTTTATCCAAGTTTCTGTTCAGTCAGCACTTTAACTGTGATTTATAGAGCAAGTTTCTCCTGTGATGGACCAGAGGCAAAGGAACTGGCAAATCTGCTTCTTCAGCTGTTATCACCAACACCGGAGCCCCTCAGGGCTGCATACTCAGCCCCTTCATTTTACAATGATTTTATACAACTCATTGTTGCTTATTTTGTTTTGTCATTATTATTCTCTCGCACCATCTTGTAAGACTTTTGTTCAGGGCAGCTTCAGATTTAAGCGAGCACAAAAGTTATATACAGGAGAAGATGTAAAAACATTGAAACTAGCTGGACTTAGTTCAATGGAATCAATAAACTCGAAACATATTTTAGCTATTATTTTTGATACTCAATATTGTTAAAACACAAAGCAAAAAAAAGTGTGCAGCTTCACTTTCTTATCTCTTTAGCAAACATTACAGATATTAAATATTTGAAACTATCCCTAATGAAAAGATCTTTACAAAATAAGTCTGATTCATTGATTGACATGCCTTGCATTTATAATAGCAAATAGCACTTATCAATTCATTCTACTGTTCACAGTCCCTTTACTTATGCACTAACTTGGAAATAGAGAAGAGCTCACAGTGAGAGGAGCCTTTCCCCCTCTGGCATAGCTGCATTAATGGCATTATTGACTCTTGTAATATCTGTGTAAGTGCATATAAGTAAAGATGGCCTCAAGCGAGGGGTAAATGTGCATGTGTGACCACGTGTATACACAGTATATTACGTAAATCTTCATGTCTCTGTGTGGAAATATAGCAGAGGAAACAAATCTCCCCCCAGGACAAGAAAAAAGACTTTCAACTGTGTCTGATACACAAACACTCTCACTTATTAACACACACAGCACATCACTGTTTGCCGTCTTTATAATCATTTAATATGGAGCACTCAGTGCATGTGATAACCTCAGTGAGACACACTTGAAGGAGGATTTCTTGTACAGTACAAAGAAATTTTATTGTAGGTATTGTTATTTTTGCAGGGGTGAATTTAACCACAAGTAGGAAAGATAATTATTGTACAAACTAAAATGACCATCACCAACGACCACTTGATGTCTGCTGAAAATATACTGCTATTCAAATCATGGCTTCTGGAAATTTAGAACAACTGAACCATTTTTACGTACTTATGACTGACTTTTGCTTTTATAATAAATGTATTGTGAATATCTTTTTTTTTTCAGGCAAAAAGTCAATTTTTTTATCATGTCTGTAAGGTCTATAAGATCATGAATGATTAAGTTCAGATAAAACTAATAACAATTTCAGGTGTGCCAGTCCCCTTAAGTAACAAATACAAATCACACACTGTGCACACAGAAAGACACCAGTGACTTTGTACAAAAATAAAGATGAGATGAGATGAGATGAGATGAGATGAGATGAGATTAGATAAATTAAGATAAGACAAGACTTAATGGGGGGGATTCTTTTGTTGCAGCATACAGCAAGTGAAAAGTGGAAGAACAGTACAGTGAAATATAATGCAAAGTACAATATACTAGCTAACTTTAACAATATGATAAGTAAAGAAAATAAACTGGAATAAACTGGAGCAGACTATACAAATTACAAATGGACAAATTAGCAAGATTAATAATAGCATACTTAAAACATAAAAGATAAATATTAACCTGAATTGAGAATCTATGTATAAGAGGCAGAAGCTACAGGTATTTATGAGTAGCATGGGTGAGGTAAGGTGTAGTGTAGTCTCCAGAGGGTGAGGGGCTCCTCAGCGTTGGGACAGTCTGGAGCTTCCTGAGTTTTTAAACTGTCCGATGGCAGTGGGCACAATGCAGTCTTATACCTGGGTGGAATTATGTGCTGACTGAAGGAGCTGCCCATCTGCCACAGCTCATCATGAAGGGGGTGAGAGGAGTTATCCAGAATGGCTTCAATCTTGTCCTTCATCCTCCTCTCAGCCACCGACTCCGAACTCTCCAGTTCTAGTCCGACCACAGCGTGGGCCTTCCTCACCAGCTTGTTAACCATGCTGGTCTCACCAGTCTTGATGGCACCACTCCAGCACACCATGGCAAAAAACAGTGCACTGACAACCATGGACTTGTAGAGGGTCTTCAGGAGTCTGCTGTTGTTGTTTTGGACCCCAAGATACTTGTAGGAGTCCATCCTCTCCACCACCTTCCCCTGGATGGTGACAGGGGCAGGGGGACTTCTCTTCCTCCTGTAGTCCTTGACCAGCTCCTTGGTATTGAGAAGTAATAATAAATATAAAAAGTAATAATCATAAAGAAAATGTCTCATAGTTTTGATATCCTGGTTTATAAATGATGTGCCTCTCAAGAAAATAATCTGTATGTTATAAATTGATGAAAAGGCCGAATTTTATTTTGTTACCATAATAATAATAAAACTATGCAACCAACATTTCACCATGATCATCTTCAAATGAAGACAGTGGCAGGCTGCCTGCTTTAGACAAAAAGTGATTTCTCTCCACCCTAAGGGCACACACTGCAGATGAAACCAGTGAGAGGGTGATGGCAGTGTGTGTATGTTTATATGTGTGTGACATTCAGAGTGTGCATGTGTAAGACAGCATGGAGTGATGATAGTTTGTTGTGGTAGTGTCCAAAGAACCTGAGGCAATCATTGCCTCTGCTGCTGAACCATTTAGGAAAACGGCCTCTGTTCACGAGATAGTCATGTGTCTGTCTGTTAGTGTGAGTCTTGAAGTGTTGCTCTAGTGCGTAGGGGTACTTATGAAGGCTGTTGTAAAGTCACAGTCTGTATAGATGTTTTTCTGCCTATTATTTTTCACTCACTAATCGATTCACTTTTGTGCTGTATTTCTTATACCCTCTCTGTCCCTTTCCTCTCCTCCTCTAGAGGCTGGTGGAGGCAGCAGAAGAAGCCCACCTACAGCATGAGGAGGACCCAAATCTACAGGTATGTGTTACATTTCTATGTCCTGTCTTCATCATATTATAAGCGTAAAAACATAATCACAATCAACATGCTGTTTCCCTGGCATTGATTAAATCCTGTTGAACATAATTTATCATTGAGATGCATATGTTCCACTACAAAGGAGGACAAGGAATTTTCTTTCACTTGGCTTAGCCTGCAGTCCTTGAAAAGTGTGTAACTCCACTTTGTTCTGTATTCATGCATCAGTGTGTGTATCATTATCAGCAAATGTCCGTCTGATTAAAATTTGCATTCATACGAAAACTTTTACAATTAACTGTATGTTTGTTATTGTTTGTTGGCTAGACTATCCCTTGACTGAAAAGGGTGTGTTACTCAGAGTGTAGAAACACTTTTAGCATGTAGCAAAATAGAAAGTGTAAGGGATCAAATAGGGATCGGATAGGGATAGGGATCAAAACCAGGTACTGTTAAGGACCGAGTTCTGCCTTTTTCAAAACCAGACATCAATAACAAAATTAGCTTACTGGTTATGTCATCCCATAGGTCTTGGGATGTAATATGCAATTCAAGTCAGACACTACGGTTTAACAGTGTTGATTAGAGTTTTTCAAATAGATATTCAAAATATCAAGATGAATTTTTTTCCAAGCAAAAGATAAAGAGGAAGCAAAATGCAGTTTGTGGTGCAAAATAATTTCTTGGGAAAAAGGGACGACAACTTTGATAGTCAAGCACGTCAACATTGTGCATAAAATTAACCAAAACGCAGTATCTTCCACTGACTTCAGGTTGACTCTGGCTGTTGATGCTGCTCTGGGATAGTCATCCTCGTCCTCCTCCCAAAGCTGCTGTGATTGTTACACTGAGACATTGTCCAAAGAACTGATAATAATAATGGTGGAGTTCAATCCTCTGCTGTTACATAATAAAATAAACAGAACAGCATTCTATGATAAATGTCTTCCTATTGGTTAAGATCTCTCCTCATAATTGGTTAAAGTAGAAAGATGAGAATTTTTTTCCCCCATTGACAAATGCCAGTGTCGCATCTAATATTTCTGGATAAAAGTCACATTTTGTATATCAAATAAAACTCAACTGCTCTTTTAACAGTTTGGGTTAAACTTTTGACTCTGCATTCAAGTGTGAATTATAAACCATGAATTATTTAAGGGATTATATTGCCCTCAAATTCCTACTGAGAAGTAAACAAATTCTGAACTCTTCCCTGTGACTTCCACTTCAGTTCTGCAGACATCAGGAAATACATTCAGCTAATCATATCTGCATACACACCCCCAAACCCAGCCTCTGCTCGCTGGTTCTGCTTCAAATCCATTTGAGCAGCTTTAATTTTTAGAGTGCAGCTTTATATAGCGTGTATCTGCGTGTGTGTGTGTGTGTGTGTGTGTGTGTGTGTGTGTGTGTGTGTGTGTGTGTGTGTGTGTGTGTGTGAGACAGAGAGAGAGAGAGAGGGAGGGAGCCAGAGAAAGAAAGAGAGACAGAGAGTGCACTTGTGATGCTCCGTCTAAGTCTGCTGCACATCATACACATCTCAGAACACAGTTTGTAGAAGTAGGAGGAGCAGCAACAGAAAGTTGAGTTTTAAAGAGGAAATATGATGCTAAGCTGACTTGGAAGTATTTGCTGCTCAACTACTTATAAACTCTGTGGTGTGTGTGTGTGTGTGTGTGTGTGTGTGTGTGTGTGTGTGTGTGTGTGTGTGTGTGTGATGTGTGTAATGTGTGCCTGTGTCTCTGCCTGTGGCGATGAGCATGTGTTTGCTCTGTCAGCTCTTCAAGGCATTACAGTGAATGCCCAGACATTTTCTGCTGTCATGGATCATTAAGGAGGATCAATTCCTATATTCAACCACTGACTGCTGTCTGGCTCTGGATCTGCCTCTCATGGAACCTCTTACCTTCTTTTCTAATTTTTTTGGCAAAACCACTCAACACTCCACATGCTTAGTTTTTATAAACATGCAGCTTATAATTGAACTGTAAACAGATCATATGTATCGTATACAGTAAAACGTATATGGACACTGACACCCATCTACTTTTTTGTTTATTCATTCATTCATCTTCTTTACCGCTTATTCTGTTCAGGGTCGCGGGTGGTTGGAGCCTATCCTAGCTGTTGTAGGGTGAGAGGTGGGGTACATCCTGGACTGGTCGCCAGTCAATCACAGGGCTGACACACAGAGACAGACAACCTTTCACGCTCACACTCACACCTACGGCAACTTAGAATCACCAATTAACTTGATGAGCATGTTTGTGGACTGTGAGAGGAAGCCGGAGTACCTGGAGAGAACTCACGCAAGCACGGGAGAACATGCAAACTACACACAGAAAGGCCCCAGCTCTGAAGTGGGATTTCAAAGTGGTGACCTTCTTGCTGTGAGGCTGCAGCACTAACCGTTGCTGTGAGGTTGCAGTTCTCCTATGTTTATTTTTGGTTTTTTTTATACATGATGATCCTGTTCAGTTGTTAAATGATAAATATTAATGTGCTAAGGCATCTGTGATTAGTAGTTTTTTGGTGATTAAAATAAGTAAAGCATTGCATCACACGAGCATTTTGAAGCCAGCTTTGGTGTCTCAAGTATGCACAGGTGTACATGCTTCATTCAGTAGACCATGATGTACTGCAATATGCAGCCACCTTAAGCGGATGTGCTTGTTTTTCTGTATTTACAGGTGAGTAGAAGTGATGAAACAGTGTATAAATGTGGCGACACATGTGGATAATGTATGTAATAGAAACCAGACTCCTGTTAATGCAAATAAGTCACCTTATGTCAACGTTTTGCAAGTTAATCAGTCTTTGAAGTGCCGCACCTGTTCTGTTTGCTTCTGTTTGTGTGCACAATATTGTAAAGTATAAACTTTATGTAGATGATGTGATGCTAACAAAAGTGTTGAGCACACACGTCTTTCAGACGTGATGACTGGGATGTGCTGCTGTATTCAGCCACATTAAGTTGATGTACTTGTGTTTCTGTATTTACAGTCCAAGGGTCAAGGTATTAGAAAAACATGTGCACACCTGGAAAGTTTTGCAACACCAATGTCATAAACATTTTTGTGTAGTCATAGTTGTTTTTGATGGTTTGAAGCTACAGTACTTTCCATACAGATTAAGCTTGGATGAATCATCAAGTGTGCCTGTCAAAACTCACAGCTCTGCCTGAAAGAAAGAGCTCCAAATTTAGACCAAAATCCAGCACGGACAGCTGAAGCAACAGATACACCAGGAGATCAGCCAGTACAGAGAATTGCGAGATTTCATGGCAAAATACCTTGTGTCGCATATTAAGAAATTACCCTTTTAAGTTACCTCCTTGTGTTGAGAAACCGTATATGTATTACAGTAATTTGTCATATTTCTGTGGACATATGTTTATGTATCTACATCAGTGTGTCACTCATAGACACTTCTCTGTGTATCTGTAATTTCTCATATGCTGCTTGAGGGGCAGCCGCACTGTGTGGGCTCTCAGCGGTACTTTATGCCAGTAATTACTTGGCGGCGATGAGATGAGCCCAGTGAAGTTGGTGTCCTTTTGTTTTAGCTTTAATGACACAGCTACAGCACAGAAGTGATGATGACTGATTATGAGAATGTAATATAGAGTTTCATGAAGTCCAGGACAAAGATAATATCGAACTACTGTTATATAAGAATATCTAGAAGTCTAGTTCTCTAAAAATGTAGGTATGAATACATGAAAGACATATGGAGGGGTTAGGAAAAACAATAGAAAAGGACGATGAGAAAATCATCAGACCACAGCACAGTTTTCCATTTTTCCTCTTTGTGTCAGTCCATCTCAGACGAGCTTGGGCCCAGAGAAGCCAACAGGGTTTCTGGGTGTTATTGATTTATGGCTTTGCATGGTAAATTTTAACTTGCACTTGTAGATGTGGTGATAAACCTAACCCTAACCCTAACCGACTATGATTTTCTGCACTGTTCCTGAGCACACATGGTAATATCTTTTTCACAATGATGTCGGTTTTCAATGCAGTGCCGCTTGAGGGATTCAAAGTCGTGGGCATTCAGTGTTGGTTTTTGGCCTTGCTGCTTATATGCAGAGATTTTTTCTAGATTGTCTGAATCTTTTGATGATATTATGGACTGTAAATGACAAAATCCCTAAATTCTTAGCAATTTTATGTTGACAAACATTGCTCTTAAACTGTTGGACTATTTGCTCACACAGTTGTTCACAAAGTAATGAACTCACTCACTTCATCCTTCTTTGTGAACAAACGAGCCTTTCAAGGATGATCCTTTAATACCCAATCGTGCCGGTCACCTGTTTCCAATTAACCTGAACCCCAGTAGAATGTTCTAAACTGTTGGTTTTTGAGTTTTCCTCAACTTTCCCTGTCTTTTGGCCCTGTCCCAGCTTTTTTGGAACGTGTTGCAGGCATCAAATTCAAAATGAGTAAATACTTGCAACAAAACAAAACAAACAATAAATATTTTCTCTTTGTAGGGTATTCAATATGTAGGAATATAGATTAAACAGGAGTTGCAAATAATTGTGTTCTGTTTTAATCTACCTTTACACAACGTCCCAACTTCATTGGAATTGGGGTTGTAAATTAGGTTGCCATCATTAATATTCCTGTTCATATTGTGTTTGGAGTTCCCCAAGCACTAAATAAAATACACATTCTTCCATCTTGAACACAAACTGCTGTTGATTTCTTGTTAATGTTTCCAGGCATAAATAATAATATGCAGATACATGTTTGTGGGCACTTTCCACGTACACCTGTGTGCATGTGTTTGTGTTTATACTGCTCCGATGGTGGCATTTCTAATGATGCCTTTTACTGCAGAACATGGCGAATGGATGGTAATTATCAGCAGCTGTGCTAAAAATACCACATCTATGCTGTAGGGTGAAACCTCCTCCATCAGTATTCGGGGTTTATTATAAAATGTTTGTGTGTTTTTTTTGCCACCGGATACATATTTGGCTGGCAGCGGTTTGATAGGAATTTCCTTATCTATCCTTTCCAGAGCTCTTCTGCTTCCATGTGAAATTGGCACAGTAATCTGCTGCGATTTTCCTCCCTTGCTCTTTTACCCGCAATGCTTGCGTACTGTAAATAGGAAAGCGGAGAGCAGTCTCCCATGCCCTCTATGGCCAAATCCTTCCTTGGAGGTTGGAGACAAACCAGCAATTGCCAGGCTTGATGCTGACTAAATTTGTTGCCCTAGTCTGAAGGGAGCAATGAAAGAAAAGCGCCTAATCTTTTTTTTTCTCCCCCTCTTTTGTTCTTGTACCCCTCTCTCTAAGGTATTATCATTGAGTGCAAAGAGGTGGCAGCATGCTTGTTGATTTGCCAATTTGCTTCTCTTATTACCTGCGAAATTTATTTGACCTTAAGTATGTCAGGCAGAGCATCCTCTGCTTTACTGCCCATCATATCCAGAGCCTTCCATGCAAAGGTGGGATTTATTTTAGAAACCATCTCTTCAAGAGCTGGGCTTCACTGACCAAAGTGTAATGCTCAGATGTGTGAGACAGTACACACCACTTCTACCTTCTCCATCACCTGCATTACATCCAGACTCAAAGAATTTCACGGTCAAGGGCTGAAAAAGGTTTCGAGCAGAGAGATTGGGTGTTGCCTCCAAACAGTGTGGCGACAAGCCTCTGTGAAGCTTCTTTCAAAGAAATAGTTTCAGAATGAAAGAATTCTTTGACTGAAGAAAAACAAATTCACAAACACTGTCCTCATTTGCATTTATTATTTTTAATGCACTAATGCCTAAAGAATTTTTAATGAGCAAGAATCAGAGTAAATTAAAATCAGTAGTTCATAGATGAAAGAAGCACTAACAGCTTACACTTAATTTCTCTCACTTGCAGTACACCTAAACTACAAACACTGCAATTTTCATAAAAGTGGGCCGACAAGCAGATTTTACTTAAACACTAAAATGTTTTGATGCATGACACAGCAAACAAACTGTTTCTTATGGTTTTACACAATCAATGCAGGAGTTTCAATAAGACAACTGAGGGAGCAAATTAGTCCCCACTCACCGGAGTGTCATCACAACTCATTCTTACGTCTACAGAGAGTCTGAAAGTACAAATACCAGATTATCAAATGGATAATTAATTACCTCTGGACATGAAACACAATCTGAAAGAGCTTAAACAGCAATAAACTTTACTGGCATACTTAGTGCTATTTTCTGCATATTCACATTTTAGTTTGATTAAGTCTTTATGAAGTATTAATATCTTTCACTCATTAATCTTCTAAACTGCTTATCCTGTTTAGGGTCACAGGTGGCTGGAGCCTATCCCAGGTATCTTAGGGCGAGAGGCGGGGTACACCCTGGACTGAGTCACAGTCAATCGCAGGGCTGACACACAGAGACAGACAACCTTTCATGCACACACTCACACCTACAGATAATTAAGAATCACCAGTTAACCTGATGAACATGTTTTTTTGGACTGTTGGAGGAAGCACGCAAGCACAGGGAGAACATGCAAACTCCGTACAGAAAGGCACACCAGGGGACCTGGAATTCAAACTGGTGACCGTCTTGCTGTGAGGCTGCAGCTCTAACCGTTGCTCCACCGTGCAGCAGTATTAGTTTTAATATATTAAATACACTCTGAAATGAAACAGTTTAATTCAGATAACAGTTCACACTTTACACACGCCATTGCCTCAGAATTGTTCTTAAGTGTAAGCATTATAGCCTTGGGTTGTTGATATAGATTTTAGTCATGTATTCCTCAGAGTGGGTGTGCATGAAATATAAAATGCATGACGAAGGATTTAAAGCGCAGTTTGTGAACCCCAACTTGGCCTCTCCTCCCAGTTATTTACTCAATGTGCCGTCACGTTTACTCACTGATTACCTGTATCTGTGCCCTGTGGATGTTTTCCAGTCACATTTCCACTCTCTGGAAGTGTTCCCCATCCTCGCTTCTCCCCCACCATGGAGAAAGAGCGTGGGGAGGATGTTGAATAAAAGAGGGCGACTGAAGTGGCGATGAGTTAAAAGTGAGCACCGGAGGGTGGAGCGTCACAGTCAACCCACTGCATCACATTTGGCCTCCTCTCTGACTCCTCGTTCTCTCTCTGGGACTCTCTCTCTTTACCCTGAAGGACGCTGACTCACTGTTGTGTTCTTTGCAATGAGAGTGTTTATGAAAATCAACAGGATTGTGGATATTTGTGTGTAAGCATGTGCATGGTTGTACATGGATATAGGTGCTCCTTCAAAAGGCAAATTTGAGTAGATAAACAAACACACACAGACACACACAGACACAAAGATAATTATTCCATGAATGAGACACACTTCAGGGACTTATATTATGGAACTCTTTCACTGATTTTCACTCAGTCAGTTTTACACAGGCTTGAAATCAGTGTGGAGAAACACACCCGCTCAAATCAGTGATTGCAGAGAACAGCAGTGGTTAAGATATGTCTCAGAGTAATACATTACTTCACCCATCTCACTCAACATTCATAAAAAGATCTGGACACTTATATGATAAAAAGAGAAACAGATTTTACAGAAACATTGTAGCAGATTTATTTGTACAAGGAAAAAGCTGCTGAGGAGATGGGAATTAATCAACATCAAAGTAATTCAAATTTTAATAACTTTCATAATAATTCTATGAAGTGCTTTACAAAAGGCAGTTCATTTAAAAAAAGGGAGGGGGCAGCTGAAGTAAAGCTCCTGTGAAGAGTTTTTGGTGTGGTTTTAAAACAGACTGAAATTAAGTATAAAACACAAAAGCAAAAACAGAATCAATGAAGATCATTAGCAGACACTCAAGCATTGTCTGTGTAGAAGATATTTGGAGTAAACCTAAAGAACAGTTCTAGGTACCAGAAACCACATCCTTACATACAACGTACATACAACTTCTTCTGCAGCAAATATGGACATTATACAGAGGCTGTGAGGACTAACTGTTTAAAGACAGTGGCTCAGTGGTAGAGTCATTGTCTTGCAATCGTAAAGTCAAGGGTTTGATCCCATCTCCTGCAGTCACATGTTGAAGTGCCTTGAGCAAGACACTAAACCCCAAATTGCTCCCACTGTTGGTCAGTGGTGTGTGAATGGGTATGAATGGGTCAGAACAAAACTGATGATGACTATAGAACTTTCTGCCATCAGTGTGTGAATGTGGTTTGGATGGGTAGAAGAGACTAGCAGTGTAAAGCGCTTTGAGTGGTCAGAAAGACCAGAATAGCACTACTGGTCCATTTACCATTTATCTGTTTGAAGTGGATTGTAGTGACACCTTTTGGCTGGAATCTTGCACACACTGTCATAATGACATGACTCTTAACAAGGCATGTGTTTGTTTTGGAAATGAATGGAGATCAGATCTTCTTTTTTACTCTGCTTTTCTTTTTTAAGAAAACTTTTTACCAGTTACAATACAATGAGGTAAGAGGTAACAGTTACACAGCACTGTTTTTTGAAACATGACAACAAGCAAACTTTGTCAGTTTTACTATAGTTTAATGGCCGAGTATTTAAGTGCCTCTAAGAATGTAGTCTGAGCTGTATCAGTAGGCTAACGTGTAACGCTAGCAAATATTTATGTCCTGCTCATTTACCAAGCAGAGCTAATGTAACCTCACTCTTGATTTTATTTAAAGACTCAAGTGTGATCAGATCACTGCAGTATAACTGCTGCATGTGGGTTGGAATGAACATTATCACAAACAGTTTAGCCTTTAGTGTGTTTTAGTGTTTTAGCCTTTAGCCCACTATTGCTCTCCCATTTAGCTTTCTTCTGCTCTGACATCCTTTTTCTGTCACACAGTTCAGCTACAGTGTCCACCATTGTTACTGAATAAATCACAGAAATAGTTTTCAGCAAAGAAAAACACAGATCTCTCTTCTTGCTACTAAACTTCATCAGTCGGCGTGTTGTCATACAGACTTCAGTGTGACACAAATTATTCCATTCCTGCCCAACCTGAGCATTTAGAAATAACCTATATTAGTGCTGATAATCTCATTTCAATTTGTGGATTACGATCAGGCATATATCTAGAAGTGAGACTTTTTCAAGATCACTTAGAAAGTCATCACAGTCCCTTTAAATGATATATTTAAAATTTAAAGAGAGCAACAGGATTTTTACTTTAGGGAGAAAACATTACTTACACACGTTAGATCAACAAAGAAGTAACAGGTGTTGTTTTTTCACTGTGGGCTCTGAAATCAGCACAAACAGAAAGTTATACACAGGAGCTTTAAAGTCTGCTTTTTTAATAGATAAAAAAGAGATTCTGATCTCTAAAGGTAGATTCTCCAGAATCTTCTGGTTCTTACAGAAATTACCCAGGGAAGATAAGAGAGCACTGCAAAACATAGTTTGATCTGAAAACATTGCCTTTACTGTGATAAATTAAATACATCAACTCTTCTTTAAATTTAAGAATACACTGGTGTTTTAGTAAACAAAAAGTAGTATTTGAGCCTCTGTTTAAAACACTGTTGCTGTCTCTTTAAAGCCCCCTACTCCATTAAATCTGTTCTCACTTGTTGGATATCCCCCTTGAAGCCTGTCAGGGGCAGAACTAGGGGAAACATTTAAATTTTGCTTTAGAAATAGCTGATACTTTATAATTTTTAAAAACTGATCAGTTGCTCTTTTCTATATGAACATTTTGCACATACCTTGTTACTGTCTTGCAGTTGAACTTATGCATACAAGAACTTAACCAGAAATAATTTGCCGTTAAAACTGGTGTAAGGCATTTCGAACAACATGTAAATCAATTTATGACAAATTAAAACCACTATTCTTTGGCCTTGGCTGCTTTCATGTAAATAATAGCTGTGTAAATTAATTTGTTGTCCTGACACTAATTAATTTCAAAACAAACTAAAGCACATGAATTTATTATAATGATACTGATAAAACAGGACCTATGAGGACTGGTTCTCCTTGGTGCATTGTGCTGAGATAAACTTGTCTGTGCTGACATTTGATGTAAAAATGAACTTATTCCATCTTGAATTTACTTTCATTTCTTTTCTTTTTCTTTATTTTTTTTTTGGGGGGGGCATGAAACATGCTCCAGTGTTTACCTCCTGTAACCCCTCCTCATCCTCACCCTCTCCTCTCCCTCTCTGTTTGCGGTACACAGAGTGAGTGGGTTCTGATAGCACATGTGTGATCTCTCAGCGTAATGCACTGCAGCATTAAAGATCAGGTTGTTAACATCATGATCAGGGACTGCATTAGTGGCACCGGGCACTCCTTCACTGTAATGCTGGAGCGCCATAATTGACTTACTCAACACACACACACACACACACACACACACACACTTCCACACATTACTGTACACTCACACACAGACAGCCACAAAATAATGCTTGGGAGGATGCACGGCTGCACACAGAAACACACACACACACTCCACGATCTGCCCCCTGCATCCACTCACGCTCCCACTCTCACTCCTACACTGTTCAAACTCAAAAGCTTATGGGTGCGATTTTAATCAAAATTAAAGCCCACATGCTGTGAATTTAAATAAGTCTATTAGCAGACTCATTAACTGTTGTTTGTTTTATTTATCTTTTTTTTTATCTGACTTTACATTCTGTACTTTTAACAGCTCGTGCCTCCGGTGGGGTTTTGACTTTTCTTTAATTCTCTTTTAGACACTTGCTTCAAGCACAGAGCCACAGCATCTGCACAGCATCTGCACAGCTCTAATTGTTTCTTTGCATCGAGTCATTAGTCTCAGTGGGTTCCTGCTTTGGATTTGTCATTGTATAACTTGGCTCTTAGTGTGTGTTTGTGTGTCTCTCCATGCGTGTTTGCCTAGTATACGTTCAAGTATATATAATGTTTTAAACTTTCCCCCAAACTTTTTAGTCGCATTTTGGCAAAAAAAAGAGCTTCAATTTCAGGTGATTAACTAAAATACTAAGACCTATCTACTTTTGTGTCCCAACTTTGAAGAGACAGACAAAATATGGAGCACAGCCAGTGGGATACAAACAAGAACTAGACAGAGACAACCTGGCAGCTCCAACACTGGTCTCGCAGATAGAGCTGAAAGTAGCCAATGAGAGCTGTGTGTCCATTTGAGTTGAATACCAGCAGGAGACAGCGGGTGGTGGGAAGCTTGATGAGGTTTGCAAACAGACAGTGAACAATGGATGGAAGGAGAGAGGCTGAGCCAGAAAAAGGGAAGAGATGAATCAGGCTGGAGGAGAGGAAGTAAAGAAGTGAGAGTTTGGATGATAGGACAGGTATTAATGAAGCAACGGCAGAAAGGGAACAGGGGACACAATGAGGCCTCGTCTGCAGCAGGGGCAGCTTGCTCTGCCTCTGTGTCACATGTTTGGTTCTTTGTCAGTGCATACACTTTGTGCTTTTTTTCAGCTTTTAAAGCTCTTTGCTCCAGTCCGAGACACTCAAGATGTTAGGCGAGGGTCATTTATTGTGGTTCTCTCAAAAGACTTTGATTTTTAGCTTTGCCAGAAAAGCTAAATAATCAGATTTAATTGGACTCTTTACAGATCCCTGTTGTTCCATTATGCTCATTACACCATTTGCAGGGAGATAATTTTTGTTAGTTGAAACAATGGAGCTAATTATTGAAATACAACCAATAATTTTGCTCATAATGAACCCGAAAAAAATGAAGCAGAATGTTAAGCCTATTTTGCATGTGCTCTAAATTTCCCTTTTAGTTGCTGCAGAGCATTAAGTTTTCCCCTTCATAGGGAGGAAGCGTGATGAATCTTCAGACATGACATCAGAAGCAGGCTGCAAAATGTGCAGTGGAAGGTTTATTATTTCATGGTAGACAAAGACCTTTGCTCTAATGACTGTTTTTCATTTATGTCGATGTTTTTTTTGTAAAAAGACAGATGTGCAGACACCTTTGCTCTTGAGTTGAAAACGATTCTTTTTCTTCTTCAGCCTCGGTTGTTTTTATCCATCCTGTTGCTTGTTGCTTTTCAAGGTTTGTACCAGTCACATAATCTAAATGTCATCCTCCCACCTGCCTCCCCACTTTGTCGCAGTGAATTTTCCTGAACATTTGCCTCACATCAGCTTACCCCATCTTCAGGAAAGCAAGAAAAAATCAGGTTAGAGTTGGGTAGAAAATACTCATGGATAATTTTTCAGGAGCTTGTCATTTATTCTTTTCATGTGGGGCTTGTATATACGACTTCGGCCTGCAGTACAACACACTGCCAAGCTCTGGAAAGGTTGGGAAGGTGATAATCAGGCATCTGTCTCTGGACACCACGCTCTTCCTTGGCAGAAAGTAAAGGTATATTTGGCAGAGGGAGGGAGGTCAGATAGGTTGAGCTAACTTCCGCATTGAGAAACTGTGCCAGAGCTACCAACAGCTCGAAAGGTCTTCTGCAGATTCACCAGGTTTTATGTGTCAGTCTCTCACATCAGTGGAAATGGTGGTTTGATCACTGTTTAAACAGAACAGCGTACAAGATCTGTGAAATCTCAGGGTGTTTGTCTAATCTGACAAGAGTATTACAAAAATTGCTTAAGGCTTAGGCTCAAAGCTTCAAATAAAACCCTGGAATATTATTTGCTTTTAAATGATACCTGCCTATCTTAATATTGAGCTCATACAGAGCAGCACTACTTCTGACCTCCTGAATCATCTTTAAGTCTCCTTTCACCTCCAATAACTGTACAACTCCAGTAAGCAAGTCAGTTCTCCAACATATTAACCAGTTACAGAAGTATTATCTCATGTATGGTGCTAGATAAGGGCTGGACACCATCAGTTGAAGCCATGTATCCAAAACAAATGTAAAAAAAAAAAAAAAAGCTTTAAAAACAGTGATAATTACCTGAAACATGCAGGGGGGGCGACAGAGAGGGGGGGCAGGACTTTGACTAATCTGAGGCTAAGAAGTCAAAATTAGGTTTGCGCATGTTAAATTAAAAAAAAGTCACAATGAATCAATAATGGGGTAATCAAAAGTCTGTGTAAACTGGCATAGAATACATATTCTTGTCCACATTTAAAAGTATAACGTTATTTAGTGACCACACCTCTGGATTCTCCGAACCTCAGTGACTGGGCAGCTCGAGTGGGTAATGGCTTTAGTGGGGCTCGCAGTCTTGTCACTTGGGGGCTCCAAGGAAAAAAGGTTTGGAACCACTACCTTAAATGAACCAGAACAAAATAATACAAAACCAACACTTTGTTTTGGCTGAATTATACAGCTATAGTCTTTATCTTATCTTTACATGGTAAATTAAAGATCGGTCACGTCAACAAGCTGATTTTTCAGCTCCGTCTTGATGCTTTCTGTCACTTGTTTTTGTTTCTCTTTTGTGAATTTCCTGCTTTATGTCATTATTGAAGCACTAACATTTTGTTTTGAAAAGGGCCATAAATAAATTTTCACGTCCTTACTGTGAGACTTCTTCTCTCAGCTGACCTTACAGGTTTATTTTGAAAAGTTTTTTTCTTTGTTGCTCATTTTCCCATCCGTCTTTAAAAGCACAAGGTTAAAACTACTCCATAAAACATCACAGCATAACTCAAATAAAAAAGCCCTTGTCAAAGTCAGCTCATTTGGATTCTGTTCATCCTGTTACACAGGACAAATAAGTACCCCACAGCTTATAGACAATGGCTGCTATCCGAAACATTGCAAAGGTCAATGTAGATCTGATTTTCACAATTTGCGGGTCAAGACCTGGAAGTGAGTGGCATACTAATGTAGTGGCACTGACAGCTAAATGCTGACTGAAGAAACCTGTGTCCTACTCTGAATGGCATAATATGAAAGGTTTTTAACTGTTTGTATTGTGGCTCCACCAAGGCTGAACACTCTTTGACTTTCATAACCTGCTGAATTTTAAGAATTTAAAGTAGTTTGTTTATCACACTTCACAAAAAGCTTAAGGTCTCTTCTTTTAGAAACATGTCTGAAGTTGTGTGACCGAACAGAAGTAAACAGAGTCAAAAGACCAAGAGAAGGGAAAATAAAGTCAGAAATATGCACCCCTCACCTTGAAATGGCAGTGTTCCCCTTGATAAAGGGCTAATAGGCCTAATCAGGGCTGATTAATTACACTGATAGGCTCTGTGTTTGCAAGCCTAATTGATGGCTTTATCTGTGTTCTGCACTGGGCTGAGGGGATGATGATCTCCTCAGGAGAAGCTAGAAAGATTTTGCTCACATGAAGGTTACTGTTGCTGGAATAGACAATGAGATATGCCCAACATCTGAGAGCCTGTGTTAAGTTTTGAAATGCATATTTAAGATGTGATGGCTTTTAAATGTCTGCTTTTTTCTGTGTAGATCAACCCTTTACTTTCTCCTGCAGTCTTGTCAGTTTGTTAAAAAAAAAGTCCAGACAGTATGTGTCCTTCTCTGAATGATAACACATGTACCAAGGCTTTGTATTGGACTCTTGAGAATGGCAATTCATTCTCCTCAGAGGCCTTTTTCAAATCCTATTCTCTTGGCCATTACAAGAGAAATCAATGTGGCCTTAAGCCATGTAATCACCAGCACTCACCTGTGTGAAGGATTGAAGCACTGCTGCTGCTGCTGGTGCCCATGACAGTACGACTAGTTCAAATATATTTCTATTTAAGATAGAAATAAAAGCATTTTTCCAGCCAATTCTTAGCAGCAGTTATTTTAACTGCCCACATAGTTTGAATAGTGTTAAAGATAGAAATAATATAAACAACTTAACACTGAATTAAAGAAAGTTTTCGGGAAAAAAAATAGAATTTCAAAAAGTTGAAAACATGTTGTACTCTAATTGCAAACTATATTAAAGCTCAAGCAAGTTGTATTTGAAAAATAGATTCAGATTCTTTATTGCCATTTAGCATAACATCAAAAATGCACTGCAGAACAAAATGACGTTGCATTTTTGGCCACAAAAAAAAAAAAAACCCAGACAAAACAACAATCTAGGGTAAAAATTATACAGTATAAATATATAAATCTATAAGCACCTCCACCTTGGATGGAAATGGAAAAGTGATCTGTTAAAAAGTCATGATAAATTCCATGGGTTCAGTTTTTTTTCAATTCAAATTTCAAATTCTTATGTATGCTATAAATTTACATTTAAACTTACAAAATAGGATTCCTTCATTCTCAATGCCAAGTTTGCTTTTCAGCTTCTCCCGCATGCTGTTTTTGTTGTCGAGTCCCCATCAGCCTTTGCAGGGTCTGCTGCCGCTGTGTGGTTCCTCAGACTACAGGCCCTTTGTGTTGCAGTGAGCCATGTGCTCTATATTTATCTAGCTCTATGATTTATTAATAGTTTCCTCAGTATGCGCAGCACTAAAAATACAGTAGCGGTAGAGCACCACATGCAGCATCGAGCTAGGAAGGGAGAGCTGGAGCTGGGGGAGGGGGGTTTGTCAACTCAGCAGCTTTCCACTGTAACAACATGCACGACTGGGATGATCCAGGGATTCAGGTTACCTCAGTACGCCAACTCAACTCTGACTCAGCACTTAAGTGACCCAGTCGTTCTATTCAGCAATAAATCAGCAAGCCAAACACATGGAGACTGAGCCGTAGGATTCTGAATGAAACAAAAGTGTGTTTAATTGTACATAAAACCCACATCTCTGTCTTTTTTCTATCCTTTTATCTCTTTCCTTTTATATCCAGTATGAATACTTCAATGCAGTGCTGATCAATGAGGTGGATGAAGAAGGGAACAGTGTGGAGCTGGGAGGAGAATTCCTCCTGCAACCCAACGACCACTTTAATAACCTGTCAGTCAACCTGAGCCTCAGCGTGGTACAGGTGCCAACCAACATGTACAACAAAGGTGAGTTTCCTCATCATTTATGGCTCAAAACAGTGCAATTAAAAGGAGGTTTATCATCTGAACTGCAGCCATCCAATCGGGAGAGCTTAAATATCTTGGCCTCACTTTTGGAGCTTTGGAGCTTCCGTGCCGTCCATTTTTTTTTTTACAATTTTTATTTATTCAAACTTAATTTAACTAGATAGTAAAAGATTAAGATCTCTTTCACAAATCTTTAACTGGCCACAAAGACACAAGAATATAGTTGTTTCTTAATCACCTGGGCAGAAAGTCTTCATCAGGGGATAAGAAAAGGCAGGAAACAACAATTTTAGGGGTGAAAAAACAGAGATTATTAGATTTTTGTGTTTCTTTCCCCTTTTTAAAAAAAATACAAGCCTTTTTCTCTCCCAAGCACACCTGTATATGTGATTTGATCACAAGTGGTAAACATTAATGACGTCACACACAGTATGGTGTTTACAGAAACAAAAATGGCAGCAGTCACTGATCCCATTTACGGTCTTATGTTAAAACCAGTGTGTGTATGAGTGTATGTGATGTTGTTTTTTTTCATGGGTGTTTGTTTTCATTGAGTGCGACTCCCGCCTCAGTTTTTGTCTGCGGGGCAGAACATTCATATCCCAGAATTACATCAAAGTTGCATTAAATACGACCTGGTTGTTCAGAACGCAGTTGCCTTCAAACAAAATAAAATATGTATCTGATTCAGTACCTCATTTGAAATGTTACTGGTGCTGTTCACAATGTCAGAAACAAAGCGGACATGGGTCACATTTGAGTGAAAAAAATCATATTTGGGTCACTTTTTACTGCAGTGTGAACATAGCCTTTGATATATTAAAAAGTGATTTATTCGATGACCAGTTGAATCAGTTGTTCACCTTGAATGAAATGATTTTAAGGCCCTGTGAGGGCGTTACTGTGAAATAGTCTCTCTTTATATGTTTGTGTTTACTATATGTTTGAAGAAAAGTAGTGATAAAAGGACGATAATTGGATTGTCCATTTATACGCTCCCAAAACAAATGCACACCTCAACAAGAGTCACTTCCTGGGGAAGATGGTTGGTCATAGTACTCATGGGAAATGAAGTCTTAAATCTTGGAAAAACACGACAGATTCTGGATGGTCCTCCGTCTAATATGTTTTAATTACAAATTATTAAACAAGATGTGAAAAGTATCATTAAGAATGAAAAATACTGTGTACATCGCTCAGTTATTTTGTTAACTGCAGCCCTGATTTCAAGATGCGTAATGAGTGCATGTGACAATGCACATGAATATCCAGCTGCGTCCACACAAGAATTAGACTTCATTAACTTTAACTCTTTCAATCATCCCCACCACACACTGGCTTAATTAGCTGTTAAATAATAAGACATTCAGCCAATTTTACATCCACTCAAGTCCAACCCAGTGAAGTCATGGCCTTGTACAAAGCTCAGTGGACACAGGGAATGTCATGTCGGCTTAGCCCATCTACCACCGGCAGAGAAATTATATGGAGTGAGAGAGAGAAGTGAGGAAAAGAGGGAGGGAGCAAATGAGAAAGAAAGTAGGTTAAGTCAGACTGATGGAAGGTCTGAGCAACAGATTAATTACAGTGAGGTGGAAAAAGGAGAAAAAGCAAGTGAGAGTGACAGGAGGAGGGAGATTGAAATGGGAAGAAATTGAATGAAAGAGCCAGGAGAGTGAGGCTGGCAGACTGGCGGGCCGATACACGGAGAGGAAGAGTAATTTTGATTTGATTCACAGGCAAATGAGTAGAATTACACACACATACACTCTCTCTCACACACACAGAAAGGCAGAGGGATGAGAGAGAGAGGGTGCTGTAAGGGTTTTAGATCTGCAGGCTTTGTTCGCTGCTACTGATAACATTGATGTGTCGGCTGGGACCTCAGGCAGCTCGTTGGTGGGCAAAGAATCACAGTTCAGTCAAAGGAGACTGAGAGAGAGGCTTTGGGGAAGAAAACAGTTTGTGAATTATTCTTTTAAAGACTTTCGGGATGTTTTAAAATCTCTCTCTTAGTAATGAATTTGCATTAAGTTTGTATGTCTTTTAATAGAGCACAATCAGCTGAGAGGCTTGCAGGTGTTTAGAAAACACGCAGCTTGTTTCTGTAAGTGGGTGTTGTTCAGGTGCAGATGATGCGATTAAAGCAACATTTTCCCACTCTTGACTTGTTAATTTATGTGCTCCTCTCGCACGTCTTTGATTCTTGCAGAACTATGTGCTCAAGTTAGCTATTACTATAGAACTGGACTTTAAAATAAGCTTTTTCAACATACAATATGGAAATAAGACACATCCAGGATTTTTTGAAGGTTACAAATGCCCTGTAAACAGAGACAAAAATAAATAGAAATGAAAAGACTCAAAAAATTTTAAAAAATCACATCTTTAGGTAAAGAGCAAAGGTGCACAGTCATGCTATACTTTATTTTAAAATTCTGTTTAGATGTTAGAATAAATTTTGTCACATTTTTCAAATTTTGAGACTGCTGGATGAGCAGCAATTTTCTGTTTTTCAATAAAAGTGCAAAACTGCTCCTGCTTAAATACTCAATTTTGTCAAGACAGTAAACCAGTGTATTAAGGTGATGGAAAAAAGATCTTGATTAGTGTTTCAGAAGGGACTTTATGTCAGAGGAAATGTCTCAAATGTGTGTTAAAGTTAATATAAAACCATAGAAACAGAAAATGTTTCACCTGTTTTCAACATTTCTTTTGTTGCCACAAGATCCCTGAGGTGACCGAGCCAGGATAACAGCCATATCGTACACCGCAGGTTAATTAGGAATCACAATATGTACGCATTTGATGTTTCATTTTCTACTTATCAGCTAAATTAAGTATCAAAGGCCTTTTCTGTTCATTTTTGTCTTTTTTTTGTTTGGATTGATCTTTTGCTGGTCTCTGGCACCACTATTTTTTTGGGGTTGCAACCTTAAAAGTTTGTGAACCCCTGCCTTAGGTAGCTAAGTATGCAAACAAAAGTTTATGCACTTGACATTGACAGTCCAAGACTGTGGTGTATGTTCTTATCTTGAAAAGAAATAAAATTCCTAAAAGCAACCCTAACATCTGGTTTCACACGAGAAATAAACCTGAATTTCCATGTTGCTCATAACTGTAGCAACATGACTGTTAACTGTACTGAAATGTATTCTATTGACAGATACAGTCCCCACTTAATATTCTATTGTTAACCAGCCAAATTAAGGCAACATTCACCTTTTTTTAATAAAGGAAGGTTTTCATTCAAATGTTTTCTTTTTCTCATCTTCATTTGGCCCACCTCTGGACCCTTAGCTTCTACTAGAAGCCAGCTGCTGTCACCTGAACCTGTTTGTCATGCTGCTGAAGGGCTGGCTGTTTCCTGTGCACTTCATAAATGGTTTGGTGGCAGCAGTGATGAATTAGGGGTTAAGTCCATGTTAGCAGAGAGCCGCATGCCTGTGGAGATTAATCGCAGGAGGAACACACCACGCCAGACATCCATCTTCCAAACTCACAACACAAGCCACACCATCATACTTAATAAGACTACACGACAGAAACATGTAACATGGATGCAGTGAAGCCACGTACTCATTCACAGCAGGTCGATACACTCTAATGTCCACACACTTACCTTAATGCTCTCTGAGAATGGGGATGCCTCCTCTCTACACTTATTGAAATCTCCTCTTATTGAAGGGTGCAGAGGGGAACCTACAATTCCACTTCTTCATCTGAGTCCACACTTGTGTGCTTTTATGGAATCATGGGAGCTCCTTTGATCAGATTGAATCATGGAGTGCATTAGTTGAGATGAATTGAAATGACAGCTTTGGGGGAAAGTAGCGTCTGAACTCTCTCGCTCATCATGACGAGTTGAGACTGTAATAGACTCTCAAACTGCTCCAGAAGTGACCGTATTGTTGTGTAAATGGGGGCTGGATCAAATCCAGCCTCCGCTCCATCGAGGTGGATGGGTGTTTACTATCAAGAGAGGGGGCTTTAGTGTGCTAGCTTCCAGAGGCTAATTCAATCATGGCTTATTGGCATGACTGTTGACAGCAGAACAATGTTGCCAGCATAGGGGATGATGGGAAATCTGTTATCTGCTTTTCTTTCTCTCTGTCCATTAGGTACTTGTCTGTCTGACGGTCTTCAGTCATATTCAGCCTGCCTTCCTGTCTCTCTCTCTCTCTCTCTCTCTCTCTCTCTCTCTCTCTCTCTCTCTCTCTACGGGCTTTTGTGTATGTGTCTTACTGTACTGTACAAGGTATCTGCCTGCCAATTCATCTTTTCCCACTTCCAGCTCTTCCCACCCTGCTTCTTAACAAAGCTAAATCGAGGTAGCAGGCAGCTAAAGTGAGCTTAGGTGTCTGGTAGCTAACCAGTTACATTCATGATGCTCTAAGTCTGTAAATCAAAAAAAAAAAAACTACAGTGATTGGATATCATAGGAACTGATATTTAGCATACCATGTCAGACTGGATGAAAGTGTAAGCTGAAGCTTAAAGCATATGGCTGTTATATGACACATGGACTCACAATAAAGATGCAAAGGCAGACAGAAGTAACTACAGTAATATGCATGTTTTAAAATATGAATATCTTAATACAAGAAACTTGACAAGCCCATTTTTCTTACCCTATTAACAGTTTGTTGTCTTTTTTATTCTTTGCAAGAATTTTAGGAATATTTTTTGTCTCTTTATATCTTAAAATAAGACATTTTCTGGACCTGTCAGGTGATCGTGGCTCTTATGTCTGTTGCTTACATTCCAGTTTTCACTGTGCACAATTTAACGTTTTACCTTAATAAAGTTTTCTCTCTCTTGCTTTTTTTTTCTTTTTTTTCCCTCCTTGTCCTCCCTTCTTTTACTTTTTAACTTGCAGACTCTGCCATAGTCAATGGAGTTTACTGGTCAGAGGCCTTGAACAAAGTGTTTGTGGACAACTTTGAGAAAGACCCATCACTCATATGGCAGTACTTCGGCAGTGCTAAGGGCTTCTTCAGGCAGTATCCAGGTGAGTGTGTTTCTAACTAAGTGGCCTTCTCCTTCAAGCAGAGAGAGGGGTTAATAGTTATTCAGTTACTGACAATGGCTACTGGAGGCTAACAGGGTGAGGCAGGGGAGTGTAGATAGTAGAAGAGAGAGTTTGTTGATAAAGAGAAATAAGGTGAGCAAGTGTGAGAAGTGTATGGATAAAAAACACATTTTCATGTGGAGTGGAATGAAAAAGATCAGACAATCTTTAATTAAAAGGGTAATGTAATGTCAGAAAATGGGTATATGCTTGATATGTATAATGCAAGAAAATAAATGAAAAAGCTTTTCTCTTTTATATTTTTATCTTTTGATCTCTTTAACCTGCATAGAGGTGTCTTAATTATGTGAGTAATATCAAAATTCTCAGTCTTACTCTGTGCAGCTCTGCCTATCAAAAGTCCTACTCCACTGTCCATTGTACATTTTCTGACCTGGGTGCCTCCAAAGTTATTGCATCGTAAAAAGTTTGAGATTAAAACTAAATCCCTTTTTTTGTATACCTCCAAGTTAACATTAATTTAAAAGCAATGTCACCCATGAAAACAATGTTTTATGAGTTACTCAATGTCATTTGGACTCATGAAAAGCGAGACGGGAGATACGAAGGATGGAACAATTCAGAAAATTGGTGGTTCAGATCTTATCATGTTTTTGTGGTCATGGTTTTCGGTTCGGTTTGGTTTACAATGTTGTTTTTTTAACACTCCAGAATACCATATATAATACCAATAATACACCATTAACAGTTTCTTTTATAAATCAATTATGTCATATATAGTCATGTAAAACCTGAAAGATTGAGGCAGTTTGACATTTGATACTTCTTTAAAGCTGGGTAAAACTAGGGCTGCGTACCGTATTAGTATCAAGTGTTGAATTATGCAGCCTTTTTCGGTGCCAAGTTTTGGTACCTAAAGGGTTAAGCACATGATCAAGATCCGATATTGCCACCGGTGATTCACTGTAACATTACATGTGGTATTGGTATGCAGGACAATGACTTTCAGACCCCTCTAGCTACTTTTTTCCCCCAATAAAGCGACAAATCTAGCGTCTTTTTTTGAGTTTGGGATGGAGTGAAAGCTCGTTTCACGTCAGAGTCTCCAAACTCCAGAAAAGTCAATAGATTTATCGGTAGTCACTTAAAAAAAAAAAAATGATACAATGCCACAGGCACACCCTCTGACTCTGTTTGTCTTCTCTGCTTGCCATGTCCACAACACACACACCTCCCTCCACAACTGTCCTGCTATACTCCTTTGCCTCGTATTATGCATACATGTGATCTGAACTACACACACAGGCTCCAAACTGAGAACTAAAACAAAGAAAAATGGAAAAACATGGTACTGATTCCACCCCTCAGAGATACTGTTTAATATTTCTGATATCTCTGAGCACACACTTGATTCACAGCACAAGTCTTAAATCTACAAGAATTAGTTGTAAAAGTATGTATTTTTCTACTTAAGGAGAATAATCACTTTGAAAATACACATTTTTAAAATTGAAGTGTGTTTTCCTTTAATTCAACCATTTTTCTTGACTCGTGATACAAACGCTTTCTCTTCAAGGAATCAAGTGGAAGCCAGATGAACACGGGGTCATTGCTTTTGACTGCCGTAACAGGAAGTGGTATATCCAGGCTGCCACCTCTCCAAAGGACGTGGTCATTCTGGTGGATGTGAGTGGCAGCATGAAAGGCCTCAGGCTGACCATCGCCAGGCAGACTGTCTCCTCCATACTGGACACTCTTGGAGATGATGACTTTTTTAACATCATCGCTGTGAGTTTGTGCGGATGTGAATGCAACTGGGGGGGGTACACAACATACTTAACCTCACACTCACACATACACAAACACACAATTCCACATCCTCGCCTCTTTAGATCAGAGGAAACGGCGAAACGAATCAGCTTTCTCTCCTGTCACGCTCACAACCAATTAGCAGTTAGCTGAATGAAGATTTGAATTGCAAAAGCGACAGTTGTGATTGGAGCCCGCCTCAGGCACCAAAACCATTGTTATCACAACTCAGTCTGATGAAACTCCGCAAGCTTGTGTGTGCGTACTCGAAATTGTGTGTCTGATGATATTTCACATCAAAACGTAGCTAGTCACTTTGCCAGCCTCTATCCTCTTTCTCTACACAACAAAGTCTTCATTATCATTTGATACAATAATCATGTTATTTTGAAAATTATTCTTTTGAGAAGTAAAGAAAAGGAGGATTTAAGCAATCAGGCGGAAGCATATTGTTTTCACCAAACACTCTTTTAGTGGATGTGTCACTTTGACTCGGCTGTTTCTTCTTTCTCCTGTTAATTTGTGCGGCTTTCCCTGCTTCATCATCTATATTCATGAAGAAGTTTCTCGATAAAAGACACACAGTTGTGTAAAGTTGTCATTAATTGTGTCTTGAGAATCCGCTAGGAGAGCAAAGTTAACGAAGTCTAAGAAAATTCTATCTTTCACAGTGATTGCTAGTGCACATGCCTCTGTCTCTGTGGGTAACAACTTGCACATTTAAAAAAAATGCTGCCACTGGAGGAAAACACTTCCATTCTTTTTCTTGAACTTTAAAGTCCAATTCAAACTCATGTATTAAAAAGCGAGTATTATCACTAAATAGCAGGCGGCGGGCATATTGTGTGCTGCGTAGTGTGAGCAATGTGCATGTGTGCTTTTCATCAAGATGAGTGAAGTCTTTAAAATATTCCGTTTAGCATTCATAAACATAAGATTAGACATCCAAGCCCAAATAAAGGGACAGACTTAATGATTTTAATTGTATTGTTTCAGTACAATGAGGAGCTGCATTATGTGGAGCCATGTCTAAATGGAACTCTGGTCCAAGCAGATGTAACCAACAAAGATGTAAGTTTCCCCATTCCTGTCTCTGTTTGTCTGCTGCTGTTTGTGTTTGTCCTGTTAAAATCACTGGGGTGTAGTTTAAAATATATATAATAGACGTTATTGGTCAGGTCAAGAGGTTGTAGGGGAAAACAGAGGGAAGGGAACTTGAAGAAGGAGTTGATTCTGGATGGGCTGGAACAACTGATCAGGTTTCAATATTATTTTCCATGTTGCAGGAAAGGGAGCAACTGGTATCTTTAAACAACACTACATCAGCATTCACATTGAAGAAAATACACTCTCTGGGAGCTCTGTTCCATATTGCTTTCTGTAGAGGTTTTTGTTTCTCTCAGGTTTAAAAAAAAAAAAAAAAGATAAACAGTGGTTATATTGTTAAAGATCGCTGCAGGAGCTGAAACTTTGTTAACAGGGCTGTCAAACATGAGGAATAACACATTCAGACTAAACCTCTCAAGAAAATGTATTTTACTTTTCTAGATTGCCCCAAAGCTGTTGTGTCATCTGTGTTTCACAGTTTGTGTTTGGTAGTGAAAACTACAGGAATGTAAATGATGAAAGTCTGATAACATGGAGTAAAATCCAGACCTTTGTGGTCCTTTTCTTGTCGGTTTTGCTCCTTCAGACACTACAAGCATCACACTGCCAAATCAGAAAAAAAAAAACAGCCTCTCTGGTTGTGAAATGTATACTTAAAGGGGGTATTGTGCTTTACCCTCTTGTAGGCTTTATTTTGTCCCTTGGGTACCCCCCAATTAGCTTTACATGATTTACAGCTCAAATCATCCCTAATTTTCCTCATAGTGGTGTTTTAGAAAACCCCTATTCCACCCTCTGTCTGAAACACTTTGTTTTAACTGCTGTCTCTTTAAGGCGTCCCTTCTCCTCAAACTCCTTTCCATCTGATTGGCCAGCCCTCTGGAGGCTTGTCAAGGGTGCAGGTATGGCCAGACATTGGCTGGCCTCATCATTTCAGAAAATCTCATGAATAGTTTGAGCTATTTTTTAAATAAACTGTTTTGAGCAGTTTATAAAAACAGATTGATGGTTTCCGTAAGCTGAATATGTCACGATTTAAAAATCTGCACACCTTGAGTGTGGACATCCAGCATTACTCTATTTGTATGTTTAAGATACGAAAAAGCATAATACCCTCCTCTGTCTGTCTTTCTGTCCGTCTACATGCATGAATACATCATAAACTGATTATTCTGACCTTTTTTTGGGATAGTTTATTCTTACTAGTGCTGTGCTGTATTCTCATCTTGATCTCTGAGTCACCTGTGTATGGGAACAGTACAGGCTCCATTTCCAGGTACCCAATTAGATTTCCATCTCATCCGAATTCCTCACAGTCCCATTAAGGAATTCAATTTTAAATTCAATAACCAGTATTATCTCTAATTCAGGCCACAGTTGGGACATAGCTAGTTCTTAATGAGTGAATGGAGGACTTTCCGTGCAGCACATGTAAGTGTTGTAGATCTGAGACTTTGCTTGTCTGTGCTCACTTTAATTTGTGTTTATTTCTAAATGATTGTGCACATATGCATATGTACTAGCATTGTGTGTTTGTCCAGATGGTGGTTCAGTGCTGTGTAAATTAGCCAGTTTAGGAGGGTGAGGCAGCAGGCACTCATAGATAAGGCCAGTGTCTTTTACTTCAGCTGGTGGAAGAATATCACTGTCAAAATAGAGACCTAAACTTACTCATCTGTTGGTAAAAAAAAGAAAAAAAAATTCAAACAGGCTTTTAAGTACCTGTTTACAATTTAAAATGGAACTCATATTCCTCAGTCTATATAAACACACTGGGTTATTTGTCAAACAATCAAGGAAGTGTAATTGATTTTGTCTGAATTTCACATGTATGTGCAACTGTTACAAGCTCCCATTTAAACCTTTAAAGGAACTGTGAAAACTTTCTAAGTGATCTTGAAAAAGTCTCACTTCTAGATACATGCCTGAAATGTGACAAGTAGGTTTATACAGTGGAGCTGTATGGAGTTTGACATGTTGTGATTCATTTTGTTGTTATTTGAGTTGTGTTTGTGGCATATAAAAAAGGTTTATATAGTTGTGTAGCCTGGCTTCTGCTATTTAATTTGATGTGCAACATCACTTCATACTTTTGTGATTAGAGCATTATTTCACACTGTGTTTGCCAAGTGGCGTCAAAGTGCCCCAATTGGGGTTTGTTAATGTTTAAAGGTTTAATCCAGGTTTAGTTTTCTAGGTATGCTATGAAATTTTGGCCACCAAAAATTTTCAGCCAAAAATGGCCAAAAGTGCATTTTCAGTTTTTGAACAAAAGACTTTTATCACCAAAACAACACGACTGAAACAGTATGTTGTAATGATCCAAGCAAAAACCGCGGCTGGCAAGCTCTTGTCTGGATAAGGGCCGACATATTTCAAAATATCTGAGAAAGACCCACAGATAGTGATTTTTAAAGCGTGTGATGCAGGCACGAGAAATGATCCAGGCTGCGATGAATATGGAGAACCTGCTTGGAGATGGAGACACGCAGGAGAGGGAGAGCAGAGCACAGACTGGTCACTCTGAACCAGATGAGGGGCATACCTCTAAATCTGGTCTATACCCTGTTCTTTTATTTAACAAACTAAAAGCCTTATGTTATATATCGTATTTATATGACGGGATTGTTAAGCCTTCACAACTCTTCCTAGAGCTCTGTATTGCGCACGGTACAAAGTTCTGCCCCGATGCACAGACATAAACACATGAGCGCACACAGAGATGAGCGCACAAAAGACATGTGAATGTGAATTATTTAAAGATTTTTTTAACTTTAAGTCAGGTATTCTACAATTCTAATAAATTAATCTGATTGTCAGTCCTCCTGACCATCACTCTTGATACCAAGATAATTCAGGGCTTATTTTAATTTAATATTTAATGTAATGACAGTAAAATCATATTCATGTTAACCTGTGAAGATTCAGTCTGTTACTCTACAGAGCGAGGATCTGAGTCTCACTCACTCAGTAAACAAGAGTCTGACAGGTTTGAACCTTATCATTGTGTTATTTGATCTGTTTGTGAGTGTCAGTCAGGTCTGTGCAGGAACAAAAGTGATATTAATAAAGTTTTGCCGTTTGAATCACAGAGATTTTTCCTGTTACTTACGAAAACTACAAGCGCAGTTCACGTTTCCTCTGGTTTATGTTAAACTCTTTGTGACTCTGCTCTACTGTGCGCAAACAGACATATATGGAGTGCGCTCCGATAAGAAGCGAATTTTGGCAAAAAAAATCAAAATACTTTTGTGGGTTTATTCTAAAGTTGGAGACAGACCTGTGGCTTTGGAGAGAAAACGCTGACTCACGAGATGCTGGGCAGAGTGAGTAATGCTATCAGCCAATCCAATCATTTCTAAAGAAGAAGGTGGTCAGGGGGAGAACAAGACAAAAGATCCATGATGTTCATTTGCCTTCAGATTCCCCAGATTTCTGTTCACTCAAGCGTCCTTTGAATGTGGCGGACAACCCCATCTTATCCTTGAAGACCTTCGTTCCAACTTTCAGGACAATTTATTGTGCATAGTCCTAACCTGGATGTACTCTCCATTTTCTATACTCATTCAAACTAGGGGGCATGCATGAATTGAGTGAAGATTTTTAACATGTGCATCACAGAGGCTAAAATCTGACTTGGAAACATGATTATCCAAATATCTAATTCTATGCTGAAACAAGCAAGCACACTCATGTCCTTACAAAGTAGTTATTATTCTTCTTAGAAAAACTTTTCTTCTCCATCTCTCTTTAGTACATTTATCAGAACTGCACCTGCCTCTGCACTGTGATTAATAACCCACCGTAAAATCAAAACCTCAGGCTTCAGAAAGCTGGAGTTTAAGATTCATTAAGCCAGCTGCTCTGATCATTTCCAAATATAAAAGGAATCTGCTGCAATGAATTGTTTGATGTCAGATGTATGTATCAGTGAGCCGTGGTACAGCACAAAAGGTGAAAGGTTTGCCAAATCAGCACTGCTCCCACACTCACACACATGCACACTATCTGAATTATGCCACTTAACTACACAGCTGCACCAGGGATTGAACATAGCCCGCTGTGCTGAGACAAATCATTTTGATCGTAAAACACACACTTGCTCTCACACACACGCACTGGGTAAAGTTTGCTGTGCTCCAGGGTACAGCCTTTTGTTGGAACCGATTAACCTTTTTATCCACATCAAAGGAAAGGTTGTGTCTTTTTACCATTCAGTGGGGTTGTCAGGGTGCTGGAGGTTGTTTTTGTGCACAAATTTATTTGTATTTTGCCAGTGCGTGTGTGTGTGTGTGTGTGTGTGTGTGTGTGTGTGTGCGTGCGTGTGTGTGTGTTTGCCCCCAAGTGAGCAAGCTTTGATACAGCCTTCTGCTGCTTTGGCTTCCTGCTGTGTGTTGAGAGACTTTTCTCCTCCCATCAGTAAAGAGCAGAAGACTGGAGGAGATGAATGCCGAGTGAGGCAAGAGAAGTGCTCAGAAAATAAGAAGCATGGCCGATGAAGATGAAGCTAGACTTTAAGGTTTCAGTGATTCACCTTCATAGGTTGAAAAGGTAGTTAAAAAGAAGCAAAGTTGAGTGTGAATGGTTGAAACTCCAACAACTGGATCAAAATAACTATATATAGATTGATTTAGATAATGGGCTGAGTCCAGCTGTTTTCCCTCAAGGCTGTTTGAATGACACCTGCACATGAGACCTGTTAGGTTGCTGACAAACCTGAAAAATGCCACAGAGATAATATACCCATTGTGACATGATCACATCTAAAAATAGACACACTTAAGAACAACTATATATATGGTTGTAAATTTGGAGGCAAAAACCCCCAAAGAATACAGTATCTATATTTTTTTTGTCTTTATATAGTCAATGTAACTGTCATCTTTTTTCTCTCAAAAAATCAATCTCTAGGTCTGTCACCATGATCCTAATCCTTCTCTGTATCCCTTACTTTATTTTTCCAGCATTTCCGGGAGCACCTCGACAAGCTGTTTGCTCAAGGCATCGGCATGTTGGACATAGCTCTGACTGAAGCCTTCAATCTCCTCAGTGACGTGAGTGCTGCCCTCACTCATGAACACACAGGGATACAGTCACACACATACATAAAAAAAAGTTTTGTGCACAAAGTTAATCAGCCCTGCCATAATTAATAGCTAAATCAACAGAATCATGCACAAAAACAAGTAAACAAGGCACTTGATGACACAGGTTACCGGTTCAACATCTCCTCATTATGAGCAAGCAATTAATCAAACATTCCGCACGAACGCATCAAATTGTTGACTACAATGACATGTGTCTCTACCTTGCTTAATGACTCTTCCTTGTTATCTCAGGGGGGGACATAATGCATTCTGAAGGTGGTTTGCATGCCTGTTTATTATTATTCCATTAGCTTTAAAAACATAGTTAGCTTTTTATGATTTGTAAATGAGTTATGTAAAGGCACCATATCCTCCACTGGAAAATAAACAGCTGTGCTTTACTTTGAAAAAATACATTTCTAAGTCTTTTTTCAACTTCACTGACTTCCCTTTAATTCTCTCTCTCTTCCTTCCCCAGTTCAATGAGACTGGGAGAGGCAGTGAATGCAGCCAGGCCATCATGTTGGTGACGGACGGGGCTGTGGATACATATGATGCTATCTTTGCCAAGTATAACTGGCCAGAAAGGAAGGTAATGTGTTTAAAAAAAACACATTGCATTTTTTCTCCATTATGGTTTGATGCATTTCAAGAAAGGATGAAGTTGGATAACTATGGCTTAATGCCCTCCTGTGGCTGTGAGCAGCTGAATTTAAAGACACCACACTGCAAAAACTGAAATCCAAACAAGTGTTTATGTCTCATTTCTAGCAACAAAAAAGTGTTATTACACTTACTATGAGCCACATAAACCTAACAAGTCCAGAAAAAAGTCTTTAAGTCTTCATTAAAAGAAAAAAATGGATGCCTGAATTGCTTGGAAAAAGCAAAACTCAATGGGGTGAGAAAAAATAACGTTTTTATTTTTTTTCTTAAAGTAAGACATTCATATTTCACAAAATTTTTCAAACAAACTTTTCTTTGGCTGATCTTTTAATTTAGGCATCATTTTTCTTTTCTTTTCTTTTTTCTTTTTGTTTAAGTTATTTTTTTTGGACTGCCTTTAATGTTAAAGGACAGGACAGTGGATAGAGTAGGAAACAGGGTGAGAGTGGGGAGTGACATGCAGGAAAGTCGCCACAGGCCGGACTTGAACCTGGGCTTCCCGCTTGAGGGCTTTCACCTTATGGAGCATGACCTAAACCACTAGGTTATCTATGCTTCATTTTCGTCTTTTAATATCTTGAATTAAGACATTTTTCTGGACTTGTCTTGTGAGTGAGGTTCATATTATTCTAAGAAGACTACTTTTTACTAAAGATAAGAGAGAAAACAAATTTTAAAATAGATCCACTTGATTTCTGACCAAAATATTGAGAAAGAAAAAGCTCCCTTAAAAGGATGCACAATTAATATTTGTCATAGTTGTTCCAGACTCAGACTTTGACAAGAAGAACATATTAAGTGGATTCACTGTAGAGGTCTTTTCAGAGTTAAGAAGAGCTCTGTCTCTGAGGATCCACCTGCTTTCTACTGTCCTGTAAGGTAATTGTGGCTCCCTTCGACAGGGGCATGAAATGAAAAGGGAGGAGAGATGGAGAGAAGAGAAGAAAGGGAAGAAAAAGGGTTATTCTTGGGTTATTTTCTCCTGTAAAAGAAAGCCCTCAGGGTCTTTACCCTTAAAAGCTTGCAAATAGAAGTGCCATACTAAAGGCAAAGGCAGAGGCATTCAACCTTAACATGTACATTGTACGCATGCATGTTAATGTGACTGTTAGAGCACACATTAGGTACAAACTTTGCTTCTTGGTGTGAATTATTAGCCAATTTAAATATGCAATCTGTTTGAGTGTACATTTTTTATTTTTTATTTTTTGCATTTATATAGGTGCCGATTTGTCACCATAAGTGCTGCACTTGTTTTGTTATGTGTTTGTATCTCGAGGCCCCCCCTTTAAACTGCTCGCACACCCACACCACCCCCTTTCCCACTGCTGCCTCAAGGCTGAACAGCAGTCAGCAGAGAGGGGACGAGGCTGCTAGAAAGTTCCATTTAGAAGGAACCCCGCTGATAATAGAAGTCTTCGGTCTCTGTCACTCTCCAGTCTCCCTCTTTCTCCCTCTATCCCCCTCTCTCCTCTCTGTTGGGTTGTAATGCCTTCCTTCCAACCAGCCGTAGAGCTTCACCACTGAGAATACATGCCTGCTTTGGAACGACTGAATGTAAATTAGTAACAGAATATTTCTACATGGATAGAAGTGTTTTCAAAAAGCTGAACGCTGATCAAATCATAAAATGAAAAGAAAAATACTTTCTCTCAACTGTGTATAATTCATCTCAATAATTGAGCTAAAAAAAAGATAGAAATTATCAGACAAATATTACATACCACATCCAAATTTTCACATTTGCATTAATGTCTACGCAAACATGCCGGGACATAAGTGCACGCGTCTACGAACACATTCTTCATACACTTATTTGCATACTTCCACACACACATACATCCAAGCACATTTGGACTATAATCATAGCCTGCTGTGCTTGAATTATGGATAATGATGTTCAGCTCAGCGTGTCGTCTACTTTTGTTCAAATTGTATCTCATTCATGATTCATCACTGTCCTTTTCATACTAGTCTTAATATACAGTTGAAAGACAGACTGCTTAACGACTGTGGCTGCTTAGCTGTCAGTTAATTCCATGTTCGAGGGTTTGTTAAGATAGTTTCATGCCAGGTTTTTTCCAGGTCCTTTTTGGCACCACGTTGGCTGTTGTTTTGATAACAGAACAGCACCGAGCTCTTAACCTAATGCAGTGTAACACATGGCATAACAGAAAAAGCTCTAATACTATCATGTAGGGCAGTGGTCCCCAAACTACGGCCGGCGGGCCAGATACGGCCTGTCTCCACATTTGTGGATTTGTGGACATTCTATTCCACCCTTCTGCAGTCTGGGTGGTATTTATTTCCTGACTGTTTTCTGTGAAGATCCCAGGGAGGGTTATTTGGTTATTATTTATTTCATAAATATTGTTATTTATTTCATTAATAGTGTCATTATTTATTTCCTGATTTTTTTTCTGTGAAGATTGCGGAAAGGGTTATTGATATTTGGTTATCTGTTACCCCCCCCCCCCTCCCCCCATCATTATCAATTACTAGGAGGATATTCCACTCAGAACTATTCACTGTATGAGCTGTGGCCAACTGAGCAGGAACTTTTGTGCAAAAATTCATGTATGGTCTAATAAATTTGTTCATCACTGTACATATAACAGTTCTAGCGAGACATGTTTTGAGGTAATTTATCATTATAAATTTTGGGTGTGCATTCTCTCTGTAAAACTTTTTTTGCTGATGTCTCTTCCAGGACTCCCTTGTTAAATGGGTTTTGTACGTCAGTAGGAATATTCCTTTTTAAACAAAGGCAAATATAAATAGATAAATCAACAGTGTCCCCTTACGCAAAATGCTGACCATTTCCTGTCTGTGATTGCGCCAAATTCCTTCAGCCACCTGAGAGTGTAGCCTCCTGGACTGTCCCCAGACATCTGATCTTCTAACAGATTCTTTGTCTGCCATATGGGACTGCCTCGAGGACAAAAACATGTGATGCAGCATCATTTTATGTTGATAAATCTGGATGCTGTTTTGCAGGATGGCTCAGATTCATACCAAGTGGACCACTCTGCGCATTCATTAAAAAAGTTTTGCAGCACTATTGTGTGTTGGTTATCTGCTCTGTCCCCGTCATCCAAAAGAGAAGTTTGGCATTATTTTTCCCTCAAAGCAAACAGAAGTTTACTGCTTCAAACATCTGAAGATTCACTTTGATTGTAGCACTCTATTTTTTTTATATTTTAACACCATATTCTTATTAACTGGGCAACATTTAGGGCTAAGCTTGAGTTTTGCTACATGTACACATCTTGGCTGAAGGATATTGATGTAGACAAGAACATGCAACCTTCCTCACACCTTCTTTTTCACCTCTACGGGCATGAATATAATTTTCTATCAGATTCTGTTCAACCAAAAGGAAATCTCTTACCATAACTGTCTTGTGATGACCTCTTTATTTTTATTTATTAATTGATATCAACAATGACAAAAAATCATACAGAAATACAAGGTAAACAAATGTTCAGGAGGGAAATGAAGCTCAAGGGCTCATATAAATTCCTCCTCCCTCTTGAAAACAAAATCAGTATCAGATCATCCAAAGAGAAGAGAGTAAGAAAAAAAGGGGAAAAAAACTAAAAGAAGCAATAAAAGGAATAGAGAAAGGAAAATTAATAATTAAAAAGTGTAAGACAACAAGATAACAATTGATGAAGTATCCACTTGTGCTAAGCATGGTGATTTGTTCCGTACAGAAGATCCTTTGTCCCTTAGATCCCTTATCGTCCCTCTCACTTTGGATACAGAACCCTCAGGCTCCCAGGCCTCTGGTAGAGGACCCGAGCTTGAAGGAGACACAGTACCGCCCAGGGTGGGCGAGGGAGAGATTTTATATATATATATATATATGAAACAGATTTAAGAAGTAAATCGGCCAGCGTGGCTATATTAGAAATGGGGCAGACTTTGAGTCTTCACATTAACAGCTATAGGGTGCCTGTCAGTTACGTGAGCTGTATTGTGCCTCTGATTGGGCGAACTTGCAATCTTAATGTCTTCTAAACTGCAGAGTGAGAACCCCCCCCCCCCCCCCCCCCCCCAGTACAATGTGTGCTGTTAGCGAAATTAGTGATTCAGATGGAGTATATTTTTTGTACCAGGCTGTAAACATGCTTATTTCTTCTGTGAAAATAGCTTTTTTTGGCTTTTCTGGTACCTGCAAAGCCAGTCTCCAGCAGACATTTGACAAACTGCAGATTTTAGCTCTTCCTCTTTCAGACAAGAGGTCACCGTTTGGTTCAAACTAGTGCTGCACAATATGGCAAAATTGGCCAAACAAAATCATTATCATTGTAGTTAGATTACTTGTTAAGGCTGTAGCATGTAACCCTGTATTTGTAATGCATACAAATAAGCAAAAACACATGCTATTTATTGGAATATGGGCTCACATAAACCCCAGTGCCCTGGTTAGGGCACCCCAGTCTTAAAAGTCTGGTCGTTCCCCTGCTTGTTAGCACGTACCTCGTTGAAGGTAAATCATGTTGATTCACTCATCATCGGAAGGATTTATATCAAACGAAGGGTTCAGTTAGTGGAATAGAGAAAATGACAGTGAAAGACACAAAGATTGGTGAATGTGGACTTGCCATTCATGATGAGACTATGCTGCAGCACTTCGGCCTGTAAGGCAGATGAGGCCTCGTCCCACATACTGAGGCACAGTTGCGTAGTAAGCAATTGTACTAGGGCCAAAGAATCTTTAACACAGAGTGTCATCAAAGTTATAAGAGTTATGAGGCGGACTTCCGGCGGAGCAGAGTGACGGGATGGACGTGTGAGCTCGAGCTCCTGATAGCTAGGAAAAATTAGCCCCCTAAATCCATAATAACTTAACAACTTATAGTGGTATTTCATTTGGGAATGAATAGGGGAATAAAAACTAGAAGTCAAACGAAACGGGACACGAAGGGAACGGAAGACGGGATTGATTTGGAGATGGAGGACGCTCAGAATGCTAACGACAGCTCCATGGAAAACATGTGCTCGGTGCTTCAAAGTATCGGTAAGGAAATACGTGACTTCAGGGCTGAGCATAAAATGGATATACACGCTCTCAAGAAAGAACTCAAGGAAGACATGAAAAACGAACTCAAAGATCTCAAACAGGAAATTTACCAAAAACTTTCTGCTAACTCCGCTCGGATCGAGGCCAGTGAGACCCGACTGAATGAGGCAGAAGCACGGATTAGTGAGACTGAATCGGCTAACATGGCTTTGAAGGAGGCGCTCATTAAGTCCATGGATAGACAGAAAATAATGCAGGAAAAATTGACGGACATCGAGGGGCGGTCTAGGCGGAATAATATCCGCATTTACGGCGTACCCGAAGGGCGAGAAGGTAACTCCGTGCCCGACCTTGTGGAGCAACTTCTAAGGAGCGAGCTTGCACTGACAACGGACATTAATCTGCAGATTCAACGTGCACACAGAGCTTTAGCTCGCAAACCAGAGAATAATCAGCCGCCCAGGTCCATAGTGGTTAATTTCCTGGAGTTCAATACAAAAGAAGCAATTCTGAAAAAAGCCTGGGCAAAGAAAATAATGATCGACGGACGACGGATCTCATTTGATCATGACTATGCCACAGAAGTCATCCAGAAACGCAAGGCATACACGGGGATAAAGAGAGCCTTGAAAGAGAAAGGAGTTCGCTTCCAGACCCCGTTGGACAAGATGCGCATCCATTGGGACTCCGGAGTACGCACCTATGAGAGCGCACGAGATGCAGCACAGGAGCTGAAGAAGAGAGGCTACTCAGTGGATATACCTGACGGCAACACCGCAGATCCGAGCCTGGAGATGGAGCGTCTTCTTCGGGCCCCGACGTGGCAGAGAGCCAGCGGGACAGGCACAGGAGCGGCGCGGCGCGCGAGGCAAAGATTACAGGAGTTTGAGCGGACCGCTTCAGATTGAACTTTTTCCTTTCTACCTGGTCACGGTATGTGAAATATGAGGCCCCTTAAAGAGATCAACAGTGAGAAGTTTATGTTCGGACTGATATATGACGTCCGCACAAGATGTGTGCCATAAACTGCCATACCTATATGTTACTTTATTATTCATTAAAATTAAGAGCAACAACAGCCACACAATGAAAGCTGGGTTTGGGTTATTAGTGGGATGCAGCTTCCCCACATTTAAATATGAGAGTTTGGCAGGTCAATTTATCATTACTAATATTTCTTTAAAGCTATTTTATTATTACTATTATCATGAAGCTGTTTTTTTTCTTTTCCTTTCATTCTTTCACCTTTTCTCTCCATTTATGCTGATACAAGGGGCCTAAGTCAGAACAATACTACAGACTTCTAACTAAAAATATAAGCTATCAGATGACGTTGGACTGCTAGGATGCGTGAAACTGTCAGTTTTACCTCTAGTGAGGGGCCCTCCAGGTGGAGGATCTCCCCTCAACCTACCAACGGGGACTCAGGGTGGCTAAGAACCACCCCAACCTGGGAGTTAAACCTTTTGTTCTTGTTTTTTTCAGTGAGTACATGTTGTCCAAATGGTCAGGACTGTGCAATTTTGAGTTGTCTGGAGGTTGAAGAACGCAAAAATGGACTGTTTCATTTAAATGCCATACAATAGTATAAAAGTGGTGACACTTAATGTAAATGGGATGAATAACCCTGTAAAGAGGAGCAAGGTCCTATCTAAGTTGAAAAAAGAAAAGGCCCAAATATTTTTTTTGCAGGAAACGCACCTACCTCAACAAGAGCATGAAAAATTAAAACGCATGGGTTTCAGAAATACATTTTATAGTAGCTACAGACCCAGCAAGAAGAGGGGAGTGGCTATCCTTATTTCCAATGCAGTACAATTCGAACTTCTGAAAGAAGTTAGGGATAAAGAAGGGAGATTCGTTCTCATTAAAGGAAAGCTAGAAAACACAATTGTGACAATGATGAATGTGTATGCTCCCCCAGAAAGCACTAAATGTTTTTTCAAAACTCTTTTTGACACTATCGCTATAGAAACTGAAGGTATTTTGATATGTGGAGGAGACTATAATGTGGTCATGAACTATGGCCTGGATACAACAAGCACTAAAAGGAGCAAGAAACATCTAACTAAATTTATCAATATATCAGTGAAGGAAATGGGATTAAGTGATGTGTGGCGTGAACTTCACCCACTAGAAAGGGATTACACTCACTATTCGGCCCCCCACTCTGTCTACTCCAGAATTGATTACTTTTTAATTAAAACTAGTGAAATGCATAGGGTAACAGAATGCAAAATTGGAGTGGCAGACATTTCAGACCACAGCGGGGTCAGTTTGACAATACACCTAAACAACAGGAAAATAAATACTGTATGGAGGCTAAATGTGGGAATCTTGAACAACCAAGTGAATGTGGCACAGATACGAGAAGAAATAAAAAGATATATAAAGGAAAATGATAACGGGGAAGTTAACCCCAATATCTTGTGGGATGGTATGAAGGCAGTCATCCGGGGGAAATTGATTGCTTTGACAACAGCACAAAAAAAGGCCCGACTAGCTATGTATAAGAGCAAAGTAGAGGAACTGCAAGAGATGGAAGGGAAGCACAAGAATACAGGAAACCAGTCTATACTACAACAAATAAAGAAGATAAGGGAAGAGATAAATGAGATACTTAGGACAGATATAGAAAAAAGGGCAAGATTTGTAAAGCAGACATACCATGACTCGGGACCAAAAGCTATAAGGCTTCTAGCTAGACGACTGCGGAAACAGCAGGCCAGCAATACAATTCATAAAATAAGAAGTCCTCAAACCAACCAGCTGACACATGAACCAGATAAAATAGAAAAAATATTTGAAGAATACTACAAGAAACTCTATTCTGAGCCATCATCAGCAGATGAAAAAACAATTAAAAATTTTCTTGACTCACTTGACCTGCCATCTATTGGAGAGACACAGAATGATATCATTGCGTCACAATTCACAGTTAAGGAACTAGAATCTGCAATAAGTAGGTTAAAGACTTGCAAATCTCCAGGCAGCGATGGATATCCTTCAGAATGGTATAAGGTCTTCCAGAAGGAGCTGACACCTTTGCTGCTGTCCTGCTTTAACTGGACCCTCAATGAGGGTGGGGCTCCCCCGTCATGGAAGGAAGCAATTATTACAGTTCTTCCCAAAGAGGGCAAAGACAAAGAAGACTGCAAAAACTATAGACCAGTCTCACTCCTAAATGTAGACTACAAACTATTTACGTCAATTATCTGCAAAAGGCTTGAGGTCTTCATACCAGATTTGATTGACGAAGATCAAACAGGTTTTATTAAGGGTCGACAAACACACGATAATATTAGGAGAACTCTTCATGTTTTAGATAATGCCCAAAAAAATTGTAAAAGTATAAGTTTGGTTAGTTTAGATGCTGAAAAAGCATTCGATAGTGTCAGTTGGTTATTTTTATACGAGGTGCTCATGAGATTTGGCTTCAATGAAAAGATAATTCAATGTATTAAAACCCTGTACCAGGAGCCCACAGCTAGGATCAGAGTGAATGGTAGCCTGTCAAACTCATTTAATTTGGAGAGGGGGACTAGGCAAGGGTGTTGTCTGTCTCCCACTCTTTTTGCTCTGTATGTTGAGCCCTTGGCACAGGCAATAAGGCAGAGTGGGGACCTGCAGGGTGTCAAGATAGAAGGGAAGGAGCATATTATTGGCCTTTTCGCAGATGATGTCATCATCTTTCTTGAAGAGCCAGATAGGACTTTCCCACGCTTAATGTCTCTCTTAGAAAAGTTTGAATACTATGCAGGCTACAAACTAAATATAACAAAAACACAAATTCTCTCATTAAATTACTCACCATCCCGTCAAATAAAAGATACTTACAATGTAAAATGGAATTCTAAAACAATGAAGTATCTTGGGGTAATTCTGTGTAAGACTCTTCCCGACATGTTCGAGAAGAATTACAGTGAAATTGAAAAAAACATCCAAAAAGATCTTGAGAGGTGGTCGACCCTCCCATTAGACTTCAGTGCGAGAATACGGACAGTCAAAATGAATATCTTACCGAAATTACTATATTTGTTTCAGGCTCTCCCGATTAGTATCCCCCAAAATAAATTTATAGAATGGGACAAAATGATTTCTAGATTCATCTGGAATGGCAAAAAACCAAGAACAAAATTTACGACTCTCCAACTACCTAGAAATAAGGGGGGGATGGCTTTACCTAAGCTTGTAGAATATTTTTATGCAGCCCAACTTAGATATTTAGCTGGTTGGTGCAGACCTGACTATGAGTCCAAATGGAAAAAGATGGAAAAGGAGGTACAGGGCCTTCAAACTCAGATATTAGTGGGGGATAGACACCTAGCAGGTGCTTTGAGACATGCTATGAACCCAATAGTAGCATTCACATTTGAAATATGGAACATAGTCATAAGAAAATACAAACTCAAGAGGGATGTATGTAATTTGGGATGGTTTGCATATGATCCAAAGTTTAAGCCAGGGACATATGATCCAGTTTTTAAGGAGTGGGCACAAAAAGGATTGACAGCAGTATGCACGGTATCAGAGGATGGACAATTTCTAAGCTTTCAGGAACTAAAGACAAAGTACAATCTTGAAAACAGAGACTTCTATAGATATTTGCAGCTGAGAGACTATTTTATAAAAGAGATAAGACCAAGCGAAACTATAAATGAGGTGATCGGTGTTATTATAAAATCATATAAACAGAAAGGGTCTCGGCCTATTTCTGCTTTTTATCAAGCTTTGACTGAAAGCAGAAGAGAATCAACGCTTTATATAAAAGCAAAATGGGAAGCAGAATTAGAAATCAAAATACAAGAAGAGGAGTGGTATTACATGTGTGAGACCCAATGTACATCAACAAATTCATTAATATGGAGAGAGTTCTGCTGGAAAAACCTTACACGCTACTTCATAACACCAAAGATAAAATCTAAGCAATTGGACACACAACAAGTATGTTGGAGAATGTGTGGGTGTGTGGAGGCAGACCATACGCACATCTTCTGGAGTTGTGCGAAAATGACTCTGTACTGGCAAAATGTTAATACAGCCCTTAAAAATGTTATGGGGTATGAAATACCATGCACCTGTCCAGTGATGTACCTTGGGTGCATTGAGAAAGTTATAATGAAAGGAGACTTGTATCTGACCAAAGTGCTACTTGCAGCAAGTAAGAAAGCTGTAACTAGGAACTGGCTCAATGCAGCTGCTCCAAGTCAGGAGCAGTGGATGGACATTGTCAAGGAAATTCTTGTCATGGAAAAAATGACATATAAACTGAGACTGAAAGAGAATGTATTTGACAAGAACTGGGAAAAATGGAACGCTTATATGGGACACCATGATATCAATTAAACAGACACTAAATGGAAAAGTGAATTGAACATTTTTACCTCCAGACCGTTTGTTATTGCTTTTGTTGTTATTTTCACGTGTAAATTACTTTATGTACTATTTCTGTTTGTAAATGTGGAAAACCTCAATAAAAATTTAAGTTGAAAAAAAAAGAGTTATGAGGCGACACAAGTCATCTCCTGAAGTTACTGGTAGTGGTGTAGATGTAGGCATCAGTACCAGAACATGGTAAAAGGTTCCTGTGAAAGGAGACATAGGGAAGAAGAGATCAATCACTGATTTTCCTGTCAAAATGTGGTACAGAACTTTTCTTAGGAAGATGGTGCATACTGCAGATCTGCTTAAACTGTCTTATGCACTTCTTGTTCTCACTCTGTATTTGAAGTCCTCATTGTGTGCTGTGAAGAAGACAATTTAAATCGGATTAAGCAGTGAAACTTTAGAGCTGAGACACATCAGTAGAAATCTGATTGTTGAAATGTTAAATGTGGAATGGATTAGCAAAAATTGCATTATATGTGTGTTTTTGATGTCCAGAATTTCTAAAATTAGAAAGGATACCATGTGGATGTACCAAAAAGCAAATTCTGGTTTTACAAGAGCGCTTTTGTCCAGTATCCCGACATGAACTGTCAGAGGTACTTACTGAGCCTGACCTGCCTTTTAGGTTAATAATTCAACCAAGGAATCCACTAACGGACCTGACACTATTTTTTTTTCACATTAATAAGATTTTCTTTCAAGTGTTAAAACGCTAAACAGATTTTCATATATTAATTACAGTATAATTAAAGTATAAAGAAAGTGACAAGACATGATCCATTGCAGAATATTTGTCAAGACAAATCAGAGCTTGGTTCTAATCATTGAAACGTTTTGGGCCACCTCTTTGTAACAGAACTGAGGCAGACTTCAAGATAAGTAATTTCATTAAAGGCAAAAGATGGATTAAAAGAATTGTTAATGGAGGAGACATGAAATGAGCTGTGAGTTACAAGTGTGTGGCACAAGGTTATCAGGGAGACTTCAGTTACCTGCTTTTCATTTACATTAAGAATGATTGTTTTTTTTTTATCACGGTCCTGCATGAAAAACAAATCAGACCTCCAAACATTTCATTTAATCCTGCCTTCTGCAGTTTAGATTCAGGCTTTTTTTGTTTTAACAAATGGTCTTTTTTTCAATATGCTGATGAAATTATTCAAAACAGGGATTCTTTGCTACGACTTTTGTGACAAAATAAGAAGTGCAAGCAGACAGCTTATTTCTCATACACAAATATAATTAATTGAAGGAGTTACAGTGCATATCTTGGTTGCGAAGTCAGGTCAAAAAGTAACCTACATTTGAAACCAGCTGAGGTTGTATAACAAGCAGTCTTTTTTTTTCCTGCACCTAGATAAAGCTACATATTGCATGTAAACATGAGCACGATTAGTGTGCTGCCACTGCAGTGTGAACATTACATGTGGGCTCTGTTAAAGTACATGTAAGCTTCCAGACATACTTACAGCTTTTATGTTTACACCAGAGTATGCAACAACTGCTGAAGTACTAAATGCATTATGTAGGAGTGTTAAGACATTTCTGCATAGATGGAGCAATGCCTGTGAGCAAGTTCGGGCTGTTGACTTTAACTGCATTGAGTGTACATTTGCAATGTGTCATTCTCATGGTTACCTGACAAACATGTCATCATAATTAAGCGGCCTTACCCACGCTGCAAGATTCCTACTCTGTTTTTTTTTCACCACCATCTTTGCTGCTACCAGAATTACACCCAAGCGCTCAGACATGGGGGGCATAAGAATATCTGTGATATAAAGCTAATCTCCAAGGAGTGATGTGGCAGGCAAATTTTTGAACAATTCAACATGAGCTGACTGACTGAAATACGTACTCATGTTGTAATACATTGTGTGCATTTGTGTGAAACTTGCTCGACCACATGGTTATCTCGTATGTGTCTGAGTATGCCTGATTACATACAGATGTGTTTACTAGCATGTCCATGCATTTTCTTGCATGTCCTTGCATGCATCTGTTCTTTTATTTCTGGCTATGTAAAAATTGTGCAGTCAAGTAGGTTAGAGATTGCATGCTGGGCCTTTTTATCTTCACTGCACTTAACTCAGCTGTAAACCTCTTTCATATTTAATAACCAGCCTGCTGGAGTTTGGCCTCAGTCTTGGCTATCAGAAAGGGGAAAAAACACAACCACAAAAAAACAAAACAAAACAAAACAACAACAACATCAAAAAAACAAAAAACACTCTGGCAGCTCTTACATGTTTCCTTTCACGGTGTCACGGAAATGGCTACAGGTTGTATGAATAGTGGATGATTATTGTCTAGATAATGAGGGCTGCTGCTTAAAAGTGACAATGTGACAACTATTGATCATCAGTGAAAATAATTACAGCTGACAAAAGACAGAAAAATAACCATGCTAGATAACAAGAGTCTAAAATGAATGGTCTCTGGTTTGTATCTTAGCCAACCAAAGTTGCTACAATCAATATGAAAGGAGTACCTCTTTGACACACTGCTGTGACAGTGGAATAATATAATTTTACAGAAAAAAAGGAATGTAATTTACAAATAACTTAATTCAGAAACTTCTTTTGCAATTTCAAGGACCTTGTGAAGCCATCAGAAATCAGATAGAGACCCACACATTGAGAAGTGCTCACACACAAACAAATAAACACGCAAACACCAACAGATACATGCTGTCAGGCTGAGGCAGTGAGACAGTGAAGAATGCAGGCATGGGAACCACAGCAGCTGTGCCCCCAGAGGCTTACATCTGCTCCAATCTGGCAACCTGCTCCTCTCACATACACATACATAAACACACACACCTGCCAACTACACCTGCTGCTTGAGCCAACTGAGCACCGCAGGGCAGAGATGAGCTTGGCAGCAAAGAGTTAAGAAGATTCTCTGGATTGAGCCCATCCAACTATAATTTGGCATTTTTCAGCTCAAAATATTTGCATCATGGTTTATCATTTCTAGTCGCTCTAACTGCAGAATTCACTTATCTTAATGTTGAAACACCCAATCTGTTAATGTATAATTGTTTTGTTTCTTGAGTTGATTTACATTATTTATAATGTGTAAACTTTAAATGAAGTCTTAAATACAAGTTGAAGACTTTTATGAGTCCATAATCGACTCTATTAAACAAGGAGAAAGGGCCGGCTAATCTCTGGCAGATACAGGATGAGCCTGCTGCCTGCCTTTCACTATCTTCTATAAGCTGGTGTGGTGGACCCTATCAAAATGTGATTAAAATGACTGACGGAGGCTATCTTCTCTCTCTCCACAGGTCCGCATCTTCCCTTACCTTATTGGTCGAGAGTCAGCCTTCGCAGATAATCTGAAATGGATGGCATGTGCGAACAAAGGTGGGATCACAAAACACACTCGTACACCACTGTGCTTATTTTCCTCTACTTAATTTATTTTACAGACGCAAGTTGTTGCAATTCATGTTGCTCTGAGACAGGCAAACAGAATGAATATGTCACAGAGCTTAAGATTTCTTGAGCTGTGTGTTTGTGCATGTTGCTGCATAAACGTGTGCTTGTCAGAGCAAATCAAAATTAGCATGTGCGTGTGTGATGGCGAGCATCTAGTGGCAGTCACACTGACAAGATACGCCACATTATATGTTCCTCTTTGCTGGAAGTCCTAACTATCTTGGTGATACACCACTTTTCAGCTGCTTTATGTGTGGTCATGGTTGTCTTAGTGAGTAGAGCTCTTCCCCTCAGGTTTCTATATTTAGCTTAGAGGTGGGTGACAGAGACAGTCTGGCTCCATTTCCTCAGGCTGCCGTAGATAAGACAGGCAAGCCATAGGTCACTCTGGGGGTGTGCAAGTGTTTTTAGCTTAGTGCACATGTGTGTAGATAAGAGTGCAAGAGCCTCTAGTTTTAGTTCAAAGTGATATCAAAGAACTAGTCCAGCCAGTCTGTTGGTGTTAGTGGAAATGATGAGAACCATAAAAGTGTTTGCATACATCATGCAACATAACTTTGTGTGCGTGTGTGTGTGTGTGTGTGTGTGTGTGTGTGTGTGTGTGTGTGTGTGTGTGTGTGTGTGTGTGTGTGTGTGTGTGTGTGTGTGTGTGTGTGTTCTGCGATGATTCAAGTTTCTGACAGTGACATCCTCCACCAGCTGGCAGGAGGTGTGTAGTGTGAAGTCTCTATCTGCTTCCCCAGGCACAAAATCTCTGTTCAGATACAGAACAAGATTTTCTTTCATGTCGTCTCTGTTTGAGAAGCAGTCTCAGGTGAAATGATGTTGCCTTGCCTGACCTATCACTGTAAGCTTTTTATGTCCAAATCACTCAGGTGGTTTTGATTGGAGCAAGTTATGGTATCCAGGAAATGTTACAGAACACAGAACAGGTAGTACTCAATTTTTTTATACCTTTAGGCCTGAAACCTTTTTCTGACACTGTACAGGCCACATATGAAACATGCCTCTGGTTTTATATCAACAACAGAAGGATGCATGCTTTTTGAAAGATGAATTTCACTCACTTCAGGTGCTCTCAACAGTATGGCTCTGCAGTTTTTCTACTGTGTTTAGGCAGACAGGTCCAATCAAGTCATCATCTTGTGTTGCCTTAAGTATCCAAAATCACTTACTACCCTTGAGATAGAGAGTAGCATTTCATAATGCTGTCCTTATGTTCTGTGATAGCTATCACACCCTTGTATTTTGAACTCAAAGTATCTCACGTTGCATTGTAAAAAGTCAAGTCCAGATCACTCTTGTCAAATGAATAAATATATGCCTGCACTTACTAATATGTGGTGGTGCTTCGGGTCTATTCTGGTAGCTCCCGTCCCTTCCATGTCCATCTTATTTTGCAGGTTCTGCAGGCTAACCCACCATGCTACTTGGCTAACATTGTCATAAGAGTGGTTCCTTTAACACCATTTGGCTTCCTCAGATACTAGACCGCAATCCAATACAGCTCCTTTGGGAAATGGAGGATGGGTAGATCATGGATGATCAGTTTCAGAGAAAAGTGCATTATTGAGTCAGTATAGGATAAAATCTGTGGAATGTTCCCAGCACCTTAAATAATCAATGTCTGAATTTAGAGTCTTCTCTTAACACCATGGTTTTATAACAGATCTATAAGAGAGTCCTCTTAAACTTGAAATGCTGCTTTACTGAACTTAATAACTCACCTTGACTTTATTCATCCATTATTTTCATGTATGAGGACATCTTCCTGTATCTTTGGCTTACATATAACCCAAACCAAGGTCTTTGGAAATATGTAAATGCCCTCATCCTGACCGCGGCATGCTGTGTCTGTCCTGTCCTGTATGTACGACAGGTGTACCGTGTCACTGAAAACCAGGAGCATTCATTTTTTTGCTCCCCGGTTCATCTCATCGGCCCCTGATGGCTCGGCCCGAAGGACGCCCTCAGCCTTCCAGAGGGAGCAGTCATTCTTCACTCACGATGTGATGAACGATGCTGTTAGACTGAGGCAGCTTGCTTTGTGTGTGAAACCAGTTTGTATGTGTGTGTTGTCATTGTTCCGTCTACTGGAATAATAGCTAGGCCTGAGTGTCTCTGAGGATGAAAAGGATGAATTGGTCAAGGTTCACTTCCAGGGCAAGTTCAGGTGCAAGTGCATTCTTTATGCGGTCATCAACATTTGGTTTTACTGTGAAAATATAAGGGAAAGTCCTTAATCTTTATAATTTTAGATTTTAAAACTAGATAATCACTGATATATCCTACATGCCCTTAGTTATTTCGGGGTTGCTTGGCATCCCTCATTGATCTGTGGATTGTGTCTAGACTCCTTCCTCCCTGTGGAGTAAAGGTCATTGCCGAAAACGATGACCCCGAAATCTGTTTCCTCCAGCTATGATTTTCTCCTTGACTGGCTCACGGTGATGGAGGCAGTTTGCTGTTTTTACGGTTGACTGGAAATGTGCTGGTCTATCTCTTCTCCCCCTTATTCTCTGTGTTGCCTCTTTTTTCCCTCCTCTGCCTTCTGTCTCTTGGTTGTCCTGATTCCCTCTCTTCTTCCTCTCCTCCCGTTTCTGTCCCCTGCTGAGATAACACTAAATTCCCTCCTGCACATGCACATTAGCATCATAATGGCTGCATTACCATTCAAGGAAATGGCAACACATTTGGTTTAACTGAAATCGCTTTTACATTTACGTACCACTTACTCATTCACAAACCCATGCTGTTTTGCTCGTACTTGTATACCACTGGAGGGTTTTCTTGAGCTATTGTTCACACACAACTCTAGATTTTCATCTGCTTCATCAAGCAAATATCTGCTGCCCATCATATAGTATTCCAGGTGTAATTCCTCTACTTTAGTACCAAGTTATATGACAGTGGGAGCAATGGCTTGGAAAAGATTATATAGCCAAGCTGATATTGAACATGACATTTGCTGCAATGTGAAACCATTTTGGAGACTCGGATACTCTACCTCTTATCTCTGTTTCAGCGGCATTGAAGACAGAACCAGCTCTTTTTCTTTTGTTGGAGTGAATCTTGGTAATATGATTCATCATCTTTTTGTTCTTCTCTCTTTCTCCAACAGGCTACTTCACTCAGATTTCCACTTTGGCAGATGTGCAAGAGAATGTGATGGAGTATCTCCATGTGCTTAGTCGTCCCAAAGTGATCGACCAGGAGCATGACACGGTGTGGACAGAGGCCTACATTGATAGTACTGTAAGTATTGGACTTTAATTCCCACATCACATATTAATTTCACACACCTATAGTTTTGAGCATTTTTGTAAAAAAGCATATTCCATAATGCGATGAGAAACAATAAAGGAGTACATGAAATGTTCAAGATATGGCCTTAAAAATAGCGATACAATGCTCAGGAGGACCTGGTGTTGAGTTGTGCCTTTATCTGTCTGAATGTGTGACTGTGACTTTGTGTGTGTGCGTGTGTGTGTGTGCGCGCGTGTGTGTGTGTGTGTGTGTGTGTGTGTGTGTGTGTGTGTGCGCGCGCAGCAGATGGAACCATTAAACCAATGAGTCTCCTGTGACTGGAAGCTGTGTAGCTTTAGTACAACATAAAGAGGGGGTTAGTCACTTATATCACCACCTCACACCCAGACCAAACACAGACAGACACAAATAATTGCAAATGGCAGTCAGTAACACACTTGTGTTTTCTTATCTGGGGACCCATCAGCAATGGTCTGATGTTGGTATGTACCTCTGGGGATGATGCTCTTCATACTTTTCTTAATATATGGAAAGCTAGCAGTCAAGAATGACGACTTCCCTCCAAGACTTCTTCCTCTGTGTGTTGCATTGTTTCCAGTCCAATATGCAACTTGTGAAATGAATGCATGTGTCTGTGCATAGATCTAAAATAAGGTTTTGATGACAATTAACGTCCATTGCATTGCTCAGAAGGGCCTCCGATAATCTGTTTCTGGTGGGTGTCCGTTTTGCTTGAAATGATAGGTTTCTAAGTATAAACAGGCTTCACTCTGGCACAATTCAGTATTATGAACCCAAACAAGAAATTAATTTCCTTGGGTCTAAAAGTTGAAACACAAGCTTGGTCAGGTTTAGCCTTTAAGGGGTGAAGAAGGTAACTTTTGAAGTACTTGTTTTTTAATTAAGAGCAGTTTGGTTATGTCTGATGTAGGACATTTGGAAGTTTAAACATTAATTTGCTGAAACGGAGTGATAGCTGCAGTTAGCTGCAACTAACGATTATTTTCATAGTCGATTAATCTATTGATTGTTCTCTGGATTAATCAAGTAGTTGTTTGGTCCAAGAGGACATCATCAAATGTCTTGTTTACAAACCAAAGATATTCAGGACTGTCATAGAGAAGCAAAGAAATCAGAAAATATTTGAATTCATTAAAGTGAAATTAGAGAATTTGGACTTCATTTTTTTAAATACTCACCTAAACCAATTTATTGATTATCAAAATAGTTGATGATTAATTTAGTAATTGATTAATTGTTGCAGCTCTACTGTTAGCTATATGTACTGCATACAGAAACCAGAACCCTGGTGATAGATAGTTACTACATAAGCTTCACCTACAATAGTTTTCCTCTGCTATGTATAAAAAACACAATAAGCTGCAGTATTCATACATTTTAAATGGCTCTCTTTTGTTCAGGTTATTGTGCCTGACCATATAAAGAGTGAGCAGCAGCCATTTGTCCCTGGCAGGTCTATGAAGATAAGGAGCAAGAGGTTTAACATTGTATGATGACAATAGCAAAAAGCACTCAAACATAAATACACTGCAGCTCTCAAGACTGCATGGAAGTGGACTCCTCTTGGTGACCCTCTTCATATCCTCATGTTTTACTTTTTTCTGTCTTCCTTGCTTATTTCTTCCTCTTTGCCCTCATTATCCTCCTCCATTTATCAAAGTTAAAGAACATTCAGTCAACACTGACTCAACAATAACACTTTAAGTGTTGTTCCCTCTGCTATGACCCTCCCAGCAATAAAGTCCTCCTCTTGACACCTACACTCTTTTTAAAGTCGCAGTCAAAGTCAATGTCAGTGAATTTTACGTGCCCACTGGTGCTCACAATGTGGAAACTGCACTGAAAGGCTTTTGCAGACTTCTACCCACAAACATACTGACCCTTTCTCTCCTCCCCTCCTCCTTAATCTTGCCCTCCTTAGCTCCCACAAGCACAAAAGGTAAAAAAAAATCTGATGTGAGGTCATCGCCGTATTGTGCTGTGTCAAGGCCTGGTTTGTGTTCGTGTGTATTTCATGTGCATGTGGTCTCTGATGTCTGCGGGATGAGAACACATTATGGGTGAACTAACCACCATACTGACCCATGGCATATTTTTGTGTGTCATTGTCTTATGTGGCTCAGCAGCCTCGTAAACCATACATCCTGGTTGTCATTGGTTACACGGACTGCTCTCTCTTCTGCGCATCTGATCAAACACGCGCACGTCTGTGCACACGCTCACACTCATTGATCATTGGTGATGCTCTGTTGGCCGTGCGTTGCCAGTCTCTCTGGCGCTGGCAGTGTGACCATATGTGTAAATGTGAGGCTACATTTCCACTCTTTCGCCTCTTTCGACTTTTTGGTGTGAAAACAAGATTGCCTGTGTTATTTGTTGTGCTAGAAATCTCTAGAATAAGCTGGTTTGTTATCTTTGGGATGAAAATTCAATAGTCTATAACGACTGGCTGGATGATAATTTCTGATGCCTTTTACATCATTTTCAGCATTTTTTTTCTGTGTTTTATGCATCATGTGTGGGTTGAGATAAGCCGCTCTATGATAATAACAATGATGATGGTGGAACAGAACCCCCCCCCCCATCAAAATGGGCAGTCACATTAGACAGCTGGCAGACCATATGTCAGACATCGTACTTTTGGTGTGATACACCCGAGCTTATTGACATCAGAGCAGCTAAGCAGAAAACAGAAATAGATATGATATTGTCAGACTCGATAATTGGGATTAGCAAGGAGTCTGTGCTGCTTCTTTGCATGTAATCAGTCCGCACAGCTCTGGTCTGGATGCTCAGATACTAAAACAGTGACAGAAACACACACATACACACACTCTGCTTGGTGATGATGTCTGATAAGAAGTTAGCAAAACTCCCGGGATTGGCTCAGAAAGTGATGAGCAAGTACTATTTGTGTTCCAGGGGCTGATGTGTATCAGCTTTCCAGATGCACCCCTTCATTCTAACCTCTTCTTTTGTCTCCTTCCCTTTTTTTCTCCTAGCATATCTGCTCTTTCTTCCTTTTTTCACTTGGACGCCTTCTCCACCACCTCCCAAACCCCCACCTGTCTTCTTCACTTCTTTCCTTTTCCCTCTTCCACTCCCCCCTCGCCACCATTTCGCCAGCTTCATCCATCATTCTCTGGCTCATTTGGCATTGTTTCCCTCTCTGTCGGATGAACTGACACTGGAGCTAGGAAGGAGGAGAGAGGGTGGTGTTGGGGGGGGGGGGGGGGGGGTCTGAGGGCAAGTGTAGGAGAAGTGAGAGGAAGAATAAGAGAGAGGATATCAGTGAAAGTTTAGATGAGAATGTAAGCTCTTCAAAAAGTTTTATCAGGGAAATAAAACCACACTTCAAAGTAGTTGTGTTAATCTTGATTGAGGTGTGTAAAAGCTTTCAAAATATTTCCCAAAAAAAGCTTTGCATTACAAAAAAATGTGTGCCAGCTTCCCTGCCAGCTCTTCTCCCCACAGGAGCCCACCTTTGCGTCCCAGCTTACACACACCCACATCATTAAAGCTTGGTCTCCTAGAAAAACAAGGGTCACCCTGTCCACCAGAGCACTATTTGTCACCACAACCCAGATTGGGAGGTGTCCTATGTGACATCAAACATGGGTTAGGGGTGTGGCTGTGAGTCCTCTGAGAGTTATAAGTGTGTACTGATTTGTGTCAGTAAGCAGTGAGTGTGTTCAAGTCCAAAGGGGTTCTTTTTTTATTCTCTGACCCACAGCAGGGGAAAGGACTTACACAGCACCATTAGCTCTGACTGATGCCAGAAAAATCACAGAGCCACTGATGACCTACCTCTAACCTGAGTATGTGATGAATTCTGACCTTCGATTAGAAGTTGCAGGTTATTTTTAGTCAAATTCAAGATACAAAGCATTACTTCAGAGACTTGGGGCATGGTCATGTTGAAGGATGCTCATTTAGGGTTCAGGGTTTTTTCCCCTTGGCCTAAATCCAGTTCATTCAAGTGAGCTGCCTTTCTCCATGCAGCTTTTTGTTCTTAATTATTGTGTATTATTAACAGGGTACTGGGCAAGCCTGGTTTCCACCAAACCAGGGAAGTGTCCAGATTTTTTTGAATAGGCTGCTGACTTATACAGGGTTAACAATAGAGTATCGGTGTGAACACATGCTGAAATACACCAGATGCATCTCCAGTCAGTCTTCACTCCATCGTGGCACTGGATCAGATAGGCTCCATTCAAGTCAATGTGTCAACTTACAATGGATCCGTTCTACAGGTCTGGCTGCATGGCTGGTCCAGCATGTAGCAGCTAATCCGCAACCATCCTATTTTTGCCAGATGTCAGAGCTGTGACACGTCAATTTAGAGTAGAGATGATTGAGTGGGACAGGAAGTAGTGCACGGAAACTATCTAAAAAGAGCCTGAGACTTTCAAAATAAAACAAACCATATCAAAACCAGGTCATATGTAGCTTTACCAATGCAAGAAAACATCAAAACGTGCAAACAAACGCCAGGAGTCAACAGGTTTTAGGTTTTACAGCACAATACAAATAAAAAGAGGGAAGGGAAGCGTGGGAATTCCTAAGTCTCACAACTCAAGCTGTTTGACAGTGGCTTGTTGCACAGAACATGCAGCCAGTGTGAGTTGACAAGTGCAGACAACACATAGCAGAGGGGAGCTGGAGTGCAGATGCAGCCGGCGTGAGCAAATATGCAAAATGTTAATATTTCACAATTTATTACCTATACCATTGATCCCATTTGGGATAGAGCTGACTCTTGCACTGTGCAACATCAAAATTTCACAAAGCTATTAGCAGCTTGTTGCAGCCAAACAGTTATCTTCTGCGTTTACTGTAAATAAAGCCAATGCAGAAGTGCAAAACATTGCAGTTCCTCGAGTGGCCACCTTAGACTGCCTCCAAAAGCCCTGAAGTGCCAGTTAACATTCATGTTAAAAAGCCTAATATTCAGCAAAGTTTTCCATGTGTACAGCCTGGTACAAATGATCGCTTTGGTCTGCTGATTGGCTTTTTTATTCATACAGGATTCACCAATGGGGGGTTAATACTTGTGTGTCTTGGAGATATTTAGACTTAGAATTATATTGAGTTTTGCATAATTAGGGGGTATGGTTGACCTGATAGTTGGGTGGGTGCAATGTGGCTGGTTACCAGGAAGCTTTAGACCTGCCTCAGCTCCACCACTTTGTCTCTTGCTAGCTTTACCCAAAGTTAGATTAAGTCAGTTTTTCCAGTGTGGTGACCACTATTCTTCAACCTCAAAATCTGCTGTCAATAAGACTGCAGTTATGTTTTATACATTCAGTGGTCACATCACAGCGCTTCACATGTTGGTTTTGGTCCAAGTTCGACTTCTGACCAGCCAATTATCCAGCCAAGAACTTTAAGGACATGACCTCTTACAACACATAAAGGTTTACAAATACAGAAAATATATAAAAACATGAGTGTTGAAGCACAAGGAGTGCACATTTTATGGAGCTGCTCAACAACAGTTTATTGAGACAAACAATAAATGTCAGTCCATTTATTCACAGACCACTGATATATGATCCTATCATCCTTACATCTTAGCCTGTGAGTACATTTTATATTTTTAGATGAACGTCTGCTCCCTTTTTCCCCTGTCCTTTCATTGATCCTATTTTCTAGCAGCACAGCCATCCATTGTCACAGCAGCTGTACTTATGTGTGCTTTGTTCTCTCTTTGATGTCTAATACTACATCCTGGATTGCTATTACCAGCTGTCTGAGCTCAGGTCACCAATTCCCCATTTCCTCAGAGTCTGCGAGAGACAGAATGGATTCTAGTGGTTTTCTGTCATTACCTATTATTACCAGAGGTAAAGGAGTTAGGAGAGAAGTAAAATAAATAATGAGATGTTTTTTTTCTTCTAGTCATCTGAGTCAGTCACACAGGATAACTCTTTATTGATTGCTGCATCCAAACCAGATCCTATCTGACATGATTTGTGTTATCTGCCGCCATGTCTAATTTAAGAAAATTGTGGATTTTGTTCTGGGATTCATATTGCAATAAAAACACCAATTATTTTCAATGACTTGAACCTAAACAGCGTAAGTGACTGGCATCATCTGCATTCTGGGTGGACGAGGTCAGATCCTTTTATTAGTAGAATGGGAAGACCCAACTCCTGTGTGTTCATAACAGTGTTGAGCTTTCATCTCTAATGGATCATCGTCAGATACAGACAGCCGCTAGAAAGATAAATATCATAATTATTCCAGTGGTCTTTAGGGAGGGAAGATACCCAGACTCAAACTAGAAGAGCTGCCTTTGGATAAGCTTATTCTGCAAGACATCAAAGGCAGCCTGTGATTGAAGACATTTTAAGGCAAATAAAAAACATGAATAAAACATGTCATGGAAGTTTTCTTGGTCCCTCAAGAAGATAATATGAGGGGGTCTGCTGTGGGGTTGCTATCAGGTTCTTTACTTAAGGAACGTGTTTTATGCAGCTGAAGATAATCACTCACTGAGTGTCATCAAGCGAGATGAATCATTTAATGTGCATGACGCCATGCAGTGTGCTGTGTAGTTACGTTTCTTCTGTATAATGTTTCATCATTAGCTCCTCTCTTCTCGCTCCCTCTCGCCTTCAGCCTGTTTTGTTCCTATTTAAATTGCTTCTACTGCTCTTCTCTCGTGTCTCAATCAGTTGGATGATGGTCAAGGCCCAGTTCTGATGACCACAGTGGCCATGCCAGTATTTAGCACCAAGAATGAGACTGTAAGTGCACAAGCAATGCTATATTTACATCCTTTATGTTCTTCCTGCTTGTTTTCTCCAACAAATTTGCAGTTTAAATGAAAAGCTTGGCAATTACCTTTTCAGATCTCACAGTGAGTTAGGATTTGGGACAAGAGACACAAACTGTGAAATAATAACAGACAATGATTTCAATTTAATTAAGCTGCTAAATTGGGATACAGCCAAGCAACACTAATTCAATTAAAATAAAGAATGACATTTCATTTTTCACAAACTGCGGATCTGTAAGCGAATGCGTTTTGTGAGTAACCTTTTCAATGCAACTAAACATAAATTGTACAATGTGTTCTTGCAGAGAAACCGAGGTATCCTCCTTGGCGTAGTTGGAACAGACGTGCCTGTCTCTGAGCTGCTTAAGACCATCCCTAAATACAAGGTGCAACTCTTAATATCATTCTGTTTAGTTTGTGAAAGTTTCAGATAGCTGTTCGAGGGAAAACACTAAAAGTCACACACTCACCTGGATGTAAAAACAAAAAGAAAAGAAAAAATTTAGATGGCTCAAACAGATTCATATCTGTGCTTATGCCAGTTAAACTCTTCATGCGGCAATTAAATACTAAACCTGGTAGAAAATTAAACAGAGGTATTATTAAAGTTTTGACTATCATTATTCACAGCTCTCTCTTCAATTCAAACACTGGCAGGCAAATTACCCTTGACGTGTACTAATGCATTCTGATAGCATCCTCAGCCACATGCACTGAGCTGTTTATTTTTTCACTTGTAGATCTGAAGCTTTGTTAGGTGTAATGTTTTGACATTTAAAGTGTTTTATTTGTCTGGCTGTGGATGAATGTTGTCATCCTCTTGTCTTGTGCTCTGTTAGTTTCAGCTCAAAGACAAAGACTTGAACAGTAAAAAATTACAAAGAGTTTGATTATTCCTGCCTCACAATTCGGCACAGATTTCACATGCATTTATTTTCTGTGTATGTGTGTGCGTTTGTGTGTGTGTGTGTGTGTGTGTTTCTTTCTAGCTGGGAATTCACGGCTACACCTTTGCAATCACCAACAACGGCTACATCCTCACCCATCCAGATCTACGGCCACTTGTGAGTACCACCTCCAGCCCCATTCAGACACTTTCTAACAAGTTAAGTGAACCTTATTATCATAACAACCCCGAGATTGAAGTTCAAATGTATTAATTTATTTTGTACATGCGACTGAGGAATACTAACACTTGAGTTCATGTCAAGACAATTACTGATTTCTCGTCACATTGAGATGCCGACTGACGTGGAAAATTGGTGTGTGGGTGCTCTGTGTGTCGTGAGGTGTGCGCGTGTGTTGGCTGCGAGGTGGTATGTAAATGAGAGGAGTGTGTTCCAGGCCTCTGCTGTGCTGTGAATAGACAGAGATACAGCTACTGAATGGCTGTGATTAACTCCATTGTACTCACTCACTCCTCTCACAAGAGGATGAGGGGAGAGAGTGCAGAGGGAGAGGGAGGAGAGTTGGGAACCTGCCTAACAGGAGAAGAGGTGCAGGGTGACAAAGCAGGTTGCAACAGTGGATGGAAATGGAGAGATGGAGGGATGAGAGGAGAGCAGACTTGGAGTAGCAGAGAGAACAAGCGGTCAGACAGACAGACAGATGGTTTAATAGTTGGCTAATTAAAGACGTTAATGAACAGTGCTTCACAACTAATGAGGGGTGGGAGGTTGTCCTTGCTGACAGATAAATGAAGAGGGGGATTCACAAGTACCCACATATGATAAACACAGAAACACATGTAACACAGTCATAAGCTCAATACTCTTAATGTTGTCCTTCTCCAATTTCTATATTAACCAATCAGCAAGGTTGTTGAAAGGGTTTAACTGCTTTATAACTTTTAACATTTTACTATAGACACTTAACCTTTGTTTTGACTGTATGTAAAACAACCACCAAGTGTTTCTATAGTCACTCTCAAAAAAGGACAGGGACATACTTTTTTTGGCACAATCTTTCCAGAACAAAAACAAAGTGACACCTGTGAAAAAAAAGCATGCTGGCCACCTCTGCCCATTTTTCTTCACTGCCCTAAGCCCTCGTCAGAGTCTAATGGTATATTTATAAAGAATTCACTGGAAATGGCAGCGTTCTATCAAAATCAGTCCAGTGCACTGGGAAAGGCTCTGGCAAAACTGCTACAAAAGGAGGAATGTTAAAAAAAAAAAAAAAATAGTGGAGTGTGTCTTATGTATGCCGACATGTGATTATCCCTTTCAACCAGCATTGTGCAAGTTCACACTGACAATGAACCAGCTCAAAGTTCAGTGCACTTGAGTTAAAATGAATTAGAGCAGATTTATACATAATTCATTATTTTAAATGTTGAACTGGTTCATAGTCCAAAAAATGAACTGGTTGATTTCTTTTCTTTTTTTTTAGCTGCTCCTAAATTACTTTCCAGTAAAGCCTCCTTTGACTCAATCTCCAGTCCTCAGTCACTGACATTTTCTAATCTGAATAAATTACTGAACTCTACTATAGATTATGGACGGATGTTAAATTTAAAAACCAAGAAAGTCCCAATTAAACATTTTCAGAAAAATGCAGCTTTGAAAACCAAGGAACACAGATAAAGTTAATTTAGGGGCAGAATATAGCCAAAGTTTCCAACTTTAACACTCAAATTCACAGGGGGAATCTGCTTCATAAAAATTGTGGGTGTAGTTTTAACACCAAGAAATGAAGGGTTAAGGATACAAACAGATTAAAAAATAATTATAAAAAAAGATTTATTTTCCATTCTCAAAAAAACTGCATCTCTGAAAAGCCATTTTAGTTTAGCTCATTTGAATCTGTCCTGATTCGTTCTTAAAACTCATTAAAGTACTCACAAGAGGTGACTTCATCAGCACCCTAACTCCATTGGAATGCCTGGCAGTATAAGCCTGGAACCATAAATCCACCTGTTTTATAACTGCTGTGAAACGTAGCACTCTGTAACTCTGTACCTCTTACATACTCTCTGAATGTAAGCTGTTGTTCACTGTCTAGGGTAAACTATGGTAATGTTCATGGGATACAAACTCGCTGTTAAGCTTATAACATGGGCATGTTTGAAAAACATTAAATTTAACACATTCATTTACATTTACAACAGTCCTTCCAGAAGGTGTGTACAAAAACTGAAAAGTGTCATGCTGGTATCTAAGTGCATGTTCAACCTCTGGAGGGACTGTTTTTACAAGACAGCTGTCATCTTTTGTCTCTATACAAAGCAACACCAGGCTCCATGTTCAAATGTCCTGTTTTTGTTACATCTCCACTTATGTATATTCACTTAATCAGTCTGTCTGTAGCTTCCATCCTCCCACCAGAGTGAAATATGGTATGTTTGTTTAAAAGTTAGCACCCTCATCTCCTGGTCACATAGTTTTAGCCCAACCTGCACATTTTTTTTACAAGAATACATACTGATAAAAAAACAGGAAAAGCTTATTTTGTTATTGCCACAAATATATTCTGAGGCAGAATGAGACACAGAGATAAGAGTGCACAATAACAGGCCACAATTGCTTGATGTATTAATAACTGTATTCCAGACCTGGAATGGACATGTAAAAAGGCAAACAACTATAACAGATAAACTTATGTTTCCAGTTCCAGTAGTCTTGTGTGTAAATAAGATAATTCATAATTCTTCAAAATGAGAGCACATCTTAGCTGGACAAATATCTTCACTTTTGTCTTGCATAAACATCATCAGACTAACATGCAAATAAAACTTATAATCTTATAAGGTGAAGTTTAACATTCATGCAGGACATTTGACATTAAAAGGAAATAAGTCCTTCTTTCCAAAAGAAATACAGATAACGTGAGTTAAATTTTCTTTGAGAAGACCACTTAGAAATGTAGCATGATAAATGTGTAACATCCATGATAGTTGTAAAACCAAGGTTACTACTCAGACTAAAAACATATACCAAATAGTTGTTTCCATAGTTAACATGGAGGGTGCAGGCCTTATGACTCGTTCCGGAAAGGATCAGCTGGCAGAGTTCTTGATGTTTTGGCTTCCCTTACTGGGAGTCATCATGTCGTCAATATTTATGTTTGTGTATTTTGTGTATCTATATAAAAAAATAATAATTTTAGGTGTTCAAAGCTCCAAAGTGGCATCGGATGGATTTAATTTCTTACCGTGCACAAAGTCATGTTGACTCCCTTGCTTCTAGTTCCCTGTTTTGACCAAAAATGAATTCTTACTGTCTGTTATCAGTGTTATTTATTTCTGCTTTTAGCTCCAAATATAAAGGTGTATACCCTTGTGAAGTAACTATTGCTGGAACAAACACTCATAATGAGAATGTAACCTTGGGCTGTGGGAAATTAGGATAAGCCCTTTTCTCAGTTCTTTTTTACTTTTTAGGGCTCAACATAACCAAGAAAAAAAAACAGGATTTGACAGTGAAAATATTTAGCATTTTGGTTGCCGTGCTTTCTGTGTTTTCTTAGTATCTCTGTCTGTGCATGTGCGTGTTTACATGGGTCTGTGTGCGCAGTATGGAGACGGCAAGAAGCGAAGGAAGCCAAACTACAGCAGTGTGGATCTGTCTGAGGTGGAATGGGAGGACAAGGAGGACACAGTAAGACCCTTGTTAGCACTATGACTGCAGCCCTCTGAATTAAAAGCTAATGTTTGAGATTTGCTTTGTGCCTTTTGCTTCTAGCTAAGAAATGCCATGGTCAACAGGAAGACCGGGACCTTCTCCATGGAGGTGAAGAAGAGTGTTGATAAAGGGGTGAGGAATCCTAATTATCAGATTTGCACATGCACACACAAACAAGAACTTTTCTGATGGTCCAAAGGACGTGCTGGAGGAAGCATTCAGCAGGGAGAATCCAGTCTGCCAGGGGTTGTTGCACTTGGCGCAGTGATGTACAGGATTGACTTGGGGATTTTGTTTTCAGATTTTGTTTGCTCTGCATGCATTGGTGTGTGTGTGTGTGTGTGTGTGTGTGTGTGTGTGTGTGTGTGTCTGCCCCTTATCTACACCAAGCACATGTTGCTGAATACGGGAGAGAGACAGCAGCCCAGTGATTCTCATTACTACTTGCCTATCTAACAGAGAGAGACAGAGAGAGAGTGAGAGAGAGAAAGGCAGAGAGGAAGTGAGGCATTCAGGTGTGTTCATGTGCCTGTGTGCGTGCACTTTCAAAGCTTAGTAAAAGCATTTTACATAACCCTGGTTGTTAAGCGTTCAGTATATAAATGCGCATATGCACATAGACACACACACAAATACACACTATCCCACAGTCAAATGAACACACATGCATATTCACAATCCTTATCCGAATACTCATATTCTGCTGTAACACGTCCATCTGCACAGCCAGGGTGACAGGCTGCCAACTGCAGCATTAACTCCTCTCACCACTAGATAGAGCCAGACTGCAGGGAATCACATCAGATAACTGCTGTCACATTGTCTCCTGCTTACTGTGGAATATACTTTAAGGCATAAATTCTTTTTTATATTTCAGAAACGTGTCCTGGTGTTGCATAATGATTACTACTACACAGACATCCAGGGCACTCCTTTCAGGTAAGACAGCTGCAGATATTTCTGTATGAAGTGAAACCAAGTTTATATAGATAACAGTTCAAATCTTTCAGTTTCCTTGCATAAGAAATGAATGGTTGACATAAAAATTCCTGTTTCAGTCTAGGGGTAGCTCTCACCAGAGGCCATGGGAAGTTTTTCTTCAGAGGAAATGTCACGGTGGAGGAAGGTAGAAATCCTCCATTTTCCTTTTGTGCTTGACTCACTCTCTCTTGTTTATGTTTTTGTTTGACTGGAAACATTTTGCCAGTAAAACCCATGCTTTCAGAATGCTTCTTATGTATAGATACCAAAAAATATGGGTTTGGTGAGTATGTTAGAGCGATCACCGGTGGATATTTTGTTGTATAAAATGTATTCATGCTGAGCAGCTCTATAATTTAGTTGCCTCTTAATTAGCGACTGCAATCAGCTCTGTCTTCTTAATACATCAGTAAATGTATAACAAGTTCTCTGCTGCTCTGTGTTGCTTGTAAGTTAATTGAAATTTTGGAGAGCACACAAGCCTTTAATATGCTCACAGTGCTGAACCTGTTAAGTGTGTGGCCTTTTATTATTGTATTTAGTGATAAAGGAAGTGTGAAATAGATTAATAAATGCATCCAGACTGAATGTTTTCAGATGATAGATTGTGCCAAATCAAAAGAATCAAAAGAATCAAAAGTATCCAATGTAAAAGTTTCTGTTCTGGGGACCTTTCATCCTATATTTACTTTACGAAAGCTGAAGAAACAAAAAAATTAAATGACATTTATTGTGAAATTAGATAAAAACATATTAATTCAGATTGAAATAACTTCATTATGTATTCTTGTAACTGAATATAGTTTATATTCTATGAGCAGAAAATCATTTTAAGTGATAATTATATAGATGTTTTATTTTTAATGTAGTTTTTTTAGCTCACAATTAAAGACATTGTTAATCTATAAAAGTAAAGTATAAGTGCATTGTGTTGTGTAGCACTCCATGACACATTTATTGTTCCACAAAGTATCTTAAAAGTATGTTAATCTCTTTTTTCTTTATTGCTCTAAAACAGACACGTGTGCAGGAACTAACAAACATTCAAAAATGATCAAATTAAACTGAATCTAGATATCACAATTGTAGAGGAAGTTAAATGTTTCTTTGGTAGCTCCTTATACTTGTTCATGTCTTATTTGTGTTTGTGTGTGCGTGTATGTGTGTCTGTGTGTGGGTGTCAGCACCGCCTTCTGTGCGTACATGTGTCTATTTTTCTTGTCCAGTCTCATGCATTTTAATATTTATGTGGTAGTGGTGGTGTTGGAAATGTGTGTTTGTGTGTGTGTGTGAGTGAGAGAGAGAGAGAGAGAGAGAGAGAGAGAGAGAGAGAGAGAGAGAGAGAGAGAGAGTGAATGAGTGTTTCCCTAAACATGTCCATCATATGGAGACCTCTGAGCATGACTTGGCTCTTCCTGATCTAATCAGACCTGTCACATCCATTCAAAAAACACATTTTTCAACCTTTGTGTGTGTGTGTTTGAGTGTGTGTGCATTTGAGGTGTAGATGCGGTACCCTATTATTATGAGTTAATATTTAGTGCCTTTGCTTATTCAGTCTGTGATATGCAGTTCTTATTTTATTGCAGGACTTCATGACTTGGAGCATCCTGATGTAGCGCTGGCAGATGAATGGTGAGTGAATATCCACGCTGCTTTCTGTTCCTGATTTGACTGTTTTATTATCACCATCATCACCGCCATCATTATCAGCTTTCATGCTGTTGACTATGGAACCTGTTTTAATTGCAAATAACTCTTTGTATTAAATCAGAGAAAACATCCTTCTATACAAAAGCGGAATAACAGGTTTTCGATCTGTAGGACTTCAGTGTTTATGTCACTAAAGACTTGTGTTCCCCAGGACTTGCCAACTTATGAACACATTACATCACTTTTCATACTCAAACACATACTTGGAAAAACTGAAACTCATTGTTAGTTAAATTTCATTCATGTTTGCATTGCATATGTAGCTGAAAGCAACTTGGTACTTGAATTTTTGATTGAGCTTGAGTTGAGATTACAGCCAAAGGCAGATTATCATTTAAAAACTCTGTGTATTTTATTATCGGTTGTTGTTTTATTTCAGGACTTACTGCAACACAGATGAGCACCCAGAGCACCGTTACCTGTCCCAGATAGAGGCAATCAAAATGTACCTCAGTGGACATGAACCCCACCTTCAATGTTAGTTACACTCACAAACTCAAAGTCCAAACCCTCCTGCTTTTGAGACAAAATCTTTCTATGTCATGTTTGGGCTTGTTTGTCAAAAAATACCAATACTAAGATATATCTGTCTTTTTAGGTGACAAGGAGCTGGTTCAGGAGGTCCTCTTTGATGCGGTGGTGACTGCCCCTTTAGAAGCCTACTGGACAAGCCTTGTGCTCAACAAGTCTGAGTGCGTCATTCCTACCACTTTTTCGTCTTTTCATCCAAAATCTTGATTTATAGAACTTACATATGCTGAATTTTTGGGGTAAAGTTAATACTTTCTGAAACACTTGGGAGATGGAAATTCTGCAGACATTTGCGGATTTTAAATGTTAATAACTATGATACAACATTATTTACTAAAGACTTAAAATAGACCATGCTCATAAAGGTTTGTATTTATTTGATATATTAAACAGGAACTCAGATAAAGGGGTGGAGATAGCCTATTTGGGCACAAGAACAGGCCTATCCAGAATCAACCTGTTCGTGGTGCCAGACGAGCTTACAAACCAGTAAGATTACTCACTGCATGCTCTGTTTACCACAGTTGATGATTCCATTAATTTAACATGCAATGATTTGTGTTTTCATCATCTGAATCATTAACACCAGTTTTTTTCTCTGCTTCAAGAGACTTCCTGACAGCTGAAGACAAAGAGGGAGTGTTCAATGCCGATCACTTTCCCCTGTGGTACAAGAGAGCAGCAGAACAAGTTCCTGGAACTTTTGTGTACTCTCTCCCTTTTAACACAGGTTGGTTGAGTTAGTTTTCAAATGGTTACTAAGTCACTTATTAGATTTTAATCCCTTGGTTTCTCAGTCCCAATCACAAGTAAGATGAAATAATAAAGATGAGCTGAATGTCTGTTAGTTTGCCAGGAAAGCAAGATGAACAGAGATAGTAAAATATTTATTCACATTCATAAATATAACTCAACACTGTATTAAAAGACAAATTACCTACCTCTTTTTCTTTTTTTAATCCATATTTTGTTGTATTTTTTTTTCTCACGTTGCATCTCCACCTCCCCTTCCTGCTTATTAATTCTGAGCTGTGTTCTTGTGGACAGGGCTGATTGCTGTGGTTTGAAATCAGATATCTTAGCAAAAGGTTCAGCCCTTTCCATAGTCACTTGGCAAGCACACACTCACACACACATGCACACCCTCAAAAATACACACACAGGCACCTCTAGCCTGTGCAGTTTAACTATGTCTCTAAAAAATGGTTCCACCCCCAAAGGGAGAATGTGTTCTCATCTGTCCTCAGCCTCAGGCTTTCCATTAGTGCCGGCTAATACAAGTGATCTGAAAGCTTCTTATTTACTCGGAGGACTTGCCTTGGATGCACTTTTCCTCCCAGGACTGTGGCAGTGAGCTGCAGCAATGAAAAGTACTCTGTGGTATTTTATGTGCAGTGTTTCTCGCTCCAATCATCCTGTGGTCAGTTCAGAACTAATATAAAGAATTATGATATGACTGTGATGTGAACTCTGTGTGCCTGTGTGTGTTTCGTACTTTCATGTGTGTGGCTCAGGATCAGAAAACAAGAGCGTTGTATTGGCCAGCACTGCCATTCAGCTTCTGGATGAGAGGAAATCACCCATAGCTGCGGGTAAGTGGGGACTCAAGTGGCTCTTTTCTTTCTTGCACACTTCTGCACTGACAGGCAGTGAAATATTCTCCTCCAGTTCTCACAGTTATGTGGGCTTTATTTTTCTGGTCTTCAGCTTTCTGCCCCTCTATCATTTCCTCTTATTGAAACACTGAAACATTCACTGCCCACAAACACCAACTGTGCTGCTTTTTTTTTTTTTATCTATCCCTTTGCTCTCTCTACAAAGAAAAGGGAAAGAGTGCAATAAATGCAGTGTTAATGTTTGAGTATATATTATTTGAAGTCAGTTTCTTAAGCACTTTTCCGTTATGATTTTTTCTTTTTTTTATTTTACCTCTGTGCATATTTAAGGCATATGTGGTCTGGAGGGTTTCATTGTGGTCTGCCTCATCTCACATTATGGTGACTCAAAGCCCAGTAATGTCACACCCATATAATGCAACTTGGTGTAATCAGCAGATCGGGGGTGTACAACGCAGCCATTGTTCTGTTTGCCATCAGCTTAACTACAAAGGAAATGTGAACTGCAAAAAGAAGGGAAATGTGAGAAGGATAGTGATACATTCTTGTTTTTGAGTTGCCATGGTACTATCTCTAAGAAGGTTTGAATATGACATCATTTATATAACTCCCAACCCTCCTGAGGGGCATAAGTTGAGTTCCAGCAATCATATTTTACCTATTGTATAACTCTCGCAATACTACAGATGAGTACAGAATGTTTTTTTTTTTCCAACTTTTAATTCACCTGAAGTAAAATCACCTGAAGTGTTTATCATGAGGTAGCTCTCCTTCAAGTAAATATATGTTTATGCATTTGAAATCAGTCAAAGCCAGGAGAAGCTTGTTTCTTGAATTTTTAATGGTAGATTAAAGGCGTTGGACAATGATGCATAAAGTTGCAGAAGTTTTGGATAATGTCTCTCTTCTGTGACTCAGAGAATGTTGACCTGTGAATGTGATTGTTATGCACTGTATGTCTTAAGCTTTGTTAACGTGCTGCTAGCTGTCTTGCAATTAAGTTTTTCAACTTTGGTTCAATTTATATAATGAAGAGTATTGCAATCCTTCCTTCACCCAAAATAGGATCATCGTAGAGCACAAATGCAGAGCACAAATGCAGAGCACAATTTAAAAGCAGACTATAATAATTAAGTTCAGTCAAACGATGGCAGCTGGTGATGCCATTAAGAGAATTTAGAGAATACAAAATCTGCACAGAGAGAAACACGGTTTAAAGAGGAAAATCTTGTGAAAACACAGTTATAGTATGAGAGAAGAAATAAAAGGGCACAGAGAGAGAGAAAATTATTTCACGGTGCCTGGATGCGTTGACATGAAAGCACTGCATTGTGGGTACTCTTGGCCTGGGGGAAACCACTGGAGCAGAAGGACAGAGATGGGAGAATCTGTGCAGTGCCACTGCACACATACCCACAGATTGTGCATCAGATTTGTATCAGAGTGGTACACAAGCAGCCCACAGTTTACACCAGCCTACAGAATTATTCGACCCCACTGACTCAGTCAGTTTTGTAAGAATTATTCTCTTAAACCCTGTTGAGCAGCAATCCTGATGACTAAAGATATCTTAACAATTCCCTGGCTGCTGATAAACAGTACTGATGATCATGCTCATCAGATCGGGGGACGTCAGTAAGGATGATTTTATATAAGAGCATCAGATGGGAAGAGATGTAGGTTGGAATGCAAATTTAGCGTGGGCTGGTTAGGGCCAGTTTTCACTGCCCTGCACTCCACTGAGCTATAGACTTGCGAATACGCTAATACACTAACTTAACAGGACAGGCTGATGACATCACACACCATGGGCCCTGCAGACATCTCTTGAGTCACAGTGATGCCACGTGCACACAGACAAGCATGCGTGTGTGTGTGTGTGTGTGTGTGTGTGTGTGTGTGTGTGTGTGTGTGTGTGTGTGTGTGTGTGTGTGTGTGTGTGTGTGTGTTTGTAGTCACATCCTGAGCTGCGTGCAGAATGTCTGCTGCAGTAAACACAGACATTAAAGACAGGTCAGGGGGAAGACCATAGGCATCTGTTTACATTTATGTGCATCTAGAATGAAGAATTTAAGGTGCAAATCACTACAGGCTGCTAAATTATTGACGCATCATTAATTATCAGATTAAATTTTAATGTAATATGGATTATCTGAACTTGTTCTGTGATAGTTTACCTACAATAGACAAATCAGATTCATTTGATTATGCATTATGTAGTACTCCAAGATGACCTTGTTGTAGTACAGGTTAACCTTATTCAAAAAAGAAAATAAGACATTTGGCTTATTCAAAACACATAAAATTGTATTACAAGTATTCAGGGGCATGTTCAGATTTTTTTGACCAAAGTGGCCCAAGTGGGACCCTAAATTATGCAGAGATGGTGAAATGTGTGCATACACACACACACGCACACACACACACTCACACACACAAACAAACAAACACACAAACACACATAGAATATACTTCCTATTTTGGCATAAATAATATGTGTTCTTTAGTTATTGATATTTAAGTATATGATACAGCAGAAAGCAACACGTTATTTCCTACACCTAAATTTTTGAAGATTCACAAAGAAATAAAACTGTCTGAAGTCAAAATAATTTAGAAAATTTGCTTGCAGCTAGCAAGATATTTATATGCACTTTCCATAACATTACCTGTACAGATAGTTTTGAGGGCAAAACAAGTATTCTTGCAACGTTCGATAAATTGATGCCTTTTGGTACCGATCTTAACTAATAGATGTGCATGTCTGCCACTGAATGTATCAACACAAGAAAATGTTTCAAATTCTAATGTAAAAAAAAAAAAAAAACTGCTAACAGCCTGTTGCAATCCAGTCAAAATATTTGATTTTACTGTAAGGCTAATAAATATCCATCCTTAAGGACAGTGGAGTGGCACAGTCCTTAAGTGCCACTCAAATTTCTAAGGTGGCCCAATCTGCCTATTGCCACTCCTCTGGACATGCCCCAACAAGTGTCACAATATCAGAGTAATAATGTTTTTTTTTGTGCTAACCCAGTAGAGAAATGTGTAGGACAAAAACACGGTCAAGAATTTTTTTTCTGATTTAAATGTCACCCCACGTTGGCAATGTTTTCCGTAAATGACACAATAAAGTCACAGAAACCTATGAAAATACTTTGAAAACAAACTGCTGTTTTTTAAACATCCTCCCTTAAAAATACTCCCTCCATTTCAGGTCAAATGTTTTCTTTTATTTTATATAATACATATTGAAGGACAGGACTACCATAAGTTATCAGCATTAAGTCACAAACAAGACTCTCAATAACCGTAGATCTAAAAGTATTTGACTGTGTAGTTGTGTGCAGCAGGATGGTAAATCAGATTTTTAACCTGTAAAGTCATAGAAAAGAACAACAAGGCAGAGTCCAGGCTTGTGTTATTTTCTTTTTAGTTTGTTTCATTATTGCTTCAGCGAATATCCCGTCTTCTCTTCAGCCATCACAAAAATATCCCTTAACGAAATATGCATTTCCTCTTTAAAACTATATCACATTATTAGGCACAAACTCTTAAAATCTCTATAAACATGTGCATACGGTAAACATTTCCCAACACATAAAATGAATCACAGACACAAACACTCTCATTCTCTCCAACAGTGATACAGAAACTTAGACAAAACTTAACTGACAGCAGCTGCCAACTATGAGTTTTCAAAATTTCCTCAAAAGACAACCAAACTCTGAAATATAATTTTCTAAATAGAGCTCCACTATTAGACCTAAAAACACACAATTATAAATATATAGCAATTTGTTCATGTTGTGATAAGCATTTCTCAGACAAAACGGAATTGATTCCTGTTGGATTCTTTGGCCTGTCCCGGGAACCCGCATACAGCAGAGGATAGTCTTCATATCAGTGCATAGTCAAATAACTGTGGAAGTTAGCTACCAGAGTTTCAGAAAGGAGGAGAACACACACATACACACACATACCTAAACAATCTCTCACACATACACGCATACACATAGCATCCAGAGAGGACAAGGTTAAAAGGTTGAGGCCCAGGTTGTAAGTCAAGGGTTCATGTTATCTTCTGCTAAGCAATAGCGTTCTCCAGGGGTTCCTTCTCATCAGCTGTGTTATGATCCGCCCCCCGCGCTGCCGCTGCTGCTGCCAACTCCTCGTTCTTTTTAAGCTCCCGCTGGTATTTGGCCATGATCGCGGCGTAGGCACAGCCATACACTGCTGCGGCCAGCATCATCAGACACACAATCCCACACACCACGCCCGTGATGATCACTGTGGCGATGGCGTGGCGCAAGTTGACAGGCCTAGGCCTCTGCTTAGGTTCACACTCTGGCAAACTCCCTCCTCCTCCTCCTCCTCCTCCTCCTCCTCCTGCTCCTACTCCAGCACCAAATCCCTCCCCCATCGCCATGGGGACATGGAGAGCGTGGCTGGAGGGGTGAGCATGGTTGCCATGGGTGTGCCCTCTCAGCAGCCGCTCCGACTCCAGGTGGTGGATGTTAGCGAACAGGTAGTGGTAGCTTGTGGTCATGCAGGCATGGAAGAGCTGGTAGGGGACTTTCTGCAGGTCTCTGTCTCTCATGTCTTCAGGCTGTGAGCAGAGCACCTCATCCACCACTCCACCTTGAGATAAGAGTTAGATACAGTAGTTAGATCAGATAGCACAGTTAAAAGATGGACTGAGGTCAGGGTGGATGAGGGCTGAGTGGTTGGGCTGTGCAATAAATCAGTGTCATCATGTAGCAATATGACCATTTAAAGTAAACGTAAAGCTAATTATTTATCAAAACAGATTTAAAGTCAGACACAAGCAATGTTCTATCACACAGCATGGTTATGCTTTCATTATTGATGCAGCTAAACTAAAGCTAAACTAGGCTGCCCTTAGAGTATTTAGTTGAAACGTATCACGTTGTATCACGTAAAACACAAAGAACAGCAGACAAACATAGAAACTGTGAGTCACAGCCAACATTAACTACAATTCTACAATTCTACAATTTCATTTAGCAGACGCTTTTTTCCAAAGCGACGTACAACACAAGCAAGAATTTTGACAAGAAGGAGAAACCTTATTAAGTGCGAATAAATGCTTCAGGTTGGATTTGTCACAGGTACTCTGTCACCAAGTGCCCACTAAACACTCCCCCCCTTTTTTTTTTTTTTTGTGTTCTATCTAAATATCGTCCATAACTAAGATTCAACATTCAGGAGAAATCAATATTCAGTGCTTTCGTTTGTTAAGAGCTCGGTCTGATCTGACCACTGAGGACAAAGAGGAGAAGGGTCAGATTAAGTGCCAAAGTGTTCCCTGAACAAGTGAGTCTTCAGACCTCTCTTAAAAGTAGAAGGGGACTCTGCGGATCTTAATGAGTTGGGTAATTCATTCCACCATTTCGGTACAACAGAGGAGAAGAGTCTGGCTAGTGATTTAGAGCCATGCTGGGCTGGGAGCACCAGGCGTCTCTCACAGGCAGAGCGTAGCGGGCGGGAAGGAGTGTAGACCTGGATGAGGGACTCTAGGTAGGAAGGAGCCGATTTTGTCACTGTTTTGTGAGCCAGAAGAAGAGCTTTGAATTTAATTCGAGCTGCCACTGGGAGCCAGTGAAGGGAGATTAACAGCTGGGTGACGTGTGCTGTTTTGGGCAGGACTATTAACTATTAAGTATTGGTTTGTGTATCAGACACCATCTCATTATAACAATATTAAACAATACAATTGTATAACCCATCTTTCTCCCACTGTTTGGGTGTAATGGAAGGCAAAATCTGTTATCTGCTTTGTATGTTAAGCGCTACCTACTGTCTCTGTTTTTGGAGGCCACAGTCAAATTGGCATTAACTCTAGACCAACCCATTACCTAAGATGAGGTGTACCTGATTCTTTGAATCAGTTAAAAATAGAACTGGAGCGTTAACTTAGTACTTTTTTGTGCTCTCTTTTAGTCATAGCAACACCTTTATTATTATTTTCTCTTGATTTTCGTGTTTCTTTTTGCCTGCCCGATTAATCACTGGCTCTCTCGAAAGCACACATCCTTTTATCTTGGTCCATTGTTCCTCTTTGCAGTAATTAGAATTTTCAGCCTCCAAGACGAAAGCCATGTCAGAGTACCACGGGCATGTAGGCGGGCCAGCCAATTCCAAGCGAGCCTAGCTTTCACTGTACAGTGGTTATTTGTTATCTAATGCTGGGGTTGGTCTAGCATGGAAAATTCTGTAGCTTGCAATTTAACTCTAAATTGCCTGACTACAATCTCTCTCTGTGGCTGTAGAGATCAGGGCTGCAGTTTTAATGGCTGTTGCAAAGAATGCTGAAGATTAACATTTTTCAAAAGATTTTTATAACTGCATCTTTTATTCTGTTGGACTTTAAGGTCAGGCAATGTCAGAGATTAGCAGTCACATTAAAGATTTTATATTGAAAAACAAAGCTGAAACATGATTTTATACAGATTTAACATGCGTTCCTTCTAAAGCTATAGAGAAAATAACATGGGACACACACACACACACACACACACTCAATCCATCATCTTTAATAACTAGGCAGACTTTTAAGCCTGGTCTTAACTCCACTCTGTCAATCTCTCTGAGGTCAAAATATGTAAACATTGAATCATTTTAGGGTTAGTGTAATTTAATCCCTAAAAGAGGCTCCACTCTCATTGCATAAACTGGCCTTAGCCCCACACCATTTCTATTCTTGTACACTACTGGATTATTTATTTGTTTGAAAGGTCAATATTAAAACCTCAATTCCAGTGAAGTTGGGACATTGTGTAAAGCATAAATAAGATAAGAAAATACAATGAGTGTCAAATCCTCTTTAACCTATATTCAATTGAATACACTACAAAGAAAAGATATTCATTGTTCAAACTGATAAACTTTGGTTTTTTTTTATGGTTTTTTTTTTCTGTTTTATTTTTTTTTGTTAATTTTCACTCATTTTGAATTTGATGCCTGCAACACATTCCAAAAAAGCTGGGACAGGGTCATGTTTACCACTGTGTTACATCACCTTTCCCTTTACCAACACCCAATAAGCGTTTGTGAACTGAGGACACTATAATTGTTGAAGCTTTGGAAGTGGAATTATTTCCCATTGTTGCTTGATGTACAACTTCAGTTGCTCAACAGTCTGGGGTCTCTGCTGTGTTATTTTGCACTTCATAATGCACCACACATTTTCATGGGGAGACAGGTCTGCAAGAGACGACACTTGGATGGCAAAACCTGTATGTATGTTTGAGCATTAATGGAGCCTTCACAGATGGTGAAGTTAGCCATGCCATGGGCACTAATGCATCCCCATACCATCACAGATGCTGGCTTTTTAACTTTTTCCTGATAACAATCCGAATTGTCTTTTTCCTCTTTGGCCTAGAGGACATTACGTCCATGATTTCCAATAACAATTTGAAATGTGGACTTGTAAGACCACAGCACATTTTCCACTTTGTGTCAGTCTGTCTCATATGAGCTTGGGCCCAGAGAAGCCAGTGGCGTTTCTGGGTATTGGTGATAAATGTCTTTGGCTTTGCATGGTAGTTTGAACTTGCACTTGTAGATGTAGTGATGAACTGTGTTAACTGACAGTGGTTTTCTGAAGTGTTCCTGAGCCCATGTGGTGATATCCTTTACACAATGATATCAGATTTTAATGCAGTTCCGCCTGAGGTGTCTAAGGTCACAGGGCATTCAATGTTGGTTTTCAGCCTTGCTGCTTACGTGCAGAGATTTCTTCAGACTTTCTGAATCTTTTGATGATGTCCTGATGATGATGTTGATCTTTTGATGTTATGGTCTGTAGATGATGAAATACCTAAATTCTTGTGCTGGGGATTCAATCAAAAATTTTCAGTTCTTGTAGCCATACCGATACCTTCACTTTGATACCAGTTCCTGAACAATACTTTTTTCGATACCAATTTGTATATCCGTTCTAACAAAAAGTAACCTTCATTACATGTTATGGTACAAATCTTGAGGGGTTTTTTTAAATGTACATCTAATTTTCTACGCTGAGCAGTTTTCTCACATAAAAAAACAAAAACAAATAATTACCAGTGCAAAAGAACTGGTGCAAACAAGTGACAGGTTATTGTATACTGAATACACTGTAAATGTGTTGATTACTATAAATGAACTTTCTTCTATCAATTCTTGTTTTTTTATGTTAAAATAAAAACCCTCCTTCTTTTGACCATCTAAAAATACTTAAAAGAGAAACATAAGCTCATTGAGAAGCAGTGGTTGAAGGTCATTACCTGCCACTGAAGATCAAAACTTGCTTTCACTCCATCCCAAACTCCAGAAAAATTGCTAGATTTGTCGCTTTTTAGAAAAAAAAGTCACTAGTGGGGTCTGAAAGTCACCAAATCACCAAAGCTTGAGTTGCTAAGTTAGCAACGTTGTTTCACATACTGCGACCACGTGTAACGTAAGAGCGAATCACCAGTGGCATTATCAGATCATGATCACGTGATTAATACTTTGGGTACCGAAACTTGGCACCGAAAGACAAGGTGTAATTCAATGCTCACTACTGCCAAAGTATTTTGTTCGGTGCCATAAAAGAACCGAAGTTTGGTATCCAGCCCTTTATGCTGCTCACACAGTTGTTCACAAAGTGGTGTACCTTGACCTATCCTTGCTTGTGAACAACTGAGCCTTTTGGGGATGCTCCTTTTATACCCAATCATGACACTCACCTGTTTCCAATTAACCTGTTCACCTGTGGAATGTTCCAAACAGGTGTTTTTTAAGCATTCCTCAACTTTCTAACTCAACTCAACTTTGTCTTTTGTTGCCCCTGTCCCAGCTTTTTTATAACATGTTGCAGGCATCAAATTCAAAATGAGTGAATATTTGCAATAAAACAATAAAATGTATCAGTTTGAACAATACATATCTTGTTTTTTTTAGTGTATTTAATTGCATATAGGTTAAACAGCATTTGCAAATTGTTGTTTTTATTTACGTTTTACACAATGTCCCAACTTTATTGGAATTGGGGTTGTATAATGAAACGTTACCATAGATAAGTACCTAGCAGGAAAGGTTTCAGGTTGCACAAATATTTGAAATGTCTGAGACATTTTGCAGCTAAAGCTACAAGAAGTTTTACCTTTAAAGAGGTACGTCTCCAGCCAGAGTTTGAGACCAATTAGCTGGCAGTCACATCTCCAGGGGTTTCCTCGTAGTGTGATGCTGTCCAGGTGAGTCAGGGCCTCCAACAGGGAGCGGTCTATTCGCGTTAGCCTGTTGTGGGCAAGCCCTAGGTGGCTAAGGTTCCTTAAACTGTCCCCCATGGCTCCAGACAAACCCCATAGGCTGGAGTGAGGGATATGGTATGGAAATAAGATAAAAATCATTATGTGTGATTAAGTTTGTAGTCAAAGGAAAAGAATAAATGTATTCATTTTCGAGTTGTATCCGTACCTGTTATGCGAGAGGTCAAGGTGTGAAAGTGAGCGGATAGGTCCAAGCAACCGCTTGTCAAGCTCTCTAAGGCTGTTGTGGGCTAAACTGAGGCGCTGTAGACTCCGAAGACCCAGCAGAGCAGTGGGTGAAACTGATGTTATAGAGTTATTAGACAGATCCAGAACACGAACAAGTGGTATTTCTCGGAAAGCCATGGATCCCAGACCCCTGATACGGTTATCTTGAAGATACAGTTCTTGGGTGTCTGGATGCAGTCGTCGAGGGATGTCATATAGGCCTCGACCCCGGCAGTCTACTACTTTAGTGTTGCTGTTGCAGCTACACTCCTTTGGGCAGGCATTTAATGAAGGCAAGAGGGAGAGGAGGGCACACACCAGTACCACTGAGAAGACAAAGGGACATAATATTGGATTTGATACACAGTTCAAATGTCTTACATCATTTCACTGTTACATAATGGTGTACATTCAAACCACAATCTTCAACTAATGTCATGCATGTCCCGACTTCTTTTAAATGTCACTCAAAATGTTCTTATAGTTGATAGTACTCTGATGCTGGTAACAGGATCAGTACTGGATTGATTTCGACACTGATATCATTGGTACGATGAATGACTCGTAAAACTGGTTAGTCCCCCAAATCAACAGATAATTATTACAAATGATACAATCAAACAACAACAGTTTGAAGTTAACAAATTGTTTAACATTAGTCAAGTTAAATATTATAGATGTTTTTTTTAATGTAGTTAGAGTTGGAGTTAAAGATTCTGTATTGAAATCTGTATCAGGAAGGTAAGACAGGTTTAAATGTATCATTTGTTTGGCAAATAAAGTGTACATAAAAAAAAAATCTTGCAGTTGACTTTGAAGCTGCTTTTCTTTGTCAAATATACAAGAAAATAAACTTTTCTAATGTGCCAATTCCCACTTCCCACCCTTCCTTAGACAGTGGCCCTTGGTGACTCCACCGAAGCCTCCTAACCCTTCACCCACTCTCCACCCACACATAAATCCATACGTAGCAGAAATTGGGTGTCTGATTCCCTTTGAGATGACTCCTCATGTCCATTTCTTGTGGAACAGTACAGCAGTATTTATAGCACTGGCTGGACTAGCTCGAGGCTGGATGAAATGAATCTCAGACCCAAGCCTGCTCATGCAACTAGCTGGCTGGTTACACATAGATCCTGAAAGCATAGATAGGCTGCACCAAATTAATCTTCATAGGCACAGCTTAAGTTTTGAGCTAATTTAGCTGGATTTGGAATTCTCTTTTGTACTTCACAGAATTTAGCACAAGATTTAGCCTAGCATATGCCTTTGTGAAAACAGAATGACTGAACTGTCATTCATATAAACCTATATTCATAATTGAAATACTTTAGCAGCTAGTACTTTAAATAGAATTTGTACTGTGGTGGAAAAAAAAAACGTACACAACTGCAGTTGTATTTTCAGCTGTTGACTGGCAGCGTGCAGTAGCAGTTTTTTTGCAGTGTATTGTGATGCACACGTTTAGAAATAATCACGCACAGCTGCTCCCAGGTCTGACCCAGGTGTTGGTTAGGTACTTCAGCTGTGCTCATCTTCCCTGCTTTAACAAAAATCCTCAGAATTTGGCTTAGTAGGGAGATAGTGCTTCACATCCAAAGCTCTGTGCATCTTGCTGAGGGAAATGAGAGTGTGTGTATGCAAGGAAGCATTCAGTCACGTGTTCACACGTGTGCACACATTCATGAATGTACCAATATACATACAATGCATACATGGACACATATGATCAGTAGAGCGTTGTAACAGCAGCTCTGGAACGAGGTCAACAGCTCTCTTTGATGTGTCCCTCCAGCTTAATGTACACACAGAGGAGCTTCTATCAACGTGCACACACAGCCTCCTGCAAGTGCCACTTAGAGTCAGCATTGTGCTAGTGTCAATGACACCCAGAGGGAAAGCTCATGTGCAGTCATAAACATCAAAGTGTGTGTTAAGCTGACATATATGCTGCATTTGAGTGTTAAGATTCAGCAAAAGGAAATCAGTTTTCCTGTCTTAGTTATACAACAGTTAACACAACATAACAGACTCAGCAGCTGATGCCATCTCACTCAGCCTTCTATATCTACAAATACACATACACACTAACACAAATGCACTCATGTTTATAATCTTCCCAGCAATAGAGCTCTTACCTCTCATTTCTGCCAGTCGTCTTTTGGCCACTCTCATTCGATCTCCTTTTAGCTTCCTTTTTGGTCTCTAGTGACTGTCATTGGTTGATAATCCATCAGCCATCAGTGAGGTCGAGATATCCTGGCTCCCAACGGTCATGGGTCAGAGAAATGCAAGAGGCCAAATCAGTAGCTGAAACCTGTGATGCCTTCAGGATCCCCAACCCTGTCTGCACACACAAGAAACCCCATCAGAGCGAGACGATCAGAGCACAGAGCTTACTGCCTGCCAGCCAGTGTGGGAATCACTGGAGTTAAGAAGCTCTGCCTTTCTCTCTCCCTCTCTTTCTTTTTCTCCCTCTCTCTCCCTTTCACTATCTCTCTATCTAGCCCTCTCAGTGTCTCTCAACCCCCTCTTTCTGTCTCTTGTATTTTTATTCATGCTGTTTTTCTCCTTTATTTTCTCTTGCATTATTTTGTATGTCTAATCCTTTGTCCAATCCAAAACAACACCCTGACCTCCCTGTATGTCTCTGTCTCTCTCTTTCTGTTTTGCTTGCTCTCCCTGTCCCCAGTTGTATTTAGTGAGTGTGACGGTGTGTCATCTCCCAGTGGACAGCTGTGCCTCTTAAATCACACACATACACGTTAGCTGACACTCACGTTCCCTTCTATCGCTCTGGCAAGGCGGTAAAACAAGAAGACAAAATTAGATCTGGATTGCGATGTGTCTACACGAGTACGCAAACACGTCCACTGGCGGCGTGGACGTCCCTCACTGTGGCATGCACTGATGATATTATGCACGAGCTGCGGGCAGAAGGGCTGGCAGAACACGCCCCCAGCACAGCAACACAGAACGCACGAATGCACACATACACAAGCACACACGCACAAAGTCGGATATTAAGCTGTTGCAGTGAATTTACATGGTTTTATTTTTTTCCTGACTGGTAAGCTTAGATGCACTCATGGGTCACTTGAAGGAGAAGCTAAAAAAAAATGAAAAGAATGAACAAAGCAAGGGACGCAAAGGGATTAATGATCAAATCATTTTAACAACAAGTATGATTACGCTTACAAGCCAACCTTGCTGTCAGGTTCAATCAACCTAGAACATCAGAAAAGACACAAATGAGGCAAAGACAACGGTCTCAAGTTTTTACTTGCAAGGAGAACGCAGAGATGTGCCCAGTTACAGATCTCAAAACGCTCTGAAGCACATCCTTCATTTTACTCTCTATTTATTTCCTTAGGGAGGTCCCTAGTTACATAGTTACAATCTAAAGGATGGGGTAATCACAGAAAATGTCACGTAGCAGATAAATGCTTTCTGTGTGTTTCCAAGGTTCAATTTACACAGAAAGCGCAATGCATGTTATCTGTATGTTCATGTCTTTTCAACACAGCTTTCCACGTAGAGGTACTTTTCCGTCTTTACATATGGAGGTGAAAGTCCTTGGTCAGGCAATACCTGTTTCGATGAGGAACAGACGTTAATAGACACATTTAAAGAAAAGCAGAAATACTAAGGCGAATGTGTGATCAAACTATGTACAATTATTCTATCACTTGCCTTATTGTACCCTCTTTTGAATTTGCCCTCCTGTCCGTTCATATTTATGTCCTTTCTTCTGCTGAAGGGCATGGCAATTATTTTCATTCTGTCACACACCGCAAGAGCTGCAGTCAATACGTGTCACCAGTGTAGGTATAAAAGACTCATTGTGGTAATTGTGTGAAGAGATTAGCCTTGAGCATTATATGCATGCATCAAGGTGCTTGAACTACACAGTGAACACACACAGGCAGACACCTGCACACACACACACACACCTACATGCGCACTGGATTGGTTATGTCCACCTAAATCGTCAAATGTAGTCTTAAATGTATGACACCACCTTGGTACTTGCTGAAGGCCCATATGGTTGATGTGAACTGATGTTCTGTTGTGTTTGTGATGCAATGTCTAAAAATGTTAAGCATCAAGCAACAAAGAAGGGAGGGAAAACATGCTCTGCTGTTTCTCCTCTTACCAGACTGTCATATTTTATCATCATGTGTATCTCCTGTGACGCATTCAGAGTCTGTAGCCATATGGCCTTAAGGGCAGACTCCAAATACGCTTTCATGATTTGCATATGATCTTTTCTTTTTATTCAAAGGGCTTCTCAAAGAAAAATCCTTGGAGAATAACTCTAGTCCCTAGCTTTTGCATCGACGATAAGCCATGCTGAAGTTTTCTCGACAAAATCACACAGGATGGAGAGGTCAGCGGAGTCTGAGACTTGTAGACTACTGGCATCCTGGTCATCCTCTAAATATTGCTCAGCATCTTGGCGTGATCAGCCCCTGCAAAAAGCATCAGCACATGTTCAAACCACTTCATCACCCATACAGCCCTGTGTGTATGTGACACTTGTGTGAGAGCTAATCCTTGTCCTAGAGGGTTTTTTTGTTTTTTTGCTGTCGGTGGGGTTTCAAAATGTGCCAACAAACTCAAATCCACACCTACTCACTTTGTGCTTGCCCTTGCTACAGTCTTCCATACATGAGCACACACGCGCATACACTGATGGTTGTACACACTTGTACAATCCTTATTAGAATCCCAAATACCTGTAGGATTTGAAGGGGTTGTCATCTCTCCCTGCCTGGATTGCGCTGATAGCAGAATGGTGATGGGGTGGATTTGGAAAGGATTTTATGTCTCCTCATCTTTGGACTCATAAACCCGGCTCAGAGCATAAATAGCCCCAAGTTAAATCATACCTAGGGAAATTAAATGTTCCCCCATAGTACAGAAAATTCCCGAGCATTAGTGAGACAGATTTGGGCTTTTGTCTTTTCATACTGAGCCCTCTCTCAGTTTGCAGCCAACATCAGTGCACTTTTAACCTCTTACATCCCTTAACTGCTCATATTGGATTTATTCTTTCATGGATTTCCCCCTTTTTAAACAGATGTACCTTCTTTGAGTTTAAGATTTGGTGTGTTTCCTCATTTGGTTTCTGATTTATTGGAAAACATATTTTCAAACACACTGTGTTAGTTTTTGACTACTTAGTTTTGACATCCAAGATATTTTCTATTACTTCCTTTTTTCAGCTTTTGTTTTCTGAACCAAATGATCCCATATCTTTTATTGTCTTAATGATCTAGGTTTTCCCAGGTTTTGCACCATGTGTGTTTCCATTGCTGTTGCCCAGCATCTTAAATTAGCCCGTCCCCCTGGGTTTTCCACGTGGGTGTAGAGATGGTGGGTTGCTGAAAGGATCTGGCAAAGCTTATGACGGGATAATCTGCACCTGTTCCTCTGGGCAAGGGCTAAAACAGGCCACAGCAGTACCCCTCTGCACTTTGAAAATCATGCAACTGCACAATTACACTGCACAAAGTGAAACTCAGAGAATTATTTTTCCCTGATAATGTTTGGTATTTTTTTTATATTTAATGCAGAGGTTTATGTGTTGATTTATGTTTTAATTTAGCTCTGCATGTGCACTCAATTTCCTGTATCTCTTACTGTAACTCATCAGTTTCTCTGTGCGTCAGATTAAAATCACTGCTAGCTTACAACAAATACTACTGCAGCAGACCTGCAATTAAATAATATGTATTCATATTTTAATATATCCCAAAGTTTTTTTCTGCAGGGCACCTTGGTAGGTGAAAATATTTTCTCTCCGATCACTACACGCTAGTATACTGTCATTACAACCAGCGCTTTATGTCCACATGAGGATGGGCTTCTGTTTTTATAAAATAAACATGTTTTTTTATTTTTTTTTTCAAAGAGGAATAATTGTTTTAATTAAAGATGGATTTATGCATCTTTTTTATAACAAATAATTATTGAGTCATGCATAAAAAATAGCTGTTCTGTAAGAAAGTCTCTATGTAATGAAAAAACATTTTCACTTCTAGATATCTCAAATAGAGTATGCATCATTTTTTGAAATTCATCCCAAACACTATGAATGAAAAATCTATTTTTTGCAGCTAGTATTTTCTTTTACAGCTGTGAAACATCCATTTGGGAAATGTCTCGCTCCAGACTTGGCACTGTGTGGAGCCAGAGCTGAGATGCTTTTTTTATAGTTGAGGTATTACATTTTCAGCCACAAAAAGAGGCTTTGTTATGGGTTGTGACAAAATCGATGAATTGCATCGTTATCTTTATTTTGATGCAGTCTGGGGGCAGTTTTGCCCAAAGCATTGGCTCAATTTGAATATAAAGCACACATAAACTATATTTTCTGTCATAAAAGGCTTGAATATGTTATGTTGAAAAATCAAGTTAGTACCAACAAAATGTTCCTTACTATAGTTAAATTTCTCATATTAATCCGCCCAAGGTCCCTTTCTCTTTCAGTCAGTACGCAAGGCTTCTCCACATTTCGATAAAGCTTGTAGTTTTGCTCCCAGGGAGATTTAGAGACGCAAAAAAGCATGTCAAACCCCCACTGAGACAGAGCTAAGTTCCTCTAAATCTTTATAGCAGTGAGTGGAGGAGGAAGAGAAAGAGGAACGGAGGAGCCCTTGGTGCTAAAGCCTGCAGTGAATGTGTCAGTCTTTCCTAGGCTGACTTCGAAAAAACTGACACATTTAATGTCAGGTTCTAGTATTTTTCCAGGAAAGGAATTTTGGTCAGATCTGTGTATTTGGGGACCTGCTGAGATGAGGCTTAAAGAAGTAAGAGAGGCTCTGTGTACAGCCTGGAAATGGCTGCTGGGAAAACAACAGGGAGGCAAACTGAGGAATGGATGGGTTTCATGTGGGTTCAGGGAAAGAGGTTTGGTTATGGGCCCTCTGAAACTACATTCTGTGGTTAGCATCACCTCAGTTTATGAGTGCAGATAGAAAAGTATTACATACACCATAAGCCTTCTATAATAAAATTGACGCATACGTATGATGCAGGATGTTTTTGGTATTGTGCCCAGTTTAACCGGAGTTTTCTGTAAAGTAACTACCGGTATGTGTTAGAGTTGTTAAAAAATATACTGGGACATTCAGAGGGTAAACTGTCTTGTTAACAGTGTTGTGTCTCTTTCAGCTGTGGGCATCCAGATGAAACTTGAGTTCTTTCAGAAGAAGTTCTGGACCGCCAGCAGACAGGTTTGTATGCATAAATACACAAACCCTGCATGTAAAGAGTATGAAAGAAACAAATAACAAAAATTGTGAAGAAGTTGTTCCTGTCCTTACTTCTGTATTGTTTTAATAACATAATTCTTATTTATAACCACACAAACTTTTCTGAATTTTCATCAGATATTTTAGATGACTTTTATTTTTTGAATGACTGGTGAGAGTTAGAGTTTAGAAAATCTTTTTTTTTTTTTTTTTTTCATTTTAATAGTTAGAGCTCCTGAATGCATTCACATAACTCACTCACATCATTCATATAGTGAAGTTCCTTTCATCTAAACATAAAGCTCAAAGTGCTTCACATAGGAACATGGAGTCAGAAAGTAAAAAAAAAAACGAAAAAGGATACAATTTGGTGAGACTTAAATTCTACATAAAAAGTAAACATATATATTAGAACAAAGATGTTATCTTCTTCTTACAGTGTGCAGCGTTAGATGGAAAATGCTCCATAAGCTGTGATGACGAGGTTAGTCAACATTTCTATCTCTTTATATAACAACATTATTTTGCTAATGCTGCTTTAACACTCTGTTTTCTGTTTGACAGGACATTAGCTGCTACCTTATAGACAACAACGGCTTTGTTCTGGTGGCAGAGGACTACACTCTGGTAGGTCATCAAATGACAAAGAGAGGCGCATGTATCTAAAATCAATGAAATATTTTGATGTGGTTTTTACTTGACATCTTCATCTCCATGCAAGCAGAAAAATAATTCATGATAAAAATGCTTCATACTAGCTACACAGGGATACGTTTTGAAGGAGTTATTTTTATACCAAGTGTGAGTCTAAGATTTATATTTATATCAAGTCAAGGTAGACACAAATGATTTCATAATACAGAAGTACGAGTATAAGCCAAAATTCAAAACTACATCCGACATCTGGAACATACATTGGTCTTCTTATTATATAATAGTCTCCTGTGTCTCATGCATAATGTTTGGACTCCTCTCAAGGAGACATGCTGCTGCCCTAGCATATACCCTCTGCTTAGCTGTCACCAGACATGCTGTCACTCCAGCTTTGGCTCATCCAAGGAGTCAGTCCGCTGGCTGTCACTGCCCTTCTTTTGCCCTGCATGTTCTTTTCATGTGCCTTTCGCTGGTTGGTGCCCAGTTTTCACTTGATCTTCATTTGGAGGAGACAGGTCGTTTAAGGTTTTCAGTCAAGTTTGTCTTGTAGTAGCTTTCTATTGTGTTCTTTGTTACTGTTGCAAACAAGCATTATGCTGTGCCACACATACTTTACTTATTGTCTTAGTCACATGACTGCAAGAGTTGCCAGACTTTGGCAACAGCAGGTATTAAATATATAGGTTATTTGTTTATTTATTTATTTATTTAACCAGGAAAACCTCATTGAGATTAAAAATCTCTTTTACGAGAGTGTCCTGGCCAAGACAGCAGCAAGTCACAAAACACGATTACAGACAAGCAACACAAAACCAGGACAACAGCATATCACCACAATAAATCAGTACATGTTCTGCTATACTTTAAAAGTATGCAAAGTAGCAAATTATGTGTTAAGATAATATAAATAAAGATTTTATTTATGAATGGTGCCTACATCATGTATTTATGTAAACCTAGCAGAGCAACAGTGATGTCAACATGTTAGAGATCTGGAAATTCACACTTTGTTTTTATTTATTAAATGGTTTGTAAGTTAATCTGGATCACTTCTGAACCACCCATGTTATGTTTTGATCTCTGCTAGATAGAACAAAGCTGCCTGCCATTATTACTGGTCAATGTGAGCAATAGTTTCCATCAAAGCACTGCAGCTAACTGATATCCTGTGCTGTGAATTTTTGATAGGCATGTTTTTTTGTCAGTCATTTTGATGTGAGTGAGATGGCATTTAGGAGTTGTTGTTATTCATTTCAACAGGATAAAACTGTGTGTATTTCCCAAGCACAGCACTTTTGAAAGGTGGTGTTTGATTTATTGTTCTACACTGCAAAAAAACTGAAATCTTAGGAAGTGCTTTTGTCTTATTTTTAGTAAAAATGTCTTTTTAGACTTAATATGAGCCTCATTCACCAGACCAGTCCAGAAACATGTCTCATTTAAAGACATTCAAAGACAAAAATCAGCTATGAATTGTTTGTAACAAGTAAAAAAATCCACCAGTGGAGTAAGTGAAAGTTTCTTGTATTTAGACATTATTCTAAACTTGATAAGTAAGTTTTTCTTACCCCACTGGCAGATTTTTTTACTTGTTGCAGGTAATTCAGACCTTATTTTTGTCTTTTAATATCTTGAAATAAGACACATTCCTGGACTTGTCTGGCTGAATGTGGCTCTTATCAAGTATAATAAGGCAATTCTTACTTTAAATAAGACAAAAACACACTTGCTTAGATGCCAGTTTTTGCAGTGTAGGAGTTTTGATTGCTCCACAACCAGGCCACCAATTCATTCGTATTTTTTGATTGATTTTGAGATATTTTTCTAGTTAAAAAGCAGGTAAAAATGTTAATGAACAGCCTTTTTGTGGAAGCATGCAAAGAACATATGTAAAGAATAATGCCTAGAACAGTTTTTAATAGCTTTGTGCTAACAGATGCATAAAGTTGAGGGAGGATTAACAATATGTTTTTTAAGGTGGTTGAACCAGCAAGAATTTTAAACTGCTTTCACTCCTGGACCTAGCTTTAATCATGCATGAGCAAGACTGAGTTACAGCAGTAAGAAAAAAAAACCCTCTTCACAGGCAGAAGCCTGCAGTAGACCCAGATTCTTAGGTTGAAAGCCGTCTGTCAGGACTAATTTGTGAAGAAGAAAGACTACAAGAGAGCTGAATACAGAAAACAGACAGATGCACATGAGATTCATTATTTGTGCAAGGGGTTTTCAGTAGATCTGTCCAGGTCAGCAATTTTACACTTCTTCCCACTGTATGGATTGTTATTCCAAGCAAACAAAATTCTTTCAATGGTAAAGATGTCAAAGAAAGTCTGTCCCTAAAAAGGTGTTAATTGTGTATGAGTCTTTTTTCTCCTCTCTCTTTCTTTTGGCCACCTGGCAGAGGAATCATGTAACAACTTAGCTCTGCAAAGAAATTCATGAGGTCTCGTGCTTTAGGGTTTTGTGATAGACATGGTCTCTCATTCAATCTGACCTGGACTCAACAAATGTCAAATTGTAAACCTGTTGTAGCTCCTCACATTGCTGAAACTTTGATTTAAGTAGATGGTGCATCTAAATGTGCATTTTCTCTGGCGCGTTTTGTCAAAGAAAGTCTGTCTCACCTCTCTCGCTCAGACTGGGAAGTTTTTCGGAGAAGCAGAGGGAGCTGTAATGAATAAGCTTCTGCAGATGGGCTCGTTCAAGAGGTAAGGATTTCAAACTGTATGTGTGTGAATATGTGTGTTTGTGTGTGTGTGTGTGTGTCTGTGTGTGTGTGTGTGTGTGTGTGTGTGTGTGTACTTCTACATGCCAGTGCTTGGATGTGTATGTATGTAAATGTATGTGCATATCATCATGCTGGCCACAGAATGAGAACATGTCTCCCAGTGTGATGACAGCTCTTAACTTGGCCAATCGTGTTGAGCTATTCAGCACTGATCTCTGACCCTCTCGCTTAGTAGAGTTCCTCATTTGGGGATTACAGCAAATCTTTTTTCCTGAAACGAAGGCATTAAAAGGAACTAGAAGTCACACACACATGTAGACATATTCAGGCATCTACTGCTCATCGTAGAGCTGTTCCTTGTGGAAATACCAGGAGCAGTGGGTGGCATCTTTCTGTGAATCATTTGGAAATGTAACACGGGAGGATAACTTTCCTCCAATGAGTAGAAATATGAAGAAGCTGACACAGATTGAAGTTTGACTGTGGAGTCAAAACTGTATGATCAAACATTTTTCTTTAGAAAAATGTATTCGCAGATTTTTTCATTTAACTGCATTTTGACTCATAACCACTTTTTCAAGACCTTACCCAGCATTCCTCTCCACCACTGGGATGTGGTTAAGAAGTTTTTAGGCTATCGTCTCAGTGTATAAAATCACGGTGACAAATCATGGCTCAAACAGACAGCCACGCCTGCTTATCATAGGGTTGAAAAAAAAGAGGCCTACAAGTACTTTCACTGTTTAAAGTCGAACAATGAGGGATTATTCAAAATCAGGTGTGACACATGATGAATGAATAATATTACTTGTGTCAGTGAAGTAATAGAGCGTCTCCATCTTAACACTAATAAATCCTGTGTGATCTGTTGTTGCTAACTGCCATCTGTGGAGAATTCATGCACAGAGTTACAGCTTTTTTTTTTTTATGTCATGATTAAAAATCATGAGAGGCGTTTTTTTTTTCAAGTGCACAACTTATAGTCCAAACAGGCTGCCAGCTTGGATTTATGAGTCAGCATCGAGGCTGCAGATGAAGACGAATGCAGACAAATTATTTTGTGTTTCCTTTGGATTATCCATCTTTTAAAATGAGCTATAGAGAGGCGAATCAATAAAAAAGGGCTGAAAGTGATGTTATGCTCCCATGAAAACAGCAAATGAAGGGCTCACTCACACACCCAGACACATATCCAGTAATCACACATCTGTGCAAACACACACACACACACACACACACACACACACACACACACACACACACACACATATTATATTGCTCTAAGTTTGCTGCTAACACCATTACTTGGCAGGGCTTAGCACTAATTGGTTCCTGGCGGTGTGTTTTGGAGCTGTGTGTCACCGTTGCTGTGACTGAGGTTTGAACATCGCCCAGGGCTGCGGATAGTCTGAACCCACTCACACATCACACATACACACACACACTCACACACTCTCAAAGTATTGTCAAGTATAAGGGAACTTGTCCACAGGCTATGTGAAAGAGTGTCCAGTGTGTAGTTGTGTGTGTGGCTGTAAATGTGTGTTAGGAACCCCTTCAGTAACCTCACCCAGACAGAGCCAGACCTCACACCCTCAGGGTCTGCTAAGCCCTTAAATCCTCTGATATCCCCTCCAATATCCCCAAATCATCTACACTCACACACACACACCCACCCTCCTACATTGCTTTGAGGAACCTCTGGGGAAGCTCTCGGGTTTTGGTTGCTTTCCTTTTCCCGTTCTCCCCACATCCATCCAATATATTATCTGCAGGTAAAGCGGCAGTTAAAGCAGAGGTGGGATCTTTCCTGCCTGCTCCCACACAGCTGTGGAGCAGGCCCTGCAGGCATGTTAAAGTGGAGATAAAGTGTGAATCAAGGCTTGTATCACCTTATCTAGGCTGACAAATGTATTACCTATGAGCAGTTAAATCGATATAAAACTGTCTGTCTTTACCTCTTTTTATCTTGATTTCTGATCTGTGTCTCATCCTCTGGTTCCTATCTTTATCTCCCCAGAGTCACTCTATATGATTACCAGGCTTTATGCTGGGTTTACTCAGAGAGTAGTGACAGTGGACACACACTGTTGGATGTGAGTACCATGTTTTCCTCACATGCAAGATTAGGACTGTGCTTTACGCTTTTGCAGTCTCTAAATCATATTTTCCTCTCCTTGTCTCTCTTTTCCAGCCCTATTTTGCCGTCTTCTCAGCCATGAAGTGGCTCCTGACTGAGCTCGTCATGTAAGACTTGTGTGTGTGTGTGTGTGTGTGTGTGTGTGTGTGTGTGTGTGTGTGTGTGTGTGTGTGTGTGTGTGTGTGTGTGTGTGTGTGTTTGTAACAGTACACGCACCCTTCATACATGTGCTTTTGATGACTCGTATGGTGGCCTCTGAGGCTGTGATTGTGACTATATGTAAGCTGTATGTTTGTTTACGAGTGCCTCCACTTATGCATGCCGTTCTGATCGTCAAGTGATCATGAGCAGTAATGGTGACCTGATGTTTCCTGTGATGCCAAGTTGTGGGTTCTGAATCTGTCTGGGTGGTCTGCTGTCGCCATGGTGCATCATGGGAACACAGACGTCAGAGCTAATTTTAAAAACTGTCAGATATTTTCTGTCTGCAGACATTGCTTATCTTGTTTATGTGATTCTATTTATGCTTTTGAGCATAAAAACTGTAAAGTCCAAAACTGAAATGCAGCTATCGCTTACAAAAATGTATGTGAAAATAATAACGTAAAGCAAGCACATTGACATATTAGATCCGTGTAGTATGCCCCTAAAAGAGGCCCATAAGCATTTTTTTAAAATACATCTATAATGTATTTAAATATGTGGTAAATCCAGTATTTTTCGTATATTTACACATATTGTGTACATTCAGCTAATTCCATCTATTGAATTTAATTCTATATTGCTTTAAATTACGTATAACTCTTTAACACAATGTACATTTATTTAACAGCTGTTTTCAGTCAGAACTAAAAGAAAGCATCCGACCACATCATCGAAAATCCCATTTTTATTACGAGAATAACAAACCCAACAACCTGTTTTACAAGGTGATACTTTTACAAGCGTGTATGACTAACCAAAAACTGAAGAGAGAGAAAAGTTTGGAGATGAGTTACCACTTGATGAAAAGAGTCAAATTCAGCCCAAGCTTGGACAGCCTTTGTAAATATTTAACTCTGAGTTCTGGAGAGAGATTTTCATGGTTTATTCGCCTGAAATACTTTGAGGCATAAGACACAAATAAATAAGATGAAACTGTGACTAGGATACCTGCCAGTAAGCAAAGATTCCTATCTGTGCCATGGTTTCTTTTGAAGCAAAGTCAATCATCCGTTGTGTAAATAAACAGTTTGCCCAACTGTGACTCTTGAGAAACTTTTATCCTGTATGGAAAAATTTTTGGAATGCAGCAAAGTGTTGAAGTTTGTATTATATAAGCGTGAGATAGAGTGCTCTGTTATGACTGCTGTCTTCTTCATATTTAGATTCCTGGTGGAGTTTAACTTGTACAGCTGGTGGTACTCTGACCTTACAGCCAAAGGTAAGAACACACTCTTTGGTAACCTGCTAGTCCTCTGTCGCATACACACGCTCTGATATTTTCATATACATGTTTCACAATTACAATACAGCCCATAATCTCTTTTAAAAAAGAAAATATTTATGAATATTCAAAATCAATATTTCTTTTGCATGCCCAAAAAAATGTTGCACAATCAACCTGTCTGTTCTGTTTTTGCGTCTGCCGAAATTAAGATGCAGAAAGTGCTGAATAATTCAGATCCTTAGAAATAATCCACCACCAATGATTAAAGTGTGTCTCAACAAAACCCAGGAATGTTCAAAATTGTGAACACATTTGTAAGTTGGATAACAGTTTGTTGGAATTACAATTATTTTGGAAATCAACTTTTTACCCACAGCAACAATCGCTACAGGTTTTAATTCTTTATGAAATGGATTGGCTGTTTAATTTATTTTTTACCCTGCTCTGAAGTTTTACATTATACAGGTTTTCTTTATATTTTTTTTAGGGAAAAAGCACTGGTCTTTGTCATAGAAACTTTATCAAAACAAACAAAAAGAGGAAAAGAAACAAAAATAACTTCTGGGGTTTATTCTTGAAAACGAACAAACTCTTCTTTTAGACAGCATTCCTGGACATGTTGACTGGTTCTCAGAAACAAAGTGGTTCCCAAACACCAAATATTTCTACAACCAACCCCTCAATGAGTAAAATAAAACAATTCCTCTGTGTAGCATTTGTGTGTTCCACTTTTATTTTTCACAAAAGGGACAAAACATATTCAATTTTTCATTTTTGTTTATGTCTGTCCAAAGAAAAAGTTTTAAAACTATGAACAAAAAAAAACAAAACATTTTTTTAAAATGTTTTTATCTAGATTAATAATCCAATAATCAAAACAAACACAAGAACCATGTCTGTTTTTCATCCTAGAATAAACAGGCAGTGTCCTCAGCACTGACCTCCTCTCTTTCCTCGCCATCTCTCCTCCACTTCCTCTCACTCTGAGTCAGTTTGACCGCTGCTGGAAAAACAGAATAAAGACACATAATCCAAAACCTAAAAGTAAAAATGGCAGAACATGAGATTACCTCAGGCGACCCCAGTGTGTGTGTGTGTGTGTGTGTATGTGTGTCTGCTTTTGTGTCTAGAGGGGGTTATATATTTGATGGTTTTATGATCTGTAGGGATGTGTGTCATATTGGTAATGGTGGGAAGCAATATTTGCTCTCTCCCTCCCTCCTTCAGTGTCTGTCTCTCCTTCTCTTGGTTTATGTCTTTCCTCTCTTTTTCTGTCTTACTTTCTCCCCGCAAGTACATTCACATTCTCATATTTTCAAAGCCAAGCTTTGCATGCTGTGACTCCTTGCGCCTTACTGAGTGTTGAGTACTGTTTGCCCATCTGAAATTAAAACCTCACTAAGCAGACTCACATTTCGGTATTCGTTCTCACCAAAACCAAAATGAAAATATTTTATTTGTGTGCTTAGAGAGAGAGAAGAGGAACCACAAAATGAAAGTCTATTAAATGTTTTCCTTGAACACTCTTATCCAGAACGAAGCGAAGCTGGGCATCGCTGCCTGCCAAGCATTTGAGACAATTTCACAGCTGGTTGACCTCAGGTCTTAGAAGCACTCTCTCTATCTTTCTACAATAGAAACACAGGCCTATGACACAGTGCTGAAACACCCCAATTTAGCAGCCTGTAACTCAATCTGCACAGCCTCTGGAGTCGAACTAATCCCAAACATTTTTACATGTTGGTTACATAGCTGCGTGCATATTTCAACTGCATATGCACACATTTATTCAAACAACAATACTTCTCTGAGAACCAGTGATGATACTGCAACATTAAGACTTCACAGATCACCTGTCATCTTTAAAATGTGTGTGTGAAAGAAAATGTGCCATTAAAGCTGAGAAAAACTATACATTTCTGTATTTATTCTGCAAACCTGAATACATTAGCTACTGCTTTAAGAAGCCTGCAGTGTAACATACTGAGTCCAGTGGATCGTCTTTTTCCATCTTGTAGTTTTTTCTTAAACCTCTAGGTGGCAGAAGAGTTCAAGCAATGCCGCATAAAGCTGGGGCCCAGATTTACACTGGAAATGTCTCAAAGCAGGACGAAAGAGCGCTGTTTTATTTCAAACTTGTATATTTGCAAGGATGTGGTGTGTTTGCTTACATATCAATTTGCATGGCTATTTTGAATACATATTTGACTTTGAAATGAATGTTCCATGACCTACGCGCTCAATCCCCGCTTTTCTCTCTTTCTCCCTCTTTCCCCTCTCTCTCCAGCTCAGAGGACAGGTCGCTCCATGCAGGTTCCATGTGACACAGAGTACCCAGCGTTCATCTCTGAGAGAACCATCAAGGAGAACACCGGAAACCTCGACTGTGACGGATGCATCAAGTATGAGACACACACAGACATAAGACACGAGTGCACAATAAGACTCAAGAAAAATTGTCAAAGTATCTTTCCGCCTTTGAATTAAACACCCCTGAGCTCAGATGGCTACTGCGCTTCATAAATGAGACAAATAATGAAAAATGATACATTCTGTTTACTCTCATCATGAGGAGATGTTTTTATCTGCTAAATTCCTGCTAATGGGAAACACATTTAAATCATTTGTGTCTATTGAAATCACTTTTATCTCAGCAGTCCATCAGAAACACACACATGGACACTCACTCTGCCCTGCGGCCGTTTGAAATACTCGGCATTTTAGATGAGGGAGAGAAGTGGAAAAAAAGGCTTCCTCTAAAAATGGGAAAATGAGTGTGGTCCCCATTAACAATTTGGGCTTTTCTGTCAGGCAATTGTGGGGTGTTCTCTGGATCCCTTCGATGGGCCCTTCATTGCTCCCAGCTGTGGAGCTGCCAGGGAAGCTCAGAACCCTGTGTGTGTCTGCGTGTGTTTGTTTTCCCCGTGTGTCTGCTGTCGATACAGCGCCACAAGGTCAGCAGGGTAACCACTGCCCTGGGTGTTAGGATGGAAATGTGGTTAGGGATGTAGTCAGACCCCAAATATACACGCATACAATGTGTACACTCACTGCAGCTTCTCCTCACACACTAACAGCACACATACACATGACGGAAGCGCGTGCTTCAGAGACGAATGGCCTCATCCCTGATGATGACACCAGAGCTGGGATTAACAGGCAGGGCTGCGTGATCAGAGCAACATGCCTTTGAATAAATCATTTTTAGAGCACAATGAATTTGACAAAGTGAAATAGAGTTTTTATTTGGGCTGTATGGAATTTTATTGCTCATATTAGTAATAGAGGATATTGGTGATAAACATCTGTTTCCCCTTACAGGCTGAGTGAAGCCTTCTCTCATGTTTTCATCAGGAAATCTGTGTGTGTGTGCTTTATGCTTCAGAAAATAAAACCCCAAGCTGTTGCCTGTTAAACCTCATTTTACTGTATCATGACTGTTTAAGTGCATGATATCATTTGTGTTTGTCCATTACCTCCTGATGGTTCAGACAAAGTGAAGGAGCCGAGAAACAATAAAATCTAACGGATGATATAACGCTCTATAGGAAGATTTAACCTCCATTTATGCCGTGCCAGCTTCTATCAAATGTAACAGAACCTCGGGACAAAGCGTGTGTCATGTCTCTAACCAGGGAAGGTCTCCAAGGGGACTATTATCGACAAAACTCACAGTCAAATATCTCACAGCTCCAAATAGTCTTTTTTTCTTTCTCTGGACCATCACAGATGAGCCGCGCCCTGAAAGAAACCGGTTCAAAGCTGCAGTGAGAGACAGCTTCAGAGTGTCAGTCAGACATTCAGACGTGCTTTCATCTGTTAGAGATGCTTGAAATTCACTGGTCTCCATGAACATGCCAAAAAATAATGGTTCTGTTTTTGAAGTTGCTCATGATCCAACAACGCATTAGTCTCGAGTTTCATGCATCTTAAACAAATTTTCAGAAAGTATTTTAATGGAATTGCAGAAGATATAATGTTTGCCATCAACAATAATGGTCTGTTTGGAACAAGCTTTTAAATAGTCGTCTGGTTCCTAATAAAGAAAATACATATCTTAATATTATTTATATTATTTAGATGTTTTTCCTATTACGTTTACTATTCTTTCAACTTTTTGAATTGATTTTGAGGCATTTTTTTCTTTTATTTGATGTGACAGCTAAAGAGAGACAGGAAATGTAAAGAGTACGGGGTGGAGAAAATGGCACTGACCAGGAGTGGATCTTGCGACCACGTCAGTGTAACTTTTCAACAATGACCATGATGGAATTTTGCATTCAGTGTCTCAACTGGAAAAAAATGCTAAATGTTAAAGAGTTTACAGAAGAAGTTTTTGTTCATTAAATATTTATGTTTAGACTTTATTTACACAACATTAACAGGTTGCATCTAATAAGAATGAAGGCCCAAGTGCCTTCACATGCACAGTCTATTTTTTCCTGCTGTTGCTGGGTATGTAACTGCTTATTTCAGCTGTATTACCGATTTTTGTACAAAACACGTCTTTGCATAGGCATGATTTCAACTACAGCTGGAAAAGTACTGTGGAGAAATACTGACGGGACACCCTCCTCCTACCCTTAAAATAGAAGTTGTTAAAAAAAAATGTGTTTTTGAACATGTTGGTGTCGTCACTGTGCTGGCTGAAAACTGAGACAATGTCTTAGACATTCAGACCTGATTTTATTCTGTTTTCAAGCATATCTCACTCTGCTCACTGGGTTGTTTTAGATTTAGCAAACATTCCCTCTATGATACTTTAATGACATTTATCTTTTCTTTTTTATTTAATTTATTTAATAATGTTCTAAGTTCTATGAAACATCTCATGGGTCTTGTTTCTCAATCTTTTATCGTTTGTGATGAGCCTTTAGCGGCATTTGCAACAAATCAAATCACTTATAAAGTTCCCTCTGAAAACTGTGTACTTTGAAACCATATAAAAGTGTCAAAAACATTATAAAAAACGATCCTGGGATCATGCTGCTCGTTTTCCTCTCAAGTAATGAGAGAAATGGAAATAAAATGACAGCATTGCTCCGAAAACCCACGAGCGTGTTTGTTGAGGTTTAACTGGAGCAATCTCAGCTTAGTGAATTAGTAATTGTTAAATTACACACAGTAATTACTGGTCAAATTGTGATGACAGATACTTCTGAAATCCATACAGTGTGTGCAGTTATCGTGCAGTTATGGTTAGTTATGCAATGATTAAATCACTGGAAAAACGTGAAACTCACTACAGGACCAAGACAAATATTACATTCAGCCAAAACAGAGCACAGAGCGCTTTAACCATGAAGGTTAGATACATCTTGCTGCTGAGCTACATGAAAGTAAAACATAACAGAATCTAAAATATCATCATAGTAGCTACTGGAGCTGCAACAATTAATCGAATAATCGATTACTAAATTAATCGTCAACTATTTAGATAATAGATTAATCGGTTTAAGTGGTTATTTAAGAAAAAGAAGCCCAAATTCTTTGATTTCAGCTTCATAAATGTGAATATTTTCTAGTTTCTTTGCTTCTCTTTGACCATCCTGATTGCTTTTTGTTTTGCAAACAAGACATTTGATAATGACTCCAAGAAACACTGACATTTTTCACCATTTTCTGACATTTTATGAACCAAACAACTACTCGAATAATCGATAGATTAATCGATCATGAAAATAATCATTAGTTGCAGCCCTAGTAGCTACAGTAGAGCTGACACTGGGTATGTCAGGCTTTTTACTTCATCCTAAAACAAAGCTGATAAGCTGTGCTCATCTTTATCAGCTCTGTTTTAGGATGTGATGTTTTGTGACGTGAAGGCTTTTTGACAATGAAGTTTTCTTTGTATCTCATTCAACAATTATTGTTAAGAAAGATCTGAGTTTTTTGTTCTAGTTCCATTTTTTCCCTTTGTGGATCTCTTTTTTCCTCTTTTATCAGAGGAGTAACTAAATGTTTTGTTTTGTGTATTTCGCTCTGCGGGTGAGCTGTGCACCTGAAGCCTCAGCAACATGATACCACGTCAAGAAGAAAACACAGTCTTTGCCTTTTGAGAAAAAGAAAATGCATGAATATCTGTGTCTGTGTATTTGTGTCCAAGTATGCATGTATGTATGTGCAGTGCTCCCTTTCCCAGCACCGGGTATGTTCAAGGCCAGCAGCTGTGCTGTCAGGATGTGTTTAAGTCTTTGCTCCAAGAACACTTGCTCTGCTTTCTATCAGCAGGCTGAGCTGGGCCGGCTCGGCGCTGTACAGGGGTGAGCACAGATTATTAAACATCAGTGGATACTAATTCGCCCTGATTGGAACTGGCTTGATGTATTTGCTGGTTTGGTTTGGTGGGGTTTGGTTGGTCACAGTGGGATAACAGTATTAGAGTGCGGTGGGTTGGTGCGACTCAGGGATTGGAGTCAGTTTGTGGTCAGATTAAATTGGTCATAATATTGAATTAGTAAGAGCTGAGATGTTCCTGTAGTTTCTAAGTCTGTTTTAAACTATCAGGCCTCCCCATCTTTGTTTAAGCTCCTGTTCTACTTCGTAAAAGTTATGTGCGTGTGCTTGCCCAGATGCTTGTGCATGCTCTTGAATGTGTCTGATAAATGCCTGAAGCTGCTGCACAGGAGAGAGAGGGAGAGGAAAAAAGAGATAAAGAAAGAAAGAGTGAAAGAAAGAAGAGATCATCTTTACGACCCCTCTTCTTCATAAAGCTCATCCTTGCTCATAAATCACTGGCTAGGAGGTCGAGGTGGGCCGGGATCCCTTGGGCCAGTAAAACACAGTCATGGGAAGCTGTGAGCACAAAAGTGTGGTTCCCATTTGTCTCTCTTCGGAGTGTTTTACATTTGCAACACTTCATTGGCACTTGCTTTAGATGGGCTATAACAAAGACGAAAGAAAAGGAAGGAAAAGGAGGAATGAGGAAGAAGAGTGAGTCAGAGGAGTTTGTGTTTATTTTATCGGTGTGTATGTACGTGTGTGTGTGTGTGTTTTTATGTTTATTGACAGCTGGCAGTGATATGAGTCATTTTTCTGACATGCATCCAGAGCATCTCCTCTTCACTGGGGAGAATGTGAACACTCATAACACAAATCCTCTGACACATGAAAATTTACATCATACCAATGCGCCTTCTCTACTTGCCAACAAAACTCTCTTCTTCTCCTCTTCCTTCCTCATGTTTTTTTTTCTCTTTCTGGCTGTCTGTGTTGTGATTGACAGGTCCTTTGTGATCCAGCAGATCCCCAGCAGTAATCTCTTCATGGTGGTGGTAGACAACAAGTGCGACTGCAGCATGTTCGAGCCAATCACCATGGACCCCATCGAAATCATGTATATCCTTCACTAGCCAGAGGCTTGAGAAGTGGGTATGACTTTACAAAAGAGTGTAATTTGACACTTCTTTGTAGTCTAAATAAGAGGAATTTGCACCAAGGTCAATTGGATTCAATGAAAGACTACAACATTTCACAGGGCTAGTAATAGTAATAATTTTTATGGATCCAAATGTGGAAATTTGCAATAAACTGACTCCAGAGAAAAAGAAAAACAGTATGAGTGGAGAAATGAGTAGGAGGGCAACCTGAATGTGCTTTACAGCTGGTGTGTTTCAGTCTGTTGCCCCCCCCCCCCCCCCCCCCCCCCCCTCCCTCTGAGAGAAATAACAGTATCACCTTTAACTGTTTTTCTTCTGTGGATAAATTTAGTTCCTGAGGTTTCATGTCACATTAATGCTGTCCATGTTTATTGATACTTTTGGGGATATAAAAGGCATTGAGCATTTTAATTCTGGGGGAGGTTTGTTTGCCTTCTACCCCCCTCGGTGGATAAAATAGATGCACTGCTGAGCTGAAGCTTAAAGACGGCTCTTCACAAGACATCTGTCTCAGTACATTGTGTAAATGTGCGTGCGTGTTTGTGTGTATTTGAACTCCATTACACAACTCTCCTCTCTGTGATGGGAAACTGATCAATAACAGACACAGAGAGACTCCAGTCAAACTCAAAAGAGCTTAGCGCGTCACCACATACACAAGTTCCTCCTGTAATGTGTGTTCCCCTGAAACTTTATACAGCCCAGTCATGCTGTATATACATGTATGCCACTGTTTATTTTGTTACAGAGTGCTTACTGTAGAATAAAGCCTGCTTTTCTGTTGCTATGAGACAAAAGAAAATTCATTAAACACAAGCTCTGGGTCTCCTTTCTTTGTCTTGCATGCTGTGCCCAAAAGTATTACTGCATCCATAAGAACTTCTTTCAACAGATCTCCTTGTACGTATGCATGCCTGTCTTTTATAAACACAGAAATACAGACGAGCAGGAAAACACCCTGCGGTGGGTACACATTGTCAGTTGTTGCCTTAACTTCAGCTGCACATAATGAATCTCTCAAGTGCGAGAGGTTGAAGATGCAGAAGGACAGGAGGCGCCCGGATACCTGTCACCCTTATCACCCTGAGGTATCAGCTCCAGCAAAACCACTCAGAAATCACACAACTACTTTTCTCATCACCCCCCCCCCCCCCCTCCCATCCCATCCCATTGCATCTGATGTTCTATTTCCCATCTTTTCCTCCTACAGGAGAACTCAATGGAGTGTGGAGGAGCCGCAGGTCTCTCCCCGTCCCTCACAGCCACACTGCTGTGCGTCCTTCTCACTCTCTTCCCCAGGTGACCAGAGTTGGCCACGCCTCCCCATCCAGTTCTTGACTTGGATCGGCTTGGCTCGGAACGCGATAGCATCGCAGCAGTGCCACATAAAGAAACAAACAAACAAACAAACAAAAAGAAGAAAAACAAAACTCCTGTCCCTTTTTACATTGCGCCCAATTCCAACTCACCACCTACAGAGCCTCTCGCCCTTGAGGAACCCCCTGTACCAGGCACTTATTTGAAAGGACTGAAAGTGGATAGCTCTTCAGACAGACATTATTAAGGTGCTTTAGCAATACCACACAAGCTGCACAGAGAGATTTTTGTATGGATAAAAAAGTTTTGAGATAATAATGCTTACAATGCACATAGTAGCTTATAAACTGCACAGGTGACACTTGCACCGCTATGTTCAGTCCTTTCAGGTAGCAGCTAAGGGCCGGGGTCCGTAGCTGGGCTTGGAACTGGGCATAAGAGCCACGAAACACCAACATGTAGAGAGAGACAGGTGCCCCTCCCCCTGGCCCGCTCTGATTATGTTATGGACAATAATGATTCTGATGATAGAAAAAATAACACTGAAGATGATTCTGTGGCCAGGTTGTAAAAAAAATGTTTGTCTAATGATGTTTTTTTCATGATGAGATTAAAAAAATATGTCTATAAATGAAGAAAAAAGAGTTTTATTTATGATTTGCAAGTGATACCCATAAACTGTGACTATGAGATTTTGAGTCCTCTGATGTGAGTGGTTGTTAATTTTTGAGCTTTGCCTTATTGAAGAATATTGGTCCTGTTTGTGTACTTTTGAAATAAAATGATGTTGAAAATTGATGCTGTTGTTTGAAGGCTCTTGCTGGGAAAAGTTGGGCTAAATACAAAGAAAAAGCTCTCATTCCTATAGACTGGTCTGTTATTGCTGGCAGAATTGACAGTCTGTGCTCTTATTGTTTGTCTGTAGGGAGAAGTTTGGCTGACTTTTAGACTCCGTATAAGCAGAGATGTGGCAGGCTTCTGAGTGCAGAAGGCATATTTGCACAAGTGTGTTTTGTGTGGTGTTTCATTCTTCTGTCATTCATGAAAGTCTCTTCCCTGCAGGCCTTTCCCCCACACAGAGACAACAAAGACCCTGACACTGATATCAAAGGCCAACCACAACATACATCTGCATTTGGTTAGCAAATTGACACAAACTATGCTTTGACATTTTCTGACAAACACATATGTACATGCAGGAATAGGACTCATGTGTTTGTGCGTGCATTCAGATGAAAACAAGAAGCTAAACATGACAGAAGATTTCAGAGAGCCTGTCAGTGCTAGCAGGGGGTCACTCTGCTGTGGTTCCTGTGTTCAACAACCAACACGTATTGTCGCCGTCTCCTTCCTCACCTTCTAGTTAACCAATCCCAGCTCCTCTAATAAGGCAGCTCTCACCATCCTAGTGGCTCTGATCTGTTCTCTTCACTGATCTGGTCCCTTGAGCAACACTGTTTGACTCTAATCACTTCCAGTTATCCTGCTCTTCCTTTCTCTTTGCTCTACAAACTCCCCGACTTGCTGGTGGCTCATTTATCACTGCTTAATGGGAGTGAAGCTGTTTTGGGTCATGCATGCATCCAATCCGGTCTGTGATTCCTTCCTGTTTGCCAGATGACTTATGGGAAAGTGCATGCAATGTGTGTACAAAAGGGAGACTCGAGGAAAGCAATCTCCTCTCTGGGAAAATGCCACATCAGATAGCCTGGTTTCCACCTCGGGGTGCTGCGAGTGATAAATGCTCATCTCTGTTTTCTGTTAGCTGTTTTCCCTCCACACAAGCAGGAGAAACATAACCCGTGCTAATGCCAAAGGACACCTTTTTTTCCAAACATCCCTCTGCAGTTGAGATGAGAATTCCACTGTCAAAAAGAAATTAAATGTTTTTAAATACATTTAAAAAATAGCATGAAGGTAAAACATTAATCAAAACATGACCAGTGTTAAAGAACTGAATATGCTGAATAAATTTATTGATTTTGAAGAAAACTCAAAATGAGTAATGTAACTTGTAATTACATTCTAATATTTTTGAGCTGTTTTGTTACTTCTGTTGGTGTAGGCCCATAAAAATCAGAGTTAAAATCTGAAAATTATTAAAATATTTGAGTCAAAAGTCCAGAATATATTACACTGCAAAAACTAAAATCTAATCAACACATTCTTATTGAAAGAAATTTTCTGACCCCACTGACTGATATTTTTTTTAACTCTTTTAAGCTATTCAGGTATTATAGTTGCCTTTTAAAGTAAATAAATAAATTATTAAAAACAACAATTGTTTAGATTTTAGTTTTTGAAGTGTATGTTTTCACTGTCTTGATACTGAACTTTTCTGCAAAACTACATTCTCCTTTAGGAGACAAGTACCCCCCCCCCCCCCCCCCCACACACACACACACACACTTTTTTATCTATGCCAGTGCCATCACTCAAAGTTTCAGCTTGCAAGAGAAAGTAAATTTATGCACATTTTCTGAAGAAAGAAGAGTCACTGTGAGTGATGTATTTGACTTAACAGAAGATTTTTTGGGGAATACTAATTATGCAACAAAACTAGCAAGGAGACGTGACTAAAGGCTTTATTTACAGGAGTTGCAAAGATAGACAAGTACACACACACACATTTATTTATGTGTTTGTTTGTTTGTTTTTTGTTTGTTCGTTTGAGGGGAAATATTAAGGATCCTTCCCAAAATCATGGCAGATTTAAGCACACAGTAGCTGTAACCTAAAGACAACAAATTAAACAACGTAAGTCTGCAGAGCACAGAGGAAGAAGGAAATCATTCAACTGATTTCTACAACAAAGTTGTTTATCATGATTTTATTTCGTACAGCATTAGAGTGATGTAAGTTTAACTCTTTCAAGTATGACTGGAAACTCGGCTAACTTTGCATAGAAACAGGTGGTATAAATATGAAAGTTTATTTTACCTTAGCAAGGAGAATTTTTAGTAATATCTTCTCTTACTATTTTTACATATCACACATGTATTCCTTAACTTGATTTAGAAAATATATGTTTACTTTTGCTACCATAACAAATGATCACATGGTGTAGACCTCTATAACCTCTACCCTTTAAAAGAGACGCACTCAAAAACAGAGCGAGAGAGAAAGAGAGACACTCCACATTCCTTCTCAATGATCTGATCCCTGCTGATGTTTGTGGTGGGAAGGAACCCCTGAGAGAGGAGTTACTGATCACTGGGACACAATGCCCTGAGGGGGCCCTGCAGCTCAAAACACCCCCATCCATCAGAACACACACCACTCTAACCTTGTTTGCTCGCCATTATCTTGCCTACAAGAAAAATCTCCTCTGCTAATATGCCGGAAGACGGATGACAGCGAATCCCACACATATTCACACATTCAGACATTTGTGTGAACACACACAGTCTGAACACACACACACACACACATATGAACACAACATTGAGGCGGTCACACAGAGGGCAGATCTTTTGGTGTAGCCTCCTCCAATGGAGTGAATAACATAGGTGGTTCACATTGAGGACCACAGATATGTTTAAGTGGAAATGATTCTGAGCAGCTGAACCACACCAGGACCACACACAAGCCTGGTGACCACAACACACCACAGCTAAGACAAGCTGGGAAAACACACGCAATCCTGTCGGCATTCCTGGGTGAAACCTTACTGTGAGCATGTCTTCTTTTGTCGCAGGATAGACTTACAGTAGGAAAGATGTTAAGTCAGAGAAACAATGAAAGAAAGAAAATTCACATGTGGTACTTGTTTTCGGTCTGCACTCCCTGGTCCTTATTACATGGGTCAAACATCTGCATCATAACTGTTGTCCATTTGTTTTGTTTTTTTTCAAAACATTTGATCATTATTTTCGTCTTTTCTGCTTGCCTAACCTCCTTCACCTTTTTTCCTTTCTGCTCAGGCCACACAAACGCTGGCTGGGGTGGTGATAATGACCAGACTTCTAAACTAGCTCACCACACATGCACATTCACGAACATATACACAACACACACACACACACACACACACACACACACACACACACACACACACACACACACACACACACACACAAACACACACACACACACACCATTGCATCAGAGACTAAAACTGAACCAAACCCCAAAGACAAATTTGTTACTGTGCATGCCAGGAGACATGCTGTTGCCAAGGTTGAGAGGTGCCAGCTGAAAACATACAATCTTCACACATATACACACACACACACACACACACACACACACACACACACACACACACACACACACACACACAAACACACACAACCACACTCATACACAGAGTTAGATTAGCACCCCATGCTGGGGCAGGAAGAAAAACCTCTTGTGCTTGTGGACATCTTGGTGAGCCCAGCGACCTGACACCCAGCTGTACTAATACTCTTTGAGCATGTGAGTGTCATGAGCGTTCCTGAAAAACTGTTTCCTATCATTTTGCACCAATTAGAATTAAAATGAAGCATATAGGAAAAGAAGAGTCCTCAGAATTCACCAGCTTCATCAGTCTACTTTCAGACATTCAGCTCGCACTCCTTTGCCAAATATCGAATAACTAAACCAGAACAAATCATAGGCATATATTTAGCATTCCATCCTGTGTTTGTGCAAACAAGCTGAGGGAGATTTTTCAGCGTTAGCATATTAAGTCTTTGTAGCAGCGATCTGAGCTCTGCCAGCCCCGCCGAGTCCACGAAAAAAGCCTCATTGGGTTACACACGGCAAGCCGAGCAATGGCCTGGAGGGGCATACATATTGGCTCCCTCAAACAGGAAGTGGCTAAATGGAGACCCAGGAGCCCCCCTGCCTTGCCTCGCCTCTGCCACTCAAATGCACCCAGGCTGTTTTTAGAGTGTAGGCCGGTTTTAACAGAATGAACAGTCAGGAGTGAAAGAAAGAGAAGAGAAGGGAGGGTAAAAAGGAGGAGAAAAGCTAGATTGGAGGTCAGGGAGGCAATGGAGGGAAAAGGCGGACTGATTGCGACTGGGTAGGTGGTCTCACGATGTAACGAAAATCAAGCAACACAATTGGCTCTTGGCCTTTTTATGTCCCCAGGTCTCTGCACAAGATCAGGATTGAGAACCTCTATAAGTACTGTGAGCATTTAAGAGTTCCCTCGCATCACAGTTCATCAGCATCAGTGTGTTTGTCTTGGATGGAGGACCAGTCAATCAGTTAGAGTCTACTGGCTTCTGGCTCCCTCATGGCTGCTGTAAATTCTGCTGTTCTGATGAAGGCTGGATGTTGATGCGATTATTGATGCAGCGTTTTTTTTTTTTTTTTTTTTTTGTGCATGGCGTCTCTGGGCATGGTGTGGTTACATCAAAATGTTTTAGCAGTCTGTGTGTGCGCGCGTGTGTGTGTGTCAATCTGTCGTGTTTGATTTGTATCTTTATACCCCAGCTGGAGAGCAGCTCCTGCTAACTCTCTATGAACTCAGTGTGGACAGAGCTAAATGGTTGCTCTTATTGCCACATTAGTTTATGTGTGCATGTGGGTGTGTGTTTGTCATCGAGTGTGTGTGCATGCATCTGTTATACTGGTTTGGGTCCTCATTGTGTGTACCGAACTAATAAACAGAACTAGTATATAATAAATCTACATTGTATATTCAGTCATGTCCAGTATCATATGTATTTGTATTGAATAACTATGTCAATATTTTATCAAGCGTGTACATGTTTCTAATTGTGTGTGTGTGTGTGTGTGTGTGTGTGTGTGTGTGTGTGTGTGTGTGTGTGTGTGTGTGTGTGTGTGTGTGTGTGTGTGTGTGTGTGTGTGTGTTTACACATTTGGCCAGACCAATGAGCCGCATGTTCTGTATAAGCCTGGCTCGGGGATTTCGACGCCCTTATTTTGCATAGCAGAGTGGTGAAAGGAAGGCTTCAGTTACAACCACAGGCCCTGACAGAAAAAAAAAAATATGCTGCAGTGATGTGACATTTATATGCCCTAGTGTCCCCCTCTCACCCCCTCTCTCAACCTTCCTTCACCCATCATTACCCTCTTGACCGTAAAACTCTTGACACCAACCGCAGCTCTGTGCATCCTCCCACTCGCCCTCATGCTAACCACCATCACGCCCCTTTTCTGTATCTCTGATCTAATCTGCACTATCCTATTTAAGCATGTGTACAACATACACTTATGTGAGTATTTTTTTTTTCATGGACATGTTTCTCCTGGTCTCCCGCACCCTAACCGGCAGCAGCATTCAGAGGATATGACATCACAGTTGGGGTAATGTTGGGCGCTGATGTGTGTTTTGTGGTGGAGGCAAACTGGGCTGTGACGCCATCTGTTTGTTTTTTTAGATCCACAATCTTAGGGGAGGCCTGGGGAGCCGGCTGATTAGGGTTCCCGTTTATATAACTGTTGCACTTTCACAGTTAGAGGCAATGTTGTAATTAAAAATAATCAGGGCCATAATATACAAGACATGCTCTTGTCATGGCTAACAGGCAAACTAGTGTGTATGTGGGTGTATAAGACATTTCTGTGGGTGGAAATATGAGCCTTTGTGATTCATAATTCTTATTAGTGGTGTATGAAGTATTATTAATGAGCTGTGTAATCTAAAATGCCTGCAGTGTGTCATTACTAGGAGAGGAAGGAGAAGGAGAAAGCTAACTTGGAGACAGACTCCTTCAAAACAGAAAGGGGACAGAAGATCCAGAGAGAGAGATGGGTAAAAAAGAGAAATGGGAATAAGAGGAAGGGAGCAGAAGAGTGTTTGCGTGCATGTGTGTCTGAGATATACATACGTAAGGAGATGGATCATTTGAGCTTACTTCAGTGTAGAGAATTGTAGTAATCCGCCAGAAATGCTGTCATCATTTCTGAAATGTGTTGAAAATTTGAGCAAACACACCATTTTGGTGACCTTGACATGTTACTATAAGTTGGTACCCCCCCTGGTCTTTCCTGGGTCACAACATCTGCTTGTGTGGGTCAGAAGGGTTTTTATTCCAAATCACCTATAAGGTTAAATAATCAGACCTGTTCTCTTGTTTGTATTGTAAATAATTTTCTTCACATCCTCACCGGACTGTTTCCTCCCCCAATTACTGAGCTTTGAACTGGCGATCTGCTTCGGAAAGAGACCAAAGCTGTGAACGAGTTGTTCCACCATCCCAGACCATCTTAATGCTTCTAGGTAAGTATGCTGATTCTCTTTTATTTAAAGAATACATCACTCAGGTTTATCAATCCTGAGAACCATATACGCTTACTGCAGCCATCTCATCTGAAGTTAAGCAGAAAGCTGTGTTACAGGATACAGATTACATGAATTATTTTTGTCAGTCAAAATATTACAATTTCAAAAATTCATAATTAGCAAATGAAAGGAAAAAGAGCAGTAAAAACCTCCCTGCCTTATTTGTTTCAAAAAATTGCAATTCAGAAAACATTTTGGGAAGAAATGTGCTGTTGTTATCGATAATTTTGAGGTTTTTATAGATCGCCCTTCTAATCCTACAGCCAGAGTAGAAAAATGGTCTAGCACCATTTAATGGTGAAATTTCTGATTGGGACTACGCCACAGGGCACAGTCTCATACATTTCAAGTGCACAGGGGAAAAAAGTTAGTAATGAGCTAGGAGTAAAAACAAGGTAGTTAACAATATCCAGATAGGATATGGAGGATAGATCCGTAGGTTCGTCATGTTTCCATGCAGTTAATGCCAGCTCGAATGGGTCTGTCTGGCCAAATGTTGCCTTAGTTTCTCACAATATCTCTCTTTTTCTTGCAGGCCGAGTCCTTCTCAGTAACCTTTAGTGTGCCCTGTGATTTTTTTCAACATTTGTTTGTGGATAAGACATCTTAAAATCATATTTGACTGTGCACTTCTATCTCTGTCCATTCAATGTTTACATTTGAGTACCAGTATAGCCATGCATTTGGGAAACTACGTGACCCTGACGTCAGTGCAAACACTCTATAGGTAAGACATTAATTTATAGCTGAGCTAATGTAAAGTAAGTTAGAAAGTAGATGAATGCTAATCCCTGGTTGTCAACAGCTTGTGTGTTAACAAATGTTTTGTTGTAGTTTGAAATATGACACCATATCCCTCCAGCTTGTTGTTTTATGAGTTGATCATTAAAGCAGTAAATTTTTGCCTGTAACACAGCAGAAAGACTTCAAAGTAGCCTTTAGGCTTTTCATCCCAATCATGATATCAGAGGAAAGTGGCAACCATGAGAGTATAGTAAAGACAAGGGTACCTTACTCATAAACACCCTCTAAAAACTCATCACAACACTTCCTTACCGCTAATGTCACAGTCTCTGTAAAGGGATGTAGCACGGTGGAGCCTATTCAGCACCTCCCAATCAGCTCAGAAGCCTGGAGCTGTTTATCTGTGAACATAATTCCATTGTAAACCATTCCGAGCAGCCCAGCCCAGTCCTACCATCCAAAACGCCTTGTATTGTGTTGATGGAGAAGAAATGGGCCTGATCCTAATAAGCCCTGTATTTATGCATTCAGGGTAACAAGTTGAGTCAGAATGGTAATTTTGGCCAGCAACTGTTTATGTGCTTTTTAGCAGTCTCCCTGCTGTAAACAATGTGTGTGGTTTGCTGGCACTAAATGTCTGTTTCATTAAACAATCAAACCTCTGCTACTTTTAAGAAACTGCAAAGTCCTACTGACAACCTGGTGTAAGAGTTAAAACACTCGTTGAATACATGAGGCCGGAGGAATAACAGCAGCAGAGCAAATGTTTAGTTCTAACAACACAATCAGTGATCTCCTTCTTAAAAGGAAATTCATTTTGGAGTCAATGCACACATTTCTTCTGTGCCAGTCTTGTAGATTTAAGTATGAATATCAGTTCAAATCATTTCGACATGCATCCTGTAGACTGGGGTTCCAAACTCTAAGGAGACTGTCAAGCTGATGGACATTTAGATTTAAACCCCTAATCTTAGTAAAAAAAAAAAAAAAAGAAGATTGTTACTTAAAACCCTGCTTGAATCTTTGAATTTATGACAAGCATACATTTCCTTTTTTCCAGAAAAGCCTAATCTCCTTTTAATAATGATTTCCCCAACATTTACATCCTGCTTCGTTATGATTTCTGTCCTTGTCTTTACACATTCCAGGTCAGGACGTCAAGTTAAGCAAAAACCTGTCTTGAGGAATTGATGTTTATGTACTACTAATTAGTGCTGAGTGCCAAAAAGGTTACATAGTATATGCAGTGTGTCATCCACATGAATCAAACTATAATTTTGAAGTCTGGGGTAGTTCCCAGATGCCTCCCCAAAAGTTGAAATGTAAATTACGCCCTTGGGTGAAGGTGAATTGAGGGTGAAAGGCAGCATAAATTGCTTAGGCACACCTCCAGATTTCTGTTATGCTTCTTTTACGCTGGGATTTTAGGTTTTTTGGTTGATCATGGTGCTCATGGGGACCCCCCCTGGTCTCCACTTGACAGGACAGATTTGTTTGTACAGGTTTTGGCTCAATCACTTGTGTGTGTACACTGCTTTATCATGGGAAGCCTATGTGCTGGAAAAACTGTAAAAAAAAAAAAAAAAAAAAAAAAAAATGTACCCGGCAGGCTGGTGTGCCTCTTGTCACACATGGTTGACAAAAACAGACACACATCTGATTATTGAACACACCTGTATGGAGGCAGGGGACTGCTTCAATAACATGATGGTCTTTGGAGTCAGGTCACTGAGTCATTTAGTTTGAACAGGTGTGAGTGTGTGTGAGTTAGTTGGTGACACATGGTTGGATAAGATCTCCCTGCTGTGGGACAAATTATTACAGAATTCAAGGCTACCAGCTCACTGATTTTCCAAAAATCTTCAAACTGACCATAAAAATATTTTCCTTTGGGTTAACACGGCAATTCCCTGATGGACAGAAAAAAGGAGAGTGCTGCTTTTATCTACCCTGCCAAAAGTCAAATCACAAAGAAAATATGTTTATAATTTCCAGTGAAATATCTTGTCATTCTTAGAATTAGTCACTTTGGCCTGGCTAAACTAGCTTTGTTTCAAAGTATTGCAATCCAAATTAAGCACTTTTATTGCATTTAACAAGAAAAAATAACTGACAATGCAGCTAGAAAAAAAAATGATGGATGATTTTAATCATTGCAATCAATTACCACATTATTTTTGGCCTGTAATTTCTTGATATGACATTTATTAATGCACTCGTCAAAACAATATGACTTACATTAATGTGATGAGATATTCTGACCAGGAATCAAACAAATTCACTCGCTAAGATTTGAGTTTTTGCAGTGTTTATGGATATCTACTGCTTAAATGCTGTTTCCTGCAAAATATCACATAATCACAATTAATCTTTCCTCAAAGACATCCAACATTTTATGCTCTGATATTTCAGAATTTTCCAGCCTGTGGTTACCACACAACTCAAACCTAGATAGTGACATCTAGCAAAAACAACTTAAGCAAACAATGGCCTGAAAGTCAAAAGAAATGAAAACAAGTTTAGAGAAATGTGACAGTAGAATAATCAAGAATGTCATGACATCTAGAAATCTCCTTGCTACACATATCCACCTTTTTCCTGACAACCCAATCATTCAAAGCGGTTGCTGGTTTTGCTTTTCCGGTTGAACATTCTGTTTATGTTGTCATGGAGACCACAAAGCTGTCATAGTCGCTCTAATAAAAGGCTTTTGACAAGAAAGAAAGCGACAAAATGAGCAAAAATCGGAGGTGGAGTCATAGTGTGGAAGTTTTTAAAAAAGTTTACACTCAGCCCTGTCTAGCATTAATAATTTCACACGAGCTGTTTTGAGCTAGCTTTCTGGTGGCAGCAACCAGAAGTCGTTAACCGCCGTTGGAAGTCAACACCCATCGGCTTCTGAAGAAACAGGTGGATAAGGTGGAGGGAAAAATGAACACTTGTGCTTATGATCTACAGATCATAGCATCAGCTGAACACCTGAAATGAAGTGTTTTCATAACTTGAGCTACTTCTCTGATAAAATTCACCACAGTTTATTTTTATTAATATTATATGAATACTCACCTCCCTCATTAATCTCCCATCCAAGTCCTGGAAAGATAAACAGCAAAGCTGTTAAACAGCTGAGCTGTTGGGCTTTTTTCCACCCACATATAGTCTTATAAAAACCTGCAGAGCCGATACGCACTCCAGACTTGGCAGACATGTCTACCTTTGATTTGAGGACTTTCCTGGTCTTTTTCTTCCTATGTGCTCTGTAGATCTACATCTCTCTTTCTCTCTTTGTCTCTGTCTCTCTCTCTCTCTCCTCCTTTTTCATTTTGGAATTCACCTCTGTAATTTATTTCATGCAGGAAAAAGACATTGTGGGCTCATAAATCAAAAGCACTTTATACAGAAAGAAATGAAAGCCGCCTGCATATGGGATGTTTTATCCCACATTCTTAGCAACTGGACATGTAATAAAAGAAATATGGAATTTTCACCTCGGGTCTCTATCAGTAAAACAAATGTGAGGCTTGAATATCCTCTGTGTTCCCGCACTCACAACATATCGTTGCATTTACATAAGTTGATTTGTTGAGCACAGGAGTGGAGGATGCCTGACCTGGTAAGGCAAACAGAGTGCATGCACAGTAACTCTAAGCGTGATCTACACCCGTGCAAAGATAACTCTTATCATAGCAGATATATGGCTCAAGGCTCTTTGAAGGCTGAGTTTCCCAGAACAGTAAAGCAGTTTTGTCCGCAGACAGGTTTATACTAAAGTGTAAATCTCACCCTTAAATCTTTTGCCCGTGACTTAACTTGCAGATTAGTTTTTTGGTACCCAAAACAAAACCAGACAGATTAAATACACTATGCTTGCTCCTTTTTAGAAAGTAGCGCATGGGCCTCCATTTATAAATAATTCATACATGTGAGGGAAAATCAAAATGTGAGATATTCTTAATATGTGTACCTTGTGAAAAATGTACAGCCATTCTGTGGTCCCAAGCCTCTGTAGACAGCTTCATTTAATTTTCCCCTGTCACATTGAATCTATCATTCTGCATACCATTTGACTTATAGCAGTACTGCCAGTATGCTAAAGCCAGCCCTGATCACTTTAATCTGTACCGCTGTTTGTGGCTTTTAAACCATCAGGTTGCACGAGGCTGCAGAAATCCCCCCTGTGGAGAGATCATGTTTCTCTGGGACACCACTGACTGCTACTTCTCCTGATTCCTTCTCTTATTTATCATTTGATAGTGTTGGATAGCCACTTATCCTCACCACAACTTAGGCTGAACCATAAGAAGGAAAACTTGATTTTTCCAGAAGTTCACAGGCGAACAGAAAAACATGAGTTCCTGGATTTTTTTAATAAAGTCCCCATAGCCCTCCTCCTGCATCTCAGTGACAGATATGAGTTGCTGCTTTTAAATATGTCTTGACTATATGCAGGGTCAAGGGCTCATCTTAAACCATGCAGAAACTGGAAGGCATGCCTGTGTAGCTACTTGTGAGTGCATGTGTGTGAGTATGCAAGGACACGGGGTGGTGATTTGTGTGCTCTTAAAGCCCTCTCAGCTTAAGGGAACAGCCGTATATAACTATTGTGCAGAAGACAACCATATCCTCCTGTGTCTGTTCCTCCCCCAGGTTTGAATCAGCAGACCATGAGGTTAAAATATTGTTCTTTACAGGTCATCCCTTCCTTCTTTTACAGCAGAGGCTTCAGAATGCATTTGAAGATGATGCAGCTTGCAGTAGATCTCTGCAGAGCTGCAAAGGCAGTGTAGAATTAAGCTGTAAATGAACAGTAAACAAATTCTACAAGTTGGTGGCTTCAGCAGGTTAAGTTGGTGCACAGTCTCCCTGGAGTTAAAGAGCAGAAGGACAAGTCTAAAAGGAATGTCAGTCTCTTAAAACCCTTCGGGTAAGGACTGAGGAACCACGGTCTGACCGAAAACACCTGCACCTTATACAGGCCAGTGTACAGAGTGCTTCAACATCCTGATCCAACATACACATTCATGAATGTACGCTTTCACACTAACACACATGCGTAAGCTGAACACACATACACACTCACACACACAAATATGCATAAAAGCCATTTGTGCTCCCTGCATTGCTCAGTTTTACACAAACCCAGCATATATGTGCTTGTGTCATCTTTTCCACGACTTTCCAACATTTTTTGAATCTTTTCATTCAAAAAGGTAAAGTGCAATGAAATACTATCCTTGCGTTATAGAGATGGACAAGACCCAAAAATGCTCTACACTCCCAAAGCAACTTCCCTTCAGCTCCTTCTCAGACTTCCAGGACAGGAAAAAAAGTTCTTCTGCAGACAGTGAGTTATTTGTACAGGTCTGCAGCACGTCTGAAGGCTTGCACTGGACTGTCGCTGGGATGGGTGACTGGTTTCACTGGTCTAACCCTGCGTCCTTTGGTAGAAGCAGCAGGAGAGCTTCAAAGTGAGCACAGCAGTGTGATCTGGGTGTAGTGTTGGAAACAATCTTCCTGGGCAGACCTACAAGTGAGGTTGTGACGGCTGCTTCCTCATTAGTGTGAGTTTCTCTCTAAAATTTCTACAGACTGTACTGGCAGGCTGAGTTCAGATTTTTTAAGTCTGACACCCCAACACAAGTCCTTGCATGGTCAGTCCAACTGTAGCGCCTGGTGTATTTCAGGTTTCTTTCCTCAAGACTAAAGTTTGCAAAGTTTTAAACAACTTCCAATGTGTGTTTTGGTTCTTTGCCATTCAGCGTGTTCTTGTCCTGAGAGGTGGCACAGCAGGATACCTTTCTAATCTAATCGTTTCTCATTAGCTTTGCCCTGAGGCTGATGGCAGACGGCACATGCATCAGGTTAGCACACTGCCTTAGTTAGTCTTCACTTGTTTTTGTAGGCAGACGGTACTCGGTGGCTTTCCAGCAGTCATTAAGAACCGCAGCACGAGTGATGAGCTAAAGGCTAAACTGGAGTGTGGCCTGGATTCCGAGCGCTTAACACACACACGCATGCACAAACACACACGCACATACACACTGCTTTCATAGATAGTGAGGGCTGAGCCCAATCAAACAACAACCTTTAACCACGTTAAGAGATTCCTCCACGACAGGATGAGACCTCTGCCATATACTGTTTGCAGACAGTTCTCACTTACACATCTGGCTGTTGTTTATATAAACAGGAAATTTAAAGTCTCTTTGTTGATATCCGCAAGACAGTTTAGGAGAGCCAGGAGAACAGAGATATGATAGCTTGTGTTAGAATGAAACCTAAAGTGTAAAATGAGGGTCTCCAAGGTGAAAGAAGATAGTGAGGTAAATGTTGGGAGATGATATTTCCCTTGGTCGGCTGCAGAGCTGCATGTGTTTTGGTCCATGTTTTGTATCCGAGCTTTGGTATCAGCAAAACTCTTTCCTTATTGAATTGTCCTTGAAGTGCTTTACCACAAAAGCCAATCTGACATTTATTTAGTTTGATTCATTTTTTTAGAGGGTGTGAGAATATTTTTCAGATTCAGTGTGGCTGTGTCATTGCAACTTTGGAACTTTCTACATGAATAATCGATGAAGTGGAGGGAAAATAGGATTAGTTACACTAATTCGTACCAAAAATCAGCACAATCAGGCAAATCTGCTTTAAAGGTCTATTTTTCGCCACTATAATTCATTAAGAAATCCAGTTTATACGCCATGTAAAGTTGCTGTGATGTCACCTCCTTTTTTCTTCAGTCTGGCATTGCTTTAAGCTCTGAATACAGGCCAGACTTTATGAATTCAAGTCAAATATATGAGGTTTCTGGATTGAAATGGGCGGTATTATTTTCTGTGTCAGTAATGACTCATGTGTTTTTTTCTATTTCTTAATAATGAAAACTCTGGAGAATTTCACATGAAACCATGTGGCTGTTGTGAGGCATGTCCTTTTGTGTGAGGGATGTGTTGCTGTGTGCACGCAAACTTTTTTCAGTGTTTCAGAGGATCTAGGAACGAATTTCCCAGTGCAGAAAGACCTGAAGTTGGTCTGCTCATTCTTCCTGACACTGAGGCCAATCATAACCTTTCCCTGGGTTCCCCCTGTAACTCCGATCAAGCTTAAGGGGGCTTTGAGAGCAACTCACACACTCATACACACACAACCTCACACACACATTACCAGCCTGGTGCCAGAACCCATTCATCAGGCCTTCATAGCTGGGCCCTGTCAACCTCCAGCCCCAGGTCTGTAGGCCTAAAGCCAGGGACTTGAGTTCCGGGCTTCCCGCCAGTCTGTCATGGTGCTGGGCCATGGGCCAGCCTTCCATCAGCTTTGATGTGAGCTGCAGAACCAAATGGCTGTGGAAGGAGGGCCCCGCAGTACAGGAGTTACACAGCACACTGAGCGGGTCACTGAGCTACTATAAGCATCCAGTATGTGCAAACACATCAACAGTATGACTTCTCCAAAACATGGTTTTAGATTTTTTTTTTTTTTATTGAAGTTTCCATTACATAAGCTTCTTGTTATAAAATCAAATTAACACTTGAAACACTTTGTATTTGAATATGATTAAGCTGCTCTAACCATTTAATTTCAATACTTTACAGACGTGTACCAAGTTAGCGTTTCATTAAAGACATATCATTTAATTGTTTCACATGCTGGGCTACAATTTGTCAGATTTTCATCATGTTGAAGCCTGAAATCAAGCGTTTTATGGCACTGGAGCTCGGAGAGATTGATTACATGGGGGAAAGCGGGCAAAAGCAATGAACTGCTGAATTATGTTGCGTTCTAAAGCAGCGTGCCAACATTCATCTGTATAGACAGGTTAGCCCTAAACTCCCTCTTTCTCTTTCTTTCTCATAACACATAAATAACCGCGGGCGCTCAAGTACAAAACCCTCACATTTACACTGCAATACACATCATCATATCAGAACACAGATCTCAATACGCATTGTGCAATACTCATTGCAAACAGATTTTGGCTGACTTGAAACAACAACCATGTTTCAAAAACAACAATGGTTGATAAGTATGCATGCAATGATAGACAGTTTTTGGAAATTTCCAACATGACACAAAATATGAAAGGAAAATTGTGGTGTCAGATCATATCTGACCCATAGTTTTGCTAACCATTGTCTGACCTTAAGGGAGGAAATGTTTTTACCGAAACACTGGACCACTTCATCATCTCATATCTCCTTTTTTGTTTTGTTTATGTCACTTTCTATCTCATTCTTTCCCTATCTTATATGTTTGCTTTTAGTCTTTCCCATTTTTATCTGGAGGAATGTGTCAGAGCATCTCCTCTGTCAGCTTGTTTAGCAGAATCAATTAGTGATCATAAGGATAAAGAAAGTCCATCTCTTTCTGATGTCGGCATGCCTAGACAGGCTACTAACAACTCCAACTCACTGTTCATTAACCTCTAAAGAAAACAAGAGGAAATAACTTTTAACCTGCCTAAAAAACTAAACCTACTTGTGTAGCAAATTCAGAATCTCCTTTTCAGTGATAATGTGTAGGTGTGGTCTTCTGATGTCTAACCGCAACATATCAGAGCTGTGCCAAATCAGACAAATAAACACAACACACAATCATGTTGGAATGAGACAGCCGTTTTGTGCCTCCTCTGAGAAAAAGTCAAAGCCAATGGGAAGTGCGAATGTTCCACCGGCAGACACAGGCCCTTACAGAAGGATATTCACCTTTAAAAAGAGGTGTTAGGTTTATTGGATCTAGCGGGACATTACCTGTATATCCAGCTATGCCATTTTTCCATCTGCACTGTGTTGATTCATTAACCACAAAGACCTCAGTGTGAAGCCCTGTGTTTAAACACCTTATTTCATTAAGTGCTTTTTAATGAGGGCGCTAACTAGCCGCGGTGTCAGTCAGCGAGAGAAAAATGGCTAGAGCAATCGGAAAAATATTTTTTTCAGCGGTCAGTTGCATTTTTCTTCGGATGATAAAAGTCATGATGAGTGTTTTTGTCGTTATTTCTCAAGTTTTCAGTCCAAGTGCATCCTGGGCGACCTGTGCAGGAGCATTTTTTACATTGCTGCTCTCTTCTGTAGGAACTGGCAGTGACATAGTTCTTTCTGTTATACAATTTCATGAAGGGGCCTCCTCGCTCTCATGCAGTAATACTACGGCCCATTTGCTGTGTTTGTTTTCAACACAGCACATTACAAAATATATCCGTACCCAGGATTGTTTGGAAAATCTTGAAGAAGCGGCATCTTAGCTTTAAAAGTCAATTTTACATTCCCATTTTCTGAGGGCTATGTCATTCTCAACACTTTCATTTTTTAAACCACATATATCCCACATTTTACTTTTTTTTCTGTCTTCAGACACATTCGTATCAATTGGTGGGCTCTAAATTCTCCCTCTTATTTTAATTCTGTTCTCTTAAATGTATTTTCAGACCCTTTTGCAGTTGGATGGATGAGAAGAGCGTCTATGGGAGAACTAGATCTCATTTGATTGATTGTGAGTGGCCAGTGACTCACAAGGATCCCTCTTAAAACTTCAACGCTTTACTGATACGCTTCATTAATATGAGCATTAAAGCAAATGACTTCATCTCAGAGACTGAGAGGGAATCTGTCACTGTCTGTCCATTTCCTCTGCTGTTTCCTCACAGTGTTTATCCATATTTTCACTCCCTGAAGTGGTGAGAGCAGGTTTGTATAGCAGATTGTGAAGAATGACATGAATGGACACAGTGATGACTTTTGTCTGTGATTCAAGATCAAGCTTCAGCAAGACAGTGGTTCATACAAGGTGAAGCTTGAAGAAAAGCAGGATATTTTTAGGAGTTAATACATGGAGAACTAGATCAGTGGATTTAAATTTTCAGTTAGGTTTGATTTAAAGCTCAATTTAAAGAAGTTAAGAGTGATGTTCCACAATAACAATGATGAACAATAATGAACAAAAATCATCCATAATTCATCAATTTTTTTGCTAAATTTGGCAAAAGTATTTTGATCTTGATTACATCAAGTGAGCAGGTGGTTAAGCAAATTAGAATCTCAACAGTTTAGCAATACATTATCCCACTTATTACCCATTTATAAACTTACTCTACAAACAAGATAACACAACACACATTTTCATATTTTCTTTGATTTAAAATGATTGACATACACAGTTAAAACAGTATTCCCTTTTTTTCCACACCTCCTACAATCTCCCAGCAGGATAAATAGACATCAAATTGAACATTTTCAATGAAGACACCATGAGTTGGGGTGAACATAATGACACAGATGTCACAACTTTAAAAACTGTAGCTCTTCACTCGTTTTTGCCTGAGCTGGTAAAGCCGTACAAAGCCGGTAATTAGTAGAAATAAGACGGGTAATAACAATGGTTAACCAATCAGTTTAACCATTAAAGGCTGGTCCACCAAAAAATAACCATAAAACTCTCTTTTTTTGGCACTGAGATGTTTAGTGACCTTTTAACATAAAATAATGCTATATTATTTTATCTATGCTATAATTTTTGTATCACATTGATACAATGGGTGGTTTTGGCCTTTTTTTTTCTTTTTTTTTTTTTTTTTTACAAGAATGCGTCAAATGGACCAAAACTAGTTTTGTCCATGACATTGTTATATACAGAACATGTCAGGAAGTTCTTCTCTTCGTTTTTTTTTCTCCCACATAACACTTTTTATTTAACTTTGTGGAACAGTTTCTGTCCTTGCTCAGACAAAGATGCACCCTACCCTTCCAACAGTAGATGTGTGAATTGCTGGTGATTACATCTCTGATGTTTTTCCCATTGTCAGTGCCATCCCTTCTCACATCAAGAGATTCTCAGCATGAACATATGCATGTACATGCCGAAAACCTTCTCTGTCTCTTTGGCACTTGTGTTTACTGACTTCCCTATTTTTGTACTCTTTACGGGTTTATTTGTTCTGCAGTTTCCTGGAGCATTTATTCACTGACAAACTGTTTGGTGTCCAGTCACACATGTCCTCTGTGACTTTGTCAACACATGCAATAAATTCAACAGACAGAGCTTGTTATTCTGTTTTTTCATCTGAATTTGTTCCTTTTTTACATTGCCCCTCACTGACTCCTTTCTGTGTCCTGTCTTGGTGGGACCTTAATATCTCTGCTTGTCTATGCTTCACTCTCATCTTGATGATCTTCCTCATCACTACTTTATGAATTTTCATCATCATGCATTTCCTGAGAAAATCTCATCCTCACCTTCTGCTAACTGCTCCATGTCACTCCTGTTTCAATCCAGTAAATCTTCACTGTTCTTTCTTTTTCCTCTCTTCTTCCTCCGGTCTTTTTGTTCAGTATAGTATAGTGATTATGATTTCAGAGGAATTGTTATTTTAAAAGTTCTCAAAACGTATTTGAAGATGGCTCTTCATTCATTATTTAAGTTAATTAAGTCATGAAAATAGAGTGTTTGTACTCCCATTGGTATAACATTACAAAAACATTACATGAATATTCAGGAAAAAAGTGAGCCAGACATCTTGAGTATCAAATTCGATCCAGACATTTTAACACAATTTAATTGAAACAACAACAACAATTACAATAATTACAATAATGCATTAAAGTAATTAAACTAAATATAAATTCTTTTATTACATAAAATATATATTTCTTTAAATTAGTAATATTTTAGATGTTATCTTACTCCAGCTTCTTGAAAATAAGCAGTGATTTTCCTGAAAAAAAGCATGTGGCTGATTTTGTGAGCGCAGCCATTTTTTTTAAGGGTCAAAATATAACTTGAGCTGCCTGTAGAGGTATGATACTATGGGGTAGAGAATATGTATCTGGTCTTATACATTAAGTTTTTAAGGAAACTTTTTATCAAGTTGATGAGATAGAGGTCTTGAAATTCATGTATCAAATATGATATGTTTAGCAATAAAAAGTTAATTTGTGAACTTTAAGCGATGTGTTCATCACCCGCTCTTAGTGAAAGCAGTAATTTCAGGTTCAGAGTGTTTGGTTAACCTTTACACGACATTCAGCTATTTGTTGTGAACAGCTGAGAGTGTCACAGCTGAAGATTAAAGGTGAGCAGTAGACACCGAGGATGAAGACAGAAAAGGAAGCTCATGATTGACATATAAAACTTTAACCATAACCAGGCTGAGCTGCATTGATGTTAGAGAAACCCCCGGGGCCCACTTTAGTGTAATCCACCAGGGCTTAGCAGGCTGACAAAATCACTCAACTTCTGGCTCTGACCTGGCATTCAGCTCCTTGTGGGGCAGAGCTGCACACACACACACACACACACACACACACACACACACACACACACACACACACACACACACACACACACACACACACACACACACACACTTGTGAAAAGAAAAGAGAAGATCCCTCTGCAAACCACAAACAAGTAAGTCTGCTCCGGCCTTATAAACGCATCTGATTTTGTAACATACTTTGAGAGGAATCCATAACGCACGTTTGACGACAGTGACCATACAGGCAACTCACAAGAGCTTCAAAATAGAGTTGTATGAGAAGAGGGCAGTGAGAGGCAGAAACACAGAGCCTCTGCATTGTGTTGGAGCAGCAGATCCAATGTCAGAGCAGAATAATGTTTATATTTGTCATGAAAGTTCTGTAAAATCGATTAGAGCCAAAATCCAAACCTCATTTGGCGGGATGACCATCCTGTGTGACGTTAAGACAGAATAACAGATTGTAATCCTTTAGTGTCTTATAAAGGTGAATATGTTTCCACATCTGTGAGCAATAAAGCGAGACGAGCTGCAGAGCTGCACACACACTCACACACATACACATATGCACATACACACATAAACCGACAGCTATTCTACTGTGTTTACATTTCCAATTGCAATGATCTCCTCTATTCTTCTGCTAGGCAACTACATTAAGTACTAAAAAGTCCAAGAAATGTGCAGCGTTCATAATTTCGGTAACCACAGTTACCAGTTCAACCTGTGGGACAGACGTTGTTTTAATGAGTACAGTCAGTGAAGGAGTACCAAGTCTTTTAGGGTTAGTTCTCTCTTCACTTTCTCTTACTAACTATAAGACACACACACACACACACACACACACACACACACACACACACACACACACACACACACACACACACACACACACACACACATAAACACAAAACTGTGTTTTGTCGTTTTGGTTGTGTCTTGTTGACGAATGTGAAGTGATGCCAATTTCCATAGTTAGACAGGTAAACAAGTGCACCCACACACACACACACACACCCTGGATCCAGTCATGCACATTGAGAAATTTTGACCTTTGGCCTCTCTATTTTCAGCTGCAGTTGTGTCCCATTGAAACAACTTGTGGTTTGGGTGGTTTCTGGGGGGACACTGGGATAGAACTGGCAGTGAGCGAAAGCAGGGAGCAGCTAACTCTGTGGCATCGACCAGTCTCTCTGATCCAGTCCAGACTGTTTGCGACGTCACGGTGTGGTGTCCTGCCCTCTCTCTCTCAAACACACAACCACAATTCCCAAATAGCACTAAATGCAGCTTTTATTTTGGCACTGTTGATGCTTTATGAGAGTTTTACAGTAAGAGCCACGGAATGGAACAAGCTCCACTTTGGCTTGAGGAGGTGAGTTTTGCCAGAGCTGTAGCACTCAAAGATCATGTGTTCTGTTTGCCGAAGCTTTAGAGTACAAAGCAGGGCAGTGGTGATCAATAGAGTTTGTGTTTTTATGGGATTGTGGATGATTTCAGTGTTTTTAGTTCTCAAGGTAGTCTCATGGTTTAGTGTGGTGATATTTATATGCCTAAGACCACTGGTGGAATTCTCCCAGCCATGATGTAGTGTTGTAAAATAAAAAAAAAAAAAACAGGGTGGGATGGGTTCAGAGTTCAAGCTGAGGTTTTGTTTCACAGATGGTAAAATGTGCTGTAAATGTATTACATCAACACGTGAAGCCTTCTATATCACAGCTACGGTAGAACATTAGTTGAGCCTTTTCCACAGCAGGAACAGAATCAACCAAATATTTATGAATCTGCAAAGTTGTGGTCAGCAGATCTGGCTTCAGGAGAGGAAGGTTGACTTATATCAAGCAGCTGCTTTGTTTTAGGAAAACACAACTTGTCACGTAATCATCCTGAAGAGACCACGAAGGAATTTAAATGCCGTGTAAGAAGAATAGAGCAAAACCGCTTCATAAGCCGGGTGAACCTCAGTTTGTATCCAGCATCATTCATTCATCATCATAATTATCACCTTTGCAGGGATTCAAAAACATACACATGCACGCACACAGCTGCAACCGAGGTATTTAAGAGCATTTTAAGGAATTTGCATATTTCAACATTTTGAGGATATGAAAAGTTCATTGTTCCTTTCAGGGAAGAAGACATGTCTGTAAACATTGTTTCTATTTATTTTCTGTGAGAAAAGAAAAATAAAAAGGATAAAACATGAGAACAATGTGATGTGAGGGGAAGAATGTACTTATAAAAGATGATCTTTACTCAGATCAAGTGCAAAGTGTCACATTGTTTTGCATTCATGAAGTTCCCAAGCTTAATTGTGTGTGCAAAGCCCAAAAATCAAACTCTTCACCCCCTGACCACGGCTAAGAAAAGACAGTGTTGTTTTCTGCAGAGCATGGGTAAAACTGTTTACACAGTTGCCCACATGATCCGTTCAAGAAAAGAAAAAGTGGCAGGTGGAGGAAAACCTGCCAAGATAACGGGTGTGTGCATTTCGTTTGAAGATTTAGTAAGCATCCGTGCTCCCCTAGAGGGGTACCTGTGAGCACCTGTCGGTGTCAGATTTCTCTGTCTGCAGTGCACCTGGATTTCTGTTTATGACCCCTGAAGGAGTCCTGCTGGTAAGAAGTCAGTCTCACTCTGACATCCAAGGAGTCCTTTGGCACATGAGAATAGTTTCTAACCTCTATGTACATGAGAAATATGAAGTCATTTCATATCCTCAGAAACTCTACTGTTGACAGTATATAAGACCTTAAAGGTAAACTCTCTGGTGTCAGTCTTCTTGCAAGTGTTTTTCCCACTTTTCTTGTTATCTTTGCTGTTTTTTCTAAGTCATTATCTTAACAGAGCAGCTATTTTCTTCTGATGTCATGGTAGGAAGCTGAAATGCTGTTTTAATGTCCTTTTGCTGTGTGTGTGTTGCTGTAATTGAGTAAAATAAATAAAACGACAAATCTCATCATATTTCAAGTTCCAATTACTTATATGAAAGTTGCAGGTTGTCTTAGCTTTTCACAGCTATCTAGCTTACATTACCATTTAGCTTTGTTTTTCATTAATAAGTCTAGTGTTAGACATCACAATTATGGAGGCATACATTTCTGCATAATAATTTAGTTGAAAACAGTCCTTATCCCAGTTTTACCCAGTGAATTGCCAAACACTGATTTTTCTGTATATATGTTAACCAGTTTCATTACCGAGGCTGTTGCAGTTTTAAGCTAAAGTGTGAGGTGTGGATTTGTGTTAAATTTAAATTATACCTGTTTTGAAGTTTGAAAACATGGTCAGTCTATGTGAACTTATGTCTTTTTAGATTTTAGCTAACATGATGTTAGCTTGGAAAGGGTTCCATGGGACACTGGCAGCTGTGCAAAGTTAGCTAACAGGTAATCAGATAGGGATGTTCTCAAGCAATTTATCCCCAGGGTTGCCAAGTCCACTTATTATAAGTGACTTTGGGTTTTCCCGTAAAGTCACTTGTAAATCTAGTCAGCCGTGGGTTGCAGGATTTTTGGACTTGTTTTCTAAATTGTGGTTGCTTTGTTGCCTGTATGTTACCTGCCTGATTCTCTCCCAGCTCTCTTCAATGAAAAACAAGAACACCACAATGTGATAGTTTGTTTTTCCAGGACCTGCCCACGCCCCAGTTTCCTGGTTACCACCATTTATTTATTTATTTGTTTGTTTGTTTCAAACTAAAAAAGATTATATTCATTATTTTCATGTTGACTGTTTATTGTCAATTTGCTGTTATTTATGCTTAATGCATATGTATTTTATTTCAATCAAAGTTTTAAAAAGTTATTTAAACTTGAACGTTGTTAAATGTTGACCGCGTTTACTGTCCATTTACTGCAAACAAAAATAAATGTATAAATAAATAATATATATAAATAATATATTATGTTACCAAGAGGCCTCAATTACACCGTGTGGTATGTCACTTGTTGGGCTTTGTTTTGAGCTTGTTTCCTTAGAGCTGGTTGTTTGTTTCTATTGTGAGATCTGGCAACACTGCTTATGCACTGGTTGCTTCTTAAATAAGAAGTCTACAAGCAAGACTCCACTCAGAATTAATTGAGCACATATCAGATTAGCAGATCAGCTAATATTTTGGGAAGCCTTTTGAGATATTTGTTGTGATTTGGAGCTATTCAAATATAGATTGAATGACTGGTTGGTTGAATGGGTCAATGATTTCAAATTGCTATTCTCAGTGTGGCTTATATTAGCAAAGCAAGTACTACCAACAATTATTGGTCAAACTGAGCTGTGCTCAAACATGAAAACCATCATTTTTATTTATGTCATGCAGTAGAAAATCATAGCATTAAAGCATTAGCCATTAACCACAGCAACAACCTCAACTAATGGAAGGTGGCTGCGCTTCAGCTTAGACACAATACATCTCCAGCTTTTCAGGCACGTGGTAGTAAAATTGTTATTCAGATTCAGTTCTCCTATTCCTGTCCCCCATGTTTATATCTTTGTGTTTTTATGTTTCTTTGGACGGGATGTAACTGAAATGCAATATCCCTCAGGATAAATAAAATATTCTGAATCTGAATTAATAATTTGATTAACAGACTTGTAACTCAACTAGCAAAGGGGAAGATGTTTAATCATTTGGTCGAATAAACACACACATCTGTCATATCAAGTGTGTTACTTCAGCTGGAAACATGGCCCTTTTCCATTATCAATTGTGGATTTGTTTGTACAGTCAGAGAGAAGTTAAATGTCAAACACTGTCTGATACCTCATACTTATCTGACTAACAACCTGGCTCCTCAACTAAATGCCTGCATTTGCACTTACAATCCAAAGTATAATATGGTGCACGGTGCAAGGGCACACACATGCTGAGCAGATCACATATGGGATGTGCTCCTTAAGTTGGTATCGTTTTTCAGGTGTACATATTAGCCAATGTCAGTACGGTTAATAGAGGAACAGTAGTTCTTTAACTCTGTTTCCCCCTAAGCACTTTCTCTCCGCTTCAGCCCCTCCCCTTACCATTCCCCTCATCCAACCCTCATGTAATCCCCGGTCTCCCATTACCCAATCTTCTCTTCTGTTCTCTGCATCTCCTTTCCAGCTCTGGCAGTTCCTGACATGGCCCAGTCGACTTTCAGAAAAACCCTATTCCCCCCATCATGAAAATCCGCCCTCTTCCTCTCCTCCTGACACAGTATGATTAATCATTCCATTAACTGATCCACTGTCTCTGGATTGTTGCGCTTTCAACCATTCTCTTGGGAGACACCGAATCTTCAGGCTGCCGTCCAAAGCTCTCAAGCAAACTCTCCTCGTCTTTGTTCACTACAGGCCTAAAACAGCTGTCATCCAACGTGGGTTTGACTGTCTGTCACTGAATCTGCCCCAAGGCGAAGCAACAGAGTAAAGGAATGGAGCTGGTTTGGAGAAACTCAAAAATGGTGTTTGATTTAAAAGAAAATGTATAGATGTTTTGCAGAATCAGCTGTGAAATCGCTACTAAAGGTCACAATTTATAAATATTCACATAGTAGTTTAAGTTTAAAGTATGATATCTGGATAATGAATACTGGGAGTAAATACTTTGTTGTTTTTACATTTGATATTTATTGAAACAAAGTAGAGCATTGAGCCAATTTTTAAAAAGTAACAAAATATCCACTATAACACATTAACAAACCTCAGAGTTCATGGAGAAGCTTATAAATATACATAGTTGGATTGGCAGAAATAGTCTGTCTATGGAGAATCATCACAGGGATAGTGAGCAGTTAACTGAGTGGTACTGAAAAATTGTGCTGAAGATCAAATCTGAACATCTGTGATATTTATGAATACAAATGTTACATTAAAGCTGAACGTGTGAGACGACAGAACTTGTGTTTCAAAATAATAAGGTGCATTTCCCTTTAGAAAAAACAGTGAAAAGCTGAATTAGTGTGAACACAATTTTTTTTAAAAGTGACATGAAATCTGTGGGCTGCCCAGCTAAACATGAATGTATGATGGAGATGATGCCTTTCTCTTTAAGATCTGTGTAAGAAAATAAATACAGTTTATTGATTGGTTGGATAGACATACTATATACACAGAGCATGGAATATTTCACCACTGTAACCACAACATTGCCCATATATATTTAAACCATCTTAAGTATTGTAGAATATTGTTAAATGGATAATCTGAATTAATATGGAAAAGAATGTAGACTATAATTAGATATATTTGCTGATGCACTGTAGTTAAAAAAAAAACAGTTGAACAGACATACAGCTAGATTTAAATCTCTGTATCAAAGTGCATAATGGTGAAGGGCTTGTTGCAGCACCTGGGGGACCCTAAGGCTTCTGAAAAAGCTTAATAAACAGCCCAAACCCCAAAACAGCCCTCATATTGTACCTATTGTACTCCAGGACTTGTACTAAATAACAGTTTTCCTTATTCCTCTACATGTGACAGGCAGAGTTCAGTGAGGACAGGAAGGCTGGTTTGGTTCTGGGCCCGTGTAAAAAAAAAAATACAAATCCATACACTACAGTACATAGGCCTCTCAACTTTGCCTCATAATCAACAAAATGGGGAGCACAGTCCAATTTTGCAATCATTGTGACCCATCTGACAAGAAAATTGTTATTTTTTGGACTCAAAAGGGGGACGGGGCCAGCCAGTTTTAGGCACTTGAAGGGGCTTTGAATTGGCTGGTGATGACTGGGCCAAAATAGACCATAACAATCTCATAATAAATATTTCATGATACTCCCAGTTTCTGAAGACATAACATTTTTAAAGGAAAAAGAGTCAGTCTTTTTGCAATGGCATAATTGTTTAACTCTATAAATATAATTTATATAGTTTCTTTCTTCCATTCTCTCTGTTCCACTCCGTTTTCGCTGCTGCTCATGGACACAAACAGGTGTTTGCCCATCGTCTGCAAACAGATACACACACACACACAGGCCGCAAAGCTCCTCTCACTTGCAGACAAATTGGTCTACGATTTTGGTGCAGCGCTTGCACTTGACGTAGCAGCACCAGTGGAACTTGCAGTGGCAGCGCTCCACTATCTGGGCCTTGTACTGGTCGTAGCCACGGCCACAGCACATCAGCTCACACCCATCCATGCCCTCTGAGGTTTTGTTGCAAAGACGCCCCACCGTGCCTAGGGAGCCTGTGCTTTGGTTCTTCAGACAGTAGTCTGGACTGGACTCGATGTACACCAGGTCGTGGTTGGTGGGAGGGTTGAACTTGCTGTGCATCTGCACCATCTTTCCACGTGTGTTGAGCTTCATGGCAACAGCACTGTCATACTTTTCCTTCAGCATGTCGCCCACCTTGCGGAAGTCTGCCAGTTGTAGCCAGCAGGTCTTCAGGCTGCAGGAGCCTGACACCCCATGGCACTTGCAGGACACATGGGCAAGGTCAGAAACAGTCTGAGCAGGACAGAAAAAAAAATGGGTAAATCAACACAAAAGAAACTCAAAAAAACAAATTCTTCTGTAAAACTGCAAATAAATGTCAAGTGTTGCATGCTTAATGTTTCCAACAGGACCTGTCTGCATAAATATTTGGACAACATGCTGCTCATGATCTCATCAAGGCGTAACTTTACCATGAAGAGCTGAATGATCCTGTCCATCTCTGGTGATGGAATGAATTAAAACTCATCTACCTCTTTGTTCAAGTTAAAAGGGAACAGCATGGCAACAGATATCTGGTATTACATATTTTCTTTTGAGGTTGTTTCAAGATGTTTGGAAAAGAAAAAAAAAACAACAAAAAAAAACAACTCAGATCTGCCTGTAATGACTCCATTTCCCCACAGATCAAGGAAGGAAAGGTAGAGGACATAGAGCTGTTACACACTTGATCAGCTGAGACCTGTCTGATTGACCTGGATTATCTCACATTTAAAGCCTGTTGCTGTTTTTTAATCAGGAGTTAGTTTCATTCTTGGGCCTGCAGATTGCAATGTTCTGCTCTGCCTATGTGATGACATCTTAAACCATTCTGTGGTTTTATTTGAGTGTGCATGCTTGGAACACGCGTCTTACCCGCCTTCCTGCTTCGTTATTATGAAGATTCATTAGTAGCCGTGCGCTTTCATACGAGCCCTTCGGGTAGCTCTTCTCCCTCTCGCGTGCATCCACAAACTCTTTGGAGAACCTGTAGCCGTAGATGAGGTTGTCTCCGCAGCCGCCCCACAGCCAGTCTCGTGGCAGGTCCTTGGGGCGTGCTGCGCGGCTGCACCCACAGCTGGAGAGCTCCCCTTCTCTGCAGGCACGGCTCACCGCGTTCACTACCCCTGCTGCGCTGATGGCATAAGTGAACGCTGTTTCTCGGCTGCCTGTGGACACAAAAACAGGAAGAGAATGTCACATCTGACACATTAAGAAACACAGTAAGTGAAAAATGTCTAGCTGCTCTGCTTCCACTCTTGTAGATTATATGTGTGTATGTATTTTATACTGAATCTCTGTCACTGTCATTTAGCTTCAAGCATCTGCACACTGTTATAAGATATGATGTCATATGACAGCATAAACCATACATGTAAGATTACAGAGCTCTCCAGCCAAGTGCTGCAGGCTCCTCATCACCAACACGTTGAGCGGTGGTATCTGGTTTGCTGTTATTGGGCTCCAGCCAGAGAGAGGAGAGCGCCCTCTAGTGACAGAGATCCTACTAAACAAGCAAGCTTCAGTTTCACCCTAATTGAACGTGACAACAGCTCTTTTGCTTCATCTGTCATGACTGAGTGATTCTGGAGCCATTGCTCATTAACTCCCACTGTCTCAGCCCTCAACATTTCCTCTATGGAGACAAGAGGTTCGAGAAGAAAAAAAATTAAAAACACACATAAGCACTTTTTTTTCAGCCATTAAATGCTGGATCCAGTTCTATCTCAGTACTTGGCCACAGACTAGAAGAGATGGGGAGATAATCGAAAAAGAAACAGCCGACCAATCTATGAAGCTGTGGGTCGACAATAGCTACAAAAGCAGCTACAAAATACAAGAATGTACAGCTCATATACCTGCTGGGTCAAACGTTTAGAGAGCCTGCTATAATGACAACAACAGATGGACAGAGAATGGGAGATGAGGGAGGGAGGAGACGTCCAAAGAGATAAGTCAAGAAAAAGACATTAAAGAAAAATTTTAAAAAAGGAGGGAAAATTGAAATGGGAGACATAAGCATGCCCCTGATAGCACAAAGAGCAGTAAAGTCAGTGGAGGAAAAAAGAAAAGATAGATAAAGAAACCTTTTGGAAAGTCTGAAAGGTATTCAGGTGGAAAACTTGAGCAGGAGCAAAGGGGTTAGGGGAGAGGGGGGATTTACGGGACAAGTACAACTTTTAATCCAGCCGGAGGATATTGGTCTAATAGTGGACCTGTAGACAGACAACCTGTCACACTGCTGCCTCCCTCCCTCTGTACCCCACCCCTCCAGCTTGCCAAGCCAGGCAAGAGGGACATTCTGACTCCAAACCACAGCAGCACCTCCCAGAGCTCCGTTTTAAATCACCCATCGTCTAGTCTAACAGGAAGACGGACGGCAGGACAGGCTTTCATACAGACAGCTCTTGAGGTATAGAGAGGGGAGGACATGTTTATTTGGCCCAGAGCTGGCTCAGAGATAGGAGGAGAGGGATGGGAGAACAGAGGCTGATGAGGTTTCTATGAAGACTGATCTGTAGAGGGGGAACCAGCAGAGTCAGAAACATTTAATGTCTTTCATAGACTGGAGGCTCTGAAAAAGCTTTTAAAGAACTTTCGAAAAACTAACATCTGACACCTTCTCATATCTAAAGACAATGTGTCAGCAATAATAAAGACTGGACTCACTAACTGCAAGACTACAGCTAGATTCATAGCACCATTCAGGACAGTGGCCTGTTAGATAGACAGCTAGCAAGCTAGCTAGCTGTAGCACCAGGGATTAGAAGGTCCGCAAAAATTTCCTCCCCTTTCTTCCCTTTTCCACTTGTGGCACAAATATGTTTTTATGGTCTGGGTAAATTGCAAGAGCGCATTTACCCTTTGTGACAAATAAAGCTGTCTGAATCTGAATAAGAAGACATGCCAAAGAAGTGTTCATGCTCCACCAGTTTCTCCTCCTTTTTAGAGGGAACTGCTGTTCTTCCACCTCTCCTCTCATGTTTTTTTTTGCTGGTTAGCAGCTTCCTGTTTGGTGCTGGCAGGAGTGCAGCTATTGGCTATTGGCAATGCTCGCACCATGGAACACAGGACTAATGACCTGTAATAATAATGAACGTCTGACTTTACTGTGATGCAACCATGTTTAGAATGAGTTAATGACCAACACTAGCAAATCTCTCATTATTTTATTTGGAGCGTGAACAGTTGTCAGTGACTTTAAAAAAAATATTTAAAATGTCATTTGGTACATGCATTTCTCTCTTACAAAACCTGATTTTCCAAAGATGGTACCCTGGTTACTCAGGATAATCTTTATACCCGATTTTTATTCATTACCAGTAGAACTGCTTTCCACCACAACAGAGACAGCCACCCAGAAAACTGGATTAAATTGGAACATTATTTCTAGTGAGGCAAGTAACAGTAGAGAGCATTAAAAGTTATTTTTACAGCCAAGTGCACCGCAAAGTCATTCCATCCATCATTTATTCCATTAATTGCACCGAGGTGAGAGCAGAAAGCTAAAAAGATAGATCTGTTTTTTTATTCTCACTTGCGAGCATTCCGAGTTGATGTAAAATTTGTTTTTCTTCTTCTTCTTTTTTTTTTTTTTTGGGGGGGGGGGGGGGGGTTATAATATTTAAAATATACACAAAATGCATGCTTTTCTTGAAGCACTGTAAGCACTTTCAGGTTCACAAATGTAACTGTGAATTAGCCATAATGCTGCCAACCCTGCTTCGACTCTGTTGTGATCACAGCACAGACACCTTCATTAAGTGCGGACAGCATTAGTCATAGTTAGTTAGGATTCATCATAACTCTCAACTGGAGAGTTCTGATCATTCGACGGTGAACAGCCTTGACATTAGCCCCTGACTCGCATCCAAAGCAAACCAAAATAAAACATGTTTGATGAAAGTATCCTAAAGTGGAATCTGCTTTTAAGAGGGGATTGTAAAGCTCTTGAACTCTCTATAAGACATTTGAACACTTCATGAACCCACACACAGCTACATACAAAGACTGTGCAATCATTGACAAGGTGACATATTGGTGCATACACTCACTGCACTCACAGCCCTTGAAAATACGAGGCAGCCACAGTCCAGCTCCAATGTGTGCACATGCACGTGTGTCTGAGTGTATTAAAAGAGATTAGGTTGTCTCCCATTCATTGAGGGAAAGGGAGATTCTCTGTCTCCCTCCTGCTTCATGTCAGGAACTGGTTTAGCAGGCTAAAGCCAAATGTGATTTATCCAGCAACCTCACCCACCAGCTTTTCCCTCCACACAGCTGCTGAGAATCAGGAGCCCCATACATGTCGTACACAGATATTCACAGATATTCTCGGAGAATTAAGAGAGGAGAGGAACAAATGTAGGTCATTTAATACATCCATGGCTCCTGTCTTACCTATTTGCATGACCCGTCCAAACACAGAGGAGTTGTCCACTGTACTGCAGTTCCAGCGCCGGTGTCTGAACTGGTACTGGCATTCTCTGATGCCGGTCTTGGCGCCCTCACCGATGTACTGCATGTGGTCCTGGTAGAGCTGGCACAGCTTCTTCTGGCCCTGTGACAGGCCCACCAGCTGACTGCACAGAGGCTGGGCCCCTATGATGTAGGCCTCTGGGATCAGTAAAGGGTTCATGGCAAGAGACCTGGATGAGAGGAGAGGACATAATAACGCAGTTGTTTGCACTGTTTTGGTTTCAAATGCTTCTTTGGGACAGATTTACAATCAACAGTTGATTTCAGCTGATAATTTCAACCTCTGGTGGATGAAGTTATGCTCATCCGAAAAATGAAGGGAAGTTATTTATTGAACAGAGAAAAAGTATCTTCTCTCTCATAGACAGACTAAACTTCTGAGCAAGAATATACAGAAAACAGAAGGAAGCAGTTCAGGACAGAATGAGTTGGAAAATAAAGGACAGTTAAAGTAAACGCTTCTTTATGAGGAGCAACTGAATACAAATATATCATTTTTATATTCAGTGTTTTAAAGCAGATGTGATGCTTTTTTTTCGAATTAGTGACTCAAAAAATTTACATTAACATTAAATAAAATGACATTGACTCAAAAAAATATATGGAATTCTAAAAAAACAAAAACAAAGAAAACTCAGAAAATTCAGCTTTGTTTTACATTGCAGAACTGTGTTGAGTGTTTTAAAAAATGAAAGAAAATCTCATTTATCTTCTCACCCCTTTAGCCGACCGTACAAAAACTGTGTGTACTTCAATTGCTTTTTATACATTTTTGAATCACATTTAATTTCTGCAGTATTAAAGTGGTCTGCCATTTCTGGTACCACATAAGAAACAATGCAGTAATTTCATCATTCGTCATATAGTAAGAGCTCATTTAAACTTTGTGAAAGGCAGAAGGGAAGACAAAAGACGAGAAATTAAAGCGAGAGACAGACAGAAGAAACAGAGAGCAGAGCACTACACGAGCATCTGGTTCCCGGCTGGAGGACAATTAGAGCAGCCCATCTCTGAGCCCAAAAAGAAAGACAATTAGCCCCCAGTGTAACCTGATCGACTGGGGAAACTCAGCAGCCAGGGAACATAAACGGATCACACACAACATATACACAGAAGTGCACATAGAGGAAAAAACTAAACATACACATACTCTGTGCGCTTAGACACACTGTCAAACACACATCCAGTCAGCCGGCTCACTGCTCTGACTCTCTAAATCATTCACACCTGTGTCCTCTCAGAGAGGAAACTGAAAGACACACACAGTTTGGGCTCCAAACTTTCCAAAAGGTTTGCGGTAATGTGCGAGTCCTCAGCTGGGTGGGTAATCCAACACTTTATTTGAACTTTAATGTAGTCGCCCACTGAGTTAAGCCCATTAAAACATGTTTATCCGTATAAATCCTGCTCAAATTAATTGTTTCAATTATTATTTTCATAAAAATACGGCCATCACCACATGATGTCAGCACTAGCTTTGAAGCGCTCATTTGAAGTAAATAAAATTCTCAGAGAGTGGTTAAATTACCGGTAAATACTGCATGTTCTTAGATGCAAATTTACACACGAGTGCACTGTTAGACAAACACAAACAGGATGTGAGGAGTTGTGATTCACTTTAAGTGGTGCTTCTTGGATGACTGGTAAACAGTAGTTGCCCCTATCTGAAGTACTCTATGTGTCTGAAGGCAGCAAATATAGACTTTACTAATAGCAGGCGGACGTTTGTCTACACACACCAACACACACACACAGACACACACACAAAAGTCAAACACTGTTCGTGTTTGCACATATTTAAAAACTTACTCATGACCCTCAGCATTCTGTTTTCTGTGATATTCATCGTTTTGGTTTGGCAATATGTGAATAAAGAAAATAAGGGAGGAAAAAAAGGTATTCCTGGGATGCTAATGTGCTACAGTCAGCATGTTGTGTTACTGCATATGTGGTGCAACTGAAGCTTAGGACGCCTTCTTTGCAAACACGCACACGCAAGCCTCAAATTGACTCTAAGGCTATGAAAAAGAGGAACATGACAGAGATGTTTTTTAATTCATTTTATATATTCTTATATTTCTGGCCTTTAATGGTTCCATTTAAACTGTGACTCAAATACAATTTAGAAGAGAAGGAAATGCACACAGAAACCTGAAATCTTCGCTGGCTAAATAACGAAAAATGTGCATAAATAAAAGACACAAGCATAAACAAGTGTAAAGAAAAAAAAAAGAATGCATACCACCAGGAGTTGGCCTCCACGACCACCTGCATCAGCAGTGTGAGGAGTGTGAGGGCGAACACACAATGTCTGGAGTCCAACACTCTGCCAAAGGGCCAGCAAACTGGCCGACGTGCACAGAATAGCCCCAGGTTCATACTGCCGCTGATCTAAAGGAGAATAGAGGAGATTTTCATGTCAGTCTTCCTGTCAGGATTGTCTAAAATACAGTTTATTGTTCCCATTACAGAAAAAGACAGATGTCAATGATGTTAAAATTATATGAAAGGAATTCAGGAAGAAAAAATTATGTGCATGTCTGCACTCTGTTTTTTTTTTTTTTTTGCATGCACACAGCACCGTGCCTGTGTGTGATGGGAGCCCTGAGGCCATCAGCACTTGCACAGCAGAGCACCTACTTGGCAGCAGGTTAGAGTGTGAATCACAGCAGACTGATAGACATAGAGCCGGAGAAGACACAATGACTATGAAACCCCATCTAGACAGATTCCTGACAGTTCACTTTACCCAGTGAAAGAAACGTACAAAGGCAGAAAAACACTGACAGAGGCAGGCCCGCTGATGTCAGTGTGTGTATCCTACTTTGACTCTGCTGTGGAATACGAAATAAACTTTCACATAGATTTCAAAACTAAATTGCCTCACATTTAACCAATTATTGGGTTTGCAAATTGTTATGGAAACACTGGGAAAATTAAATCCAAAACATTTACTGAGTTTTAAGAAAAAAAAAAGAAGAAGAAAAAAAAAAAAAAAAGGATACAGATTTTATTTCATACTATCCAATTTATGGAAGGCCTATCATGTTCCAAGATTTTTTTATTTTCAACAATTTTGGAACACAGTTTGATTTTTGTTTCTGTTTTTTTTTTTTTTTTTTTTTGCATTATTTAAGCTCGTTATATGTATTTCCACTAGACTTAAATATGAAATTTAGAAAGAACTAAAATTTAAAATTTGCATCCGAAATATATATGTTTTTGGAAACGTTATGTAGAATACAGATAAGTGCTGTACTTGTCACTTACATTACACGTTTATATATACATATATATATATATATATATATATATATATATATATATATATATATATATATATATATATATATATATATATATATATATATATTTCACTGTCAGTGACGGACTTAAAAAAAAACACGTCAGCGTCTCACTGTTCATGACCAGGTTATGCGATTACGTCTTTTATCTGAAAATACGAGAAATTAAAAACAAGAAATAATTATGACAATTTTGCAAACAACGGCGTGGCATTGGTTATTTCTGGCTGCCATGTCAGGCTATGTAGGCAGAAAATGAGTAAAAATAATTACCCTTTAAATCTAAGCCGGTGTGCCAGCCGTGTGTGAATGTTGGGACTGAGAGCAGCTCTAATTTGTCACGCTGTGTTATTTTCCAGGTTTGAGTTGTGCAGACCTGGTCCTGCCCTAATGCTCATTAGAGACGGGGCCAAGTTCACCATCACTCAGCCAGCGCGCGCGCTCACACACACACGCAAACACACATATGCACGAGCATGTGCTTTCATTTTTCGCGGTGTCAGTTTAAGTTTTGCTTTAATCCTCTCAGTTCTTTAACACAAATTACATAAAGAAACCAGGGAAGGAGACCGCTTAACGCTAACTTTTACCTGACAAACTGAAGCTGTCACATGTATAAGACAGGGTTAAAAATTATATCTAATATTAAACTTTAATAGACATTCTGCTTTACAATTTGGATTTTTTTTTCTCACCAAGCAGTACGCTTAATTTGATTTGAATCCACAGGAGGAATGACTTTTTCTCGTGCATTTTCACATTTAAATGTAGCCTACTGTAATTATGCCACAGGTGCACGCAATTAGCCCATTTGACATTCCAGCGCTCAGTTTCAGCCAATCAGAGCAGAGAGAAATATTATAGCCGTCAAGAGATGGCATTTCTACGCTTTTAGATTCACCAATTTCTCTAACTATTAATTAAATCATTTCACATCCTGCGTGCGTTACAAACTCCTATTATTATTATTTTTTTTTATTCAACATTTTTTTCTTCTGAATGTATAAATCCTGCGTTCCTTGACCTCTGGAAACGGCCTGACCCCAGAGAACTGAGAGACCGGGAACTACTTTTCTAGTTTCTGTCGATAGAAGAGGCGGAAAAAAAGCAGAAATAACCGAAAAAGCCATTCTGTCATCGTGCTGCTGTGCATACATGACTGAAGATGCTATTTTATGTTTAAATGAGGTTTCCAAAACAATTTCATTACACACTGAAATTACAGAAAATCACAATCCAGTTTTTTCATTATTTTCAAAAGAAGAAAAATCTTTTTTATGAAATATATTATAGGCAAAACAAACAAAACAAACAAAACAAAAAAAAAAAAAAAACAAAAAAACAAAAAAAAAAAAAACAAGGTATAGACGTAAGATGAGTGTCAGCCAAGGACACTTTCTCATGAATGACTGGCCTATTTTTAGCGATCATATTCACAGTCTGGCCCGTCTCATAAAATCTGTGAGGTCTCACTAAGGATTATAATTTTCAGATGGGTGTTAAAGTGTGATGTTGGATTTATATATCTGATATTCATACATGGACTGAAGCATGTTTTCTTAAACTATGTAGTCTTGCTATTAACTGAGGAAGGGTTGGAATTTGCGCATTTGATGTGGCAAAATGATGGGTCTCTTAATCTGCCTGTTCTGTCGTTTCAAAAACCAGGAGAGGGAGCCAGGTACAAGGATTTGATGAGGAGAAGCAATACAAAGGACATTGGCCAACTTTAATTGGACCGTTAACAATGGATACAAAAGCGTGCATGTTTTAACATTTATTTATATTTAAATATATTTGTTTTAAGAATAATACTTGCTGAATTTTAGATCTGACCTAACGAAGACAAGTGGGCCACAAGTAACGAACTTTCTGGGGTAAAGTTTATCTAACACATCACATCATACAAATTAAAACAACAGCTTTAAGTATTTTAAAAGTATCCCCCTGAAACGAAGATTTGTTCCACTCTTTAAAACACTGATTGGAGCATGGATGGAAAGGGGGAAGCAGCAGGAGACCTGCAAGACTACTCACCAGGGAGCACAGCCCGTCAGAGGTTGTAATCCACTTTCTGCAGACAATATCAGACCAATAATCCCAGAGCAGGCCAGGTGGATTTCAGATTTCCTTTTCCGCTGCTTTGCAGAGGGGTCAGATCGTTTTATCCAGACTTGGAAATTGCTTGGTAGCGATGAAGAACGTGAAAAATGGAGAGTTCCTCCGGTTTGATGTTTGGTGAACAATCGGTGACTGCGCTCCGTGCGCCCAACGGTTTTGAGGGCTTGTGAGAAGCAGTGGGTTGTATAAAACAGTGTAAGGAATTAATCAGTTCCTTAAACGAATCAGTGCGTGACTTTACGGTGAATTTATATAAATCAAACCATCTACGGCAAGCCAAAGTGGCAGCGGCGTAAACGTCAGATGTCGATTAACTTCTAATTGAAAGCGGCCTACTTTTGCAGTCCCTATCCAAATAAAAGCTGTTCCAGATTGCAGCTAATCTCTATCACACCAAAAACATGGGAAAACGTGCTAGAAACATTAAATCCCACCGCTAACACGCTCAGGTCATAGCGCGTTTTACCTGCGGAAAGCTCCACACGGTGATCCTCGCCACAAACGACTCGTCAATTTACCTTCCATTCTGTGCAAAAACGACTTTGACAATTCCTCCGCCCGACTTTAAAGTCTTCACATGCAAAAACAATAAGTCATCCGCCTTGCAAAAAGAAAGAGGAAAAAAAACAGATGCCACAATTAATCGGCTCCAGACAGTATGCTCCCCAAAAAAACTTTCTGCGCGGACTATCTCCAAACAGTGCGGCTTGGCGAGCGCGCACGGTGCCAGGGGGAGGAAAAGAGCACAGCGTGCGAACAACAGCAGCTTTGCCCAGGATCCTACCCTGTCGTCTTCCCACACCGTGTGTGTGTGTCTGTGTGCTGAAGTGCAGAAAAGTATCGCCGACACTTCCTCCCTCTCTCCTTTTCTCTCTCTCTCTCACCTGCCTCAGTCGCCTCCTCTCACTAACTAGCAAACTGTAGCATGGATGTGCTGCGCTAAGCCTTCAGATGGCGCATGCGCTTCACATTTCTCCTCAAGTACCCCTTTTTCTCTTCAAGTCACCAACTTCATGAAGCAAGGAATTTGAGTGTAGGTAAGATTATTGAGAGGGAGAGAGGGAAGGGCGGAACAGGCTGTAACAAAACAAGCGTCTCTATTACCTAAAATAAACTTATAAAGCACCCGAGGCTATTACCCTATCCATACCAGAGCATACAGGGTTAGCATTTTCACTGGCAGCAGATCGAGTTACTACTCACTAAAACCAAGACAAGCAGGTCCATATCGTGTGCTTACACAGACTTCTCTCATCACCGCATGAGCATTACGGTCATTACCGTAATTATTATTTTATGGCACATTAGCTCAAAATACACAGGATGAATCCGCTCGCTTTTATTTCAGTATTCTCAAAGATGAGTGTCAGAGGGCAAAGTGTCACTGTACACTTCTCAGCCTGTACACAGTGAAGGCATTCAAAGGTGAACACCAAGTCACTTTCTATTGTCCTGGACAAAATTTGATGTGGACAGAGGAAATAGAGATAGAATAACAGTCAGTATAGAAAGTAAAACTATGCCCAAATTAATGGCAGGGGCAGTCACCTGAAGATCTGGAAATATGCCCAAATAAAGAGTTGCCTTAGGTGAAAGAGGAGAAAGAAAGAGACTTTAATATATGTAGACATTTTCATTATGCTTATCTGACTGATGACCCAGTCCAAGTCTGTACTTTACAATGAATGACTCTCACAAATCTCCAGACAGAAAGAAAACAAGTATGTCGAAAAGTACTTTATGTTAAAGAAAAAAAAACTGACTTTTATCACAGTGTACATAAAAAGTATTGAACTATTGAGCCTTATTGTAAGCATATTTGGTCTGTTATAAAACAAGCAACCAAACAGCAGTTTTTTGGCACATAACTTTGCTGAGAAACGCTGAGAGCCATCTTTTGTCACAATTTTTGGCCCGGTTTGTGGCTCTAACACTTTAAGGGGTAAAACTGATCATTTGACTTTGAATACATGAGGCAGAAATGAGTGTGAAGTGCCTGCAAATCAAGCAAGGGGTCCATTCCCAGCTAATGTTACCATGGTGGATGCTGGAGGCTGGAGCAGCATTAAAGAGCACTTAAAACATGCTCCGCCACATTTCTGATCCCTCACTACGCCTCCCTCTTCTATACCCCTCCCTCCACCTCCGCTTCAGCCCCCCTCCCATGTTCCCTTAGGAAGAAAACTGGGCAACATCTGGCTGAGTTTATAAGCGAAAGAGAGGGAGAGAATTGGTAGACCATGAAAACTGGGAAGAATTCTTTCTTGGGCAGTGCAAGGGTCTGTTGTAGTTGCCATTACTGGTGGTGAAACTTTAATCTTGTGAAAATACCCATTGTTGCATTCAAATTTTACCAATAACACCACCGATGTCAGTGTTCACATTATTGTCCTCAGATAAAACACATGCTACAGCTCTAGAGAAAACAAATTTTATTCAAACAACAGAAATGAGCTGACCGCTGCAGAACACCGTGGAACAAGTCAAGGCTGTGAACCCCTGGTTATGAGAGCGGCATGAAACCACTCACACACACACACACACACATGCACACACACTGTACAAAAATTGTACATGTTAAGAAAGGAAAATGGAAACACCGCTATACTGTTGAATGAAAACACAACAATACTGTACTTTTTTAAAAGTCACCTCAGGTTAACCTCCAGTACAGTAAGAAAAAAGAATGACACAGTGCTTTGAAATGCAAGTCACTTCATTAGAAACTGATTAGCCACTCAGATTCACAGGAATATACAGACAAGAAAATAATACATCATCATCATCAGCGTAAGAAGTCATTCACAGCTAACAAACAAAACAACAACAACAAAAAAAAAAAGAGTGGCACTCTGTTTCCGAAGTAGAAAAGCAAACACAACATGAATGCACAGCAGGCTAAAAAAAACACAAGGAGAAATGTAAAATCAGACTTTTCTTACAGTAAGGTGGCTGATTTGAGGTCAGCAAAGTTTCCTTCCACGTCGATAAAAGGCCCTGATTCTTTAAGAAGATGTAAGCTGAGCCTTATTTTTTTTTTTTTTTTTTTTTGCGGGGCATCTTAAAGCCCAAATTCACTTTTCTTGTTGATCTCTCCACAGGAACTGGGAGAGCGTCAGTTGACTGAGTAGTCCAAACAATTCAGACCCAGTCCCATAGCGGTAATTTGTTTCAGCAGACAGGGTTGTCTCCTTTGGCACGGTACATTGAGAAGGTCTCTGTGGATTGCAGATTTTGAGGTCCATGTTGTGATATTTACAGAAGTTCGCTATTTAGCTGCAGATGTAAACACATTCATGCCATCCTAAACCAGTCCAGGATTGGCATGGGTTTACGGTTAGTTCCACTGGCTCAGCGTAGCCACACTGGTAGTCGACAGTGGTGGAGTGATTGTCGCTTGATATGGAGCCAGAACTCTGTAGCACCACAGTACTGTAAATGAATCCAGCTCCCAGTCTATTGAAAACAGGCAGGGAAATGAAGGCAGTGGACCGCTTGCCAATACCTTGAAGCTCTATGCTGATGACTGATGCTCTGCTGAGGGACATTCACCCACAACGGGCTTAAGTACTCAGTGGACCGATGTGTTTGTCAGTGAAGGAGACATTCATGGGTAAGATGGAGAATTTGTGACCAGCTGAGCTTGTCCACATTAAATTGAATTGCTGGCTCCTGGAGGATGTGTGTATCTGTGCATATTTATGTCTGATGGCCGTGATGGTGGAGAGATTTGGGCTGCTTCACTGTGTATACTTGTTGCTCTTGAACCTCTTGGTACCTGGCTCTACAGGCAGCTGTGGAAAGAAACAATGAGTCAAAAAAGAAAGTCAGTCTGCAAATCAACCGCAAAGAATGAAAAACAAATGCTTAACTCCACACAGGGATATGAAGATGCATTATTTAGCCAAGGGTCTTAAGTTGTTTTTAAATTTCCTCCATTGTATTCTAAAAGGTTACATCATATGAATATATTTCTCAGTAATGGACAAAGAGATCTCAGACACTCAAGTCCACAGCAGATATTTAGTTTTCCTCAGCCTTAGGTTGACCATTTTCTTCCTCTAGCTGTCTGGCGAGCCTCCAGAGCTCCTTAAGAATGCCCTAAATGCAGTTGGCAGCGGCCCAAACATCAAGAGCTCATTAATAAAGAGAAAAAAAAAAGTATATCGGAATGTGTCTGTTATTCAGGCCGCACAGCAGTCAGCAACAACTCACTTCTTTCCTGAGGGTTAGGTTAGGGGGGAAAAAAAGGAAACAATGATGTATGTCTAGCTCGCTGGGGGCGCCTCATAGGCTGAGCAAACAGGCCCCAAAATAACTACCAATCACTGAAGACTTTATCATCAGTCACTCAGTGACGTGCATAGTTAAGGAACTGAAATAAAAATACCATGTTGGGGAATCTGAGAAAGTCACAGGTGAAGTTTGGATACAACAGTTACTGCAGCATCTCAAGCATGAGGAGTCACTTATGATTGGCGTTTCATCTTGTGTTTATGTTTGTGTGTTTTAAAAGGAAAGTCAGATCGATGAGTCCAGTTGTGCACAGCTGCTCACACTCCTTCCATCTCCAGTTGGTTGCCACATAGAAAAGGTCCATCCATTACAGCCAGGAGTAAATAAACAAGCACAGCAATTATAGTGCCATCATTTGTTATGCAACACAGTGCATGTATGTGTTTGCGTAACCCAATCCATGTCTGCGCATGTACGCTTTTTTGTGCATGCACGCTGGGAAGCCATTCTCAAGTTTCTTCGCCGTCGTCAGCACTGAAATTAATGATTCAGGGGCCAGAGAATCAACAAATATGTCCCCCGGCAGGGCATAATGGAGAGCATGACCTGTGTGTGGATGTGTTTGAAGAGCGCTCCTCTTTCTTCTCTGTCAACACCTCACTACCTCCACACAACAGACGCATTGACTACACAAACTCACGTGTGACGCCTGTGTTTCGTGTTGTTAATGAGGAAACGTGTGTTGTTGTATGCGGTCATGAGTGTGTGTATGCTTATCAGCCTTTGATTATTTAACATGTCGCTATGCTGTGACGGAGTGTTAAAATCATATGGAATTTTATGTGCTGGAGTGTAAGTCCTGCATTTGTGGTCATGATTATGCCCGCTTTGGAAACATGTGACAAAGGAAAGCATATTATGTTAGCCAAGAACGTTACAACCATGCTCCGGATAATTTAGTGAGCTCAAATGGCTCTAACAGGCCACTTTAAGCCTTTTCAGCTCAAAGGTCGTTGTCCACAATTTTCTGTATCATCAGCTGCAAAAGAGAAATAAGAAAGACAGAAAGAAAAGAAAAAAGAAAGCCCACAGCTGCATGTACACTGCAGTGAAAAATAAAAGAAATACAGAATATGTGTACATGTTGAAGCACTTGATGGTTGGTCACTGTTCTGTCTCTGATTAAGAGAAAATGTTAAAATATGAAGAAGATTGAAAGCAACTGAAATCAAATCCTGCTCTTCTTTCAGATGACTCATTCCAATTGAATTTTTTTCCAGTCTTGGAATGATGTTGGGTATAAAATTCTTGCTTATAATTTTTCTAGTCAATCATGCACAAGAGAGGACATCTGACACATGGTCGTAAACACACATGAAGATTTCATTTGTCAGCCAGACACCAGCTATGAGCTAAAGTCTGGATGCTCACAAACAGTTTGGCGAGGTATGTGATAGATTTCACTGTAATCATGTCCTGAAACATCACAGAAACAGCTACTGATATAACTAACAATATCACTTGACACTCTGAACGACCATGGTCACTTATCATATTAAACCACTTCACTTTAAATGGGCTCAGAGACAGTGAGAAAAAAAACAGCGTAAGGCTTTTCCTCACAATTACTCAAAAATTGGTGCCATGCAAACACATGCTACCAAATTTTCTCTCACTTTTGCAGCACCCAGACATCTTCTCCTTCCAACTCCAATCAGCCATTCCTATCTTCTACTCCCTGCATATACCTCATCATCATCTCCACTCCTCCACTCACTGTGTGCTTGATGGTGGGAGTGGACAGGGTGAACACTTTCTCATACTAATACTGGTTTAACCAGCGTCTGGAGACAGGAAAAAGATTGACTTATCAAAATTGGCAATTGCCCTCTTCAAAAACAGAGGTCCACTGAGGTGAAAAAAAATGCCACCTGGTTGGCCTGTGTTAATTCATCACACTCATTTTGTGTCAAGATTTGTTGATATTTGAACACCAAATATCAAATCAAAGTGGATTGATAGTCTCATTGAAGATGTTGGATTTTGTTAGTCCCCGAGTACTCTTATAGTTTGTCAATGTGTGAACTCTCTGTCACAGTCCTGAGGAGTCAGTAAGTGAGCGGGTGAGCTCCTTCTCGTCTGTGAGTGCTACTAATGTAAACTGCCTGTTAAACAGATCCTCACAGAGTTTTGGGACCACCAATGTTAGAGTGCTGCTCTTTCACTCAGAATTACGCTGTGGTTGGTGTCCTTTCACTCCTTTAGAAAAAAAGAGAAACACACCAAATTGAATTACCAGTACAAAAATCTGTCCACCTAACCTCACCTCCCCCTAACTCAGCCAGTCTACCAAGAGGACACATGTAAAACAAGCCATTTCTGGTAGAAAGAAGCAGATTTTTGGCTGCAGGGGGAGGAATATGACAACAGGGCAAATAGTTATACATATTTCTTTCTGTTGCAATACTTTGTAAATACAGGCCTGTAATCTGACTACAGAAATATTGAGTTTTTGATAAAACTGACTGCTTATACAAGGTCAGACAAGGAGCAAATTTCAGCATGGCTTTGTAAAAATAAACATGAAACAAATCACCCCACATATCACTTTTCATAGTTATTGAAAGCAATTATTGGATGTTATGAAAAATGCTTCTCATCGTTGCAAAAATTATGCATAATCTCTGTTGCTCCATAGAAAGTAATGATGCAATCTATCACAGTAAAATATAAAAATGTGTTTAAATTTGGTGTAGTTTTAATTCATTAATCTGAGGTCACAAGTCCCTGCATGCAAAATCTCTGAAGATGTGTTTAATGAGTATAAAAGGAGCACTGAGCGCATGACAGTCCAATCATCTAGCCATTTAAAACCCTTTCGCAGTATGGTTTACATCAAGCCATCCCTGGAAGCCAGAGCATCTTCCCTGCAACAATTGCTTCAAGAGCTCACTCTTTCTTCCCAACATTTTTCCTTTTTCCCTTCTTGCTTTTTTTTTTTTTTTTTTTCCTTTTTTTTCAGCCTGACTTTTACAACTTCCTCCTGGTTGGGGCTGCTGCTCTAACCCAAACAAAACTCCATTTTTTAGTTATTGGCCCTCATGGCATGTAATGGAGAATCAAGCTAATTATCCCTACAGCTGTTTTCACTTGCTTTTTATGTAAGCAATACCTGGCTGATCCAGAGAGCAACAGTGAGGCCCTTCTTAGTGCTCCAGGCCTCCAGGCCGGCTGGAATTAGAGAGCAAAATGCCAGCCCCCCCCCCCCCCCACCGATCCTGCCCGTGTGTACCCCTGCACCCATCTCCAAGTGCACAACCCAGCCCGACACCACCTCCCCTCCTCTGCACACCCACAGCTTCCATTTCCACTCCCTCATACACCTTTCACAACTCCCTCTTTGATGTTACACAAAGCTGCTCTTCAACAGTTCAGATGACAAGGGCTCATTTTCTTCACTGACAGTCTCGGCAATTAATAAATGAGGTGAGCGAGGGTGTGGCTGGATTTAAATTATAACCATCTTCAGCTGTCATAGGACTAAAAAAGTGCAAAAAAGTAGAGAGAGAGAAAAACAGACATGGGGTAAAGGTAGAGAGCAGGAGGGAGGTAAAGAGAGAAAGAAAACACCCCTCAAAGGCTAATTACATAATTTCCTTCATCTGAGCAAACACATGCTGGGTGAAAGCAAGTGTGAGCAAGTTTTGCAGATGCCAGGCTGAGAGGGGCTGAAGAGACCTACTAACACGAGCTGACCTCTCGCAGCGGACAGTCTCTGCCACTAAAGCACTGAGCCATGTCTCAGAGGCAACATTATCTGCACCATTTGTAGCTTTTGAGAATTCAAATCCAAAGCCACAGTATTTATCCTCCCTTCTCCAGTAATCTCAGGCTGAAGAGACAAACAATCGCTGGTGCAAGGTTTCTCTCTTTGCAGTTTGTTCTACCCTGCAGCCAGGAATCTGTTCATTTCCAACACCACTAGGTGGAGTTGATGAAAAAAAAAGGAAAATCTCATGTATCAAACTCATTAAAGTCCCATGGAGAGACAGCATGCATCTGTAAGTCTGTCAGTCTTTACTCCTCATGGGCCATTTTTGGGCTTTTCTCGTATTCAGACTGCTTCACATGCATATATCAACTCCTCATACCATCTCAAAAAGGCACCTGGTTCGAAATTTACAGAGACAGAAAGGATGAAAGACAGATGGAGTTAATGGTTGGTAAGTTTAAGGGTTTTATTATTCCAGCTAAACTGTAGTTAAGACTCTGCCAGATAGAAAAAGTAAAAGATCAATCCCCTCCTTGAATTCCCCCCCTCTCTCCTTCCTTGTTTCTCTTTTTTTGCCTCTAATCCTGTGAGGAATGATGGAGGGCTCTCTGTGGAATGGAGGTGAGTTTCCCGAGTCTGGCCAAGGTGTGCCAATGTTAAAATGATACGGGTGGAATCTGAAGTAGCTACCCCTGATGGGAGGTTGTTTTGACATATTTTGCACGCGCATTTCCCTTCATTTAAAGCAGTGAATTTAAAAAATACAAAGGCACAAGCATCCAAAAGGGAGGTTACATCTTCAAATATTCATTTATCATTTAAAAGTCCTGAGGCAGATGTGGATTTGTTAAAGAGCAAAATGTTAACACAAGCCTAAAATACACGTTTGCGCAACAATAAAAGTTGCATGGATTTCTCTCTCACCCCAAAGTCCTCATTCCTCCATCCCCCCTCTCGCGATCTGTTTCTTTTAATGTGCAGAAGTTCCTTCCACTAATCCCACTCATTTACTCCTCCAAGCTTCTTACCTTTATCACAGGATTCCTTTTCTCTTCCCATCTTGTGCTTTAGGAACATTAAAAGAGGCAGCACTATAGCCTAAGAGAGCTGCACATAGTGTTAGCATATTATCTGCCTGTGACTACCTGTGCAAACAACCCACCATTGCACCTACAGTACACACCATTGTGAGTACATCACAGGAGCCCTGGTGAGTCTGTGTCCCATAACAACACCTTGACCTGGAGCTAAACTCTGAAGTGGAGCAGCAACGCTGGCCTGTCAGAACCTGGGCTGGAGAGCCCTGAACGCGCCTGCATCCTGACACCAGTGCAGGCCCAGCTAGGCAGGGGGAGACGAGTGAAACCTGAGCCCACATTAAAGCACCTCCATCAGGTAGGAGATCAGGGGAGGCCTCCATGCTCTCAGTGTCTGTGGGGGTCCGGGCCTCTGAGGCCCTATCTCACCTCCATCTGGAAAGAGAATCTGAGGGTAGCCTGATGGTTTGATAAGAGGTCCATGCCGACTGACACGGTAACAGCCTCTCACCCCCATTCGCAGAGGACAAAAAAGTGGAGTGGATGCTAGCCAAGCTGAGGTGCACTCTCATATGGGTGCAGGAGGGAGGGTGGGAGACTTGGCATGGTGGTGTTCACTTTGCTTTGAACTGGGTAACACTAAAGGTGAATTCAGGCACGACGATATTAATAACAAATTGAAACTCATTAAGACTTGTACTTTCTATGCTTTTTGTGCATATGTGGGGAAAAAATGACAGACATGATTTCATAATCTATATTTGTGTTTCATGAGGGAGGAGAATTTCCATGCAGGAGATACAGTGTGGGCTGGAGTCAAGACCTTGTTCCCGGAAAGATGGAAAAGCAGGACAGGGAGCCAGATAATTGGCTGAGGCCCATTCTGCACAAACAGCACTGTCACAGAAAAATATCTTCATCAACTTTTACTGTTCCCTCTCCACTTTCTATCTCTTTGTTTTTTGTATTTGTGTTTGTGTGTCCTGCTGTGCTTATTCAAGCATCCCGTCCCTCGGTTATTTTCTGGGGTGCTATAAATGCTCCACCCTCCTCTTGATGTCTTCTCAAGATGAGACCAACTCCACTGACCCATCAGTCCTCACTCCTGACCCAACTCGACGCTTCCTCTCTCGCTGCCCACAGACTCCCAGCTTCTCCATCTGGTTTTTATTGCCCATAGTTCGCCTCCCTCTCTTAACTGATTTGCTCTGTTACCAAACCAGACTGGAGACATAGAAGCATCTTTTTTCTTCTTGTGTGTTTCTACAGTATAAAATTATGTCTAAAAGCCAAGATGAAACACACACTTTATTGAACACAGTCCAAAACTGCTGTACATATTTGATACATTCCTGCCTTATTAGTGTAAAATGCTTGAATAAGAAAAGGCTGATTACTGAACCAAAACAGGGTAATGCAGATTTTTGGAAATGTGCCACATATGATAGTAGCCTGTTATTGTGTGCATGTATGTCCTTTATATTTATATTTAACAGGCACTGAGGTGATGAAGCCATATCTTTCGGCATAAAACAGTACGGTCTGGTCATTTCAGGTCTTTCCAGTATCACTTGAACCACTTAAGAAAATAAATGTGATCCTTCAGATCTCAATCTATCCACAAAGAAAAACAGGTTCACCTTTACATAGGTGTGCTGGAGTGTGTGTCTGCCCCTGCATGTGTATTGGTGTTTGCCTATGACTCTGTATCTACGTGTGTCTGTGTGTGTGGGGACACTTGTGTAAACACAATCTGATAATAATGCCTATTCAGAAGCTAAAAGTATTTGAGGGTAGACAGGTTCAGACAGAGATTTACACAGTCAGCTAGGATTTTTGTTTGGTCATCAAACATTAGAGCCCCCGGCAATCCAATGGTAACAATGTGTTCATTTATTCTTCAGTCCCACTTGGGCAGAGGGTTAACTGATTTTGTTTTGTGGTTTATTCCCTTTTTTATATTCCTGTTCCTTTCTTTTGCAAAATGGACAGGCACAGGCAGTATTTGACTTCTTTTTGTGAAACCAAATGTGTGTTCAAACAGGATCTGAGACGGAGTGACAAAGTCGAGTTTGATGTCAAGTGGAGTGAGTGTGTTTGTGCTAGCACAGCTGCACCATGGTGCTTAATGCTATTTAAGTCCAGTCTCAGGAAGAACCAATCATGTTGTTGATGGGGTCTGTTTGGTGCTCCCGGGGTCAGTATCGCCTGAGGACATGAGACACATAGGATATACGCTAGGGATAAAGAGGAAGGCTGTCTCAATGCAAGGTGGTCTGCTGGTTATTGCTACCTCAGTCTGACCTGTGTGTCAGTGTGTGAGAAAAGGCCTTGAGAAACAGGATAAAAGACAACTAACACAATCACTTTTACGTTTTCAAATTCTGAGTGTTACTCTGAATGAAAAACTTCTACACATTCAAACATAAAATACCTTCAGTTCAGAGTTTAAGTGATGCTTCATTTCAAGTCTAGCACGAGTCCTTCAAAATAAAAGAGGGGGAAGGTTTTTAAACATGGTAGGTACTCTAGACTGTGAGGTCCCACTGCCAGCAGGCATGCTTTGGAGCAATGAAGAGTAAGAACAGAATCAGAAAAAAAAATCAGGGGAGATGTTTTAAGAGGACTAACCCACCTGTGTAGCTTTAGGGTGAAGAAATATTATGTGTGGTAGGACATTAAAAGAGAGAGAAAATATAGAGTACCAGTTCAGATGTATGAGCCAGTTGTGGTTTCTTGGACTTCACTAAACTATAAAAGGCTTCTGGTGCCCTAAGCCTTTACAAAATAGATTTTTTTTCACCATAACTAAAACCACTGACACTCTTTAAGCATCCATCTTGAACTTTAACAACCTCTTGGATCGCTCTGTACGACACTGTGGAAGGTTCAGCCAGTGAAACGTAGAGGGAGATAGTGCGGGTCGTAAATAAAGATCGTAGAGCGAGACAGAGGTTTGGCTTTAGGCGCAGATAGAGAGTAAATAATTCTCATTAGTTTTGACAAAATAGCTCATAGTTTTGTAGTATTTACAGCTGAAACACACTGTACCCATTAAATAAACGCTGATAGAGACATACACAATGACAGCGCTATGGGTCATACCAAACTTAAGACTTGTTGTGGGATTTATGCAGAGGCAACTGTGAATTGTTTTGAAAGCTGAGGGTGATATAGAGTTTTGCTGGAACTGTAATGTATGTAAACTTGTCGTCACCACGGATCTGAAAGTCTGTGAGGTGAAATGTTGGCGTGCTGTACACACTGAACTTAGATAACTTAAACTCACGACGTGATGTTGATTTGAGGACAAGAAAAAGAGACGTTGATAGTTTGCGCTAGAATAACTGTAGCAACAGGGATTAAATGAAGTGTTTTCAGGCTTCTAGAAGTACATGAGTACTTCTGAGTACAAGATATGCAGTATGAAATGATGTGTGTGTACGCGTGTGTGTGTGAGTGTGCGTGCATGATTGTGTGAACTTGGTCTATTTCGAGAAAATGTGCTGGGAATAGTATCGGCTTAAGGCTGAAAGAATTCAGGCCTCCCAAGCAAGGTCATGTGCTGATGTTTAGTAGGAGCTTTCTCAGGTCACAGAATGTGACTTTAAACCATCACTCACATTACCCCACATCTTTGAGTGGTTCTCTTAAACCTGCATACTCCACAGTTCTCCCCCAGTTTGCCGTAATGACAGGTGACAGGCATCTCAGTCCACTCACATAGTTGAAGGAGAAGTCAACCAAAATAGTTGATCGACATTAAATAGGCTTTGCATGGGTATTGTATGTAGCCTATGGGAATGTAAGGTAGGGTAACATAGACTTAACCCAAAAAATCTGGAAAGTATTTAATGCTCAGAGATAATATTTCTGTACTTTAAATGATAAATGTAAACAGAAATGTGAGTTGCTCACTTTGGATCCCTTTTTACGTTTTTTGTCCTTTTAAACACAATAACTCGATGCTATGAAAAATATAGGGAGGTGAGGGGTACTGCATGATATTAAAGTCACAGAGCACAAACCTTAAAGGACATGTTAATTTTTTTTATACAAGCTTTAAAATAATACTCACATGCCCAAATGAAAATTGATAGAAGGTTTGCTAAATGTTATGATTTGTCCTGGTAATACAGGCTGTAAAAAACATTTTCTTCAAGTACTGTAAATATGAGGGAAAGATGACAAAATCCAGAGCCCTCATTTTGCACAAAAATTGTATACAGCCAGTTGTATTAGAAGAAGGCTTCAGTGGAAGGACTTAACAACCTAAACTTTTGAAGTCATTTTAGCACAAAATACACTTAGTGCTTTTGAGGAATGTGTTTTCTAACTGAGTAGAGAGATAATACCCTTTCAAACGTTACTACAGATCCAAGCGAGAGGATTTAACTGTAACTGATTGCCGCATTTGGAAGGTATGGAAGAGAGGAAGAAGAATTACGAAAAGGCCATTTTTCCAAAAACCCAGACAGTGAAGCTTCTTACAAGTTTCATCGGAGCATTGGAATTAATTTCTGTAGATGAAGACATGACTTCAGATTTTTACACCAATGATATGCTCATAATGTATATAAAAAGGATCTACATGAAAGGCTCCAATCGCATGCTGAAGTGACAACCGTCTTTTCCTATGAGCAAGGAGTTGTGCATAGCAAGCAGCATTTAAATCTTGATATGGTGAGAAAGACCTTATGCAACCAATGGTTAAAAACGTTAAGATATGCATTGTGACTCCAAATATTGACTAACAGATGATTTTTAGTGATTTAAAAAAGGGTTTTCCATACAGCTAAACAAAGAGAGTTCATCTCATTCATTGGTCAGTAATGCTTCCATGGCCACCAAGCAAGAATATTGCATATTTTTAATAACTTCACTGTCCTTGTGTCTCCAAAACCACCACTTTCAAAGAAGTGAAACAAAATCACAATGTTTTTTTTACATAACTTATCACTGCATGAGATTCAATCACAAGTTTTTTTTTAATTTGTTCATCTGTTATTGACAAATGGCAGATATAAAGGAGGATCAGTAGCATTGATTAATGACAAAAGATCAAAATCATTAAATATGGAGATACTAGGTTTCTGCCAAGCAGTGACAATAAAATGAAATAGGTCTGTAGGATGTTGCAGGATGTCTCTCCACACCTGGACTCTGACACGTTCAACAGCTCAGACAGACACGCCAAACCTTAGACTGTCAGAGCACAAAGAAAGAGAGGCAGAGGGATCAGGAGGCTAGTTGTTTGTCCTGTTGGAGTTCTACAGAGTCAGATTAAGGTATTTTCTCAGGTCTCTAAAATCTCTCGCCCTCACAAATTCCTGAGCTGTCACACGTATGCAACAACAATGGAAAAGAATTCATTCAGTCATTGTGTCAGGTCGGATTTCTCCACCTGGAAAAATGGATTCAATGATTAAGGACTATAAGCTACATTGCTGTGCTGCTAGATATCATATCAGCCTCCACACATCTGTTATTCAGTAAAAGCAACCATTACTTTGGCTTCAACTGCAAAACTAAGGAGATTTTGTTGACTCAGACTACAACTGTATGCAAAGCTTTAGTGATAAAAATGATAGAAAAACCTACCATTTTAAGACTTAAGCACACTTACAAGCACGTCTATTGCATATGTAAGAAAGCAGCAAGTGACAAAGACCGAACAAGAGACAGAAACAAGCAGTGATGTTTAAAAAAATGAGTCTAATAACAGTGGTTAAGACGTGCTCTTTCATTGAGTAAATCTGTCCGGAGCTATTTCACACTGTAGGAATCTCCCGTCGAGCAGATCAAAGGCTCGCCCTGAGACAGGGCCTGAACCGAGCGCAAGGAACAGGTGACAGCTCAGACGCACGCTGAGGCATTTACACGTGCACACAAAAACCCCTCTTACATGAACAGAGCCCACAGAGCTGAATGAACACACAGTGAGATCAGAAACGAGGAGAGTGACAGCTTCTTTTGTGTCTGGATGCGCCTGTGGGGGAAGTCTTTCTGCAGAGCTACAAGAGAACTATACATCTATCATCCGAGCTTCGAAAACCACTTAAAGAGAGTCAATACTGGCAACACACAAAAAACACACACACCAAGTATGTAGCGGGTATGACAAAGTACATTCAGACCTTACATGTATGAGCGTGACATGTACCATATGAGCTGAACACTGATGAGACTAACACATGTACCGAGGACATCTAGCTTCCAATGGTAAAGAAAGCCATGAGGGACTTGATGCAGCCTTATGATGGATAGATGTAATATAGAGGCAGCCATATCCAGAGGGGGTGAACATAAGGCTATGTCATCACTGGCCCATCTCTCTTCATACCTTCCATCACTTTTCACTCCCTCCTATAAACAGCAGGATGGGAGATACTCGAACTCCTACACACAAGGACACGCAAACGCACACAAGGACACATGCACTTGCAGGAAAACACATAGGGATTCAGGCGTATGTGCACGGGCAGATCTACGGGTTTAATTGCAGCAGAGTCCAGACATGCACACAAACGCATGCATGCATATACACAATAACATTTTCACAAAAGAGAAATGAATCCCGGGTGGTCTGAGACACAGCGGTGTTTTCACTTGAGAAAGCTCTGGTTTTGAAATCACGCGATCCAATTCATACTGGGTTCGAACTACACACACAGACACACATCTGTGGAGAAATATCCGTGAAACAATATAAAAGGGAAATAAATGTGTACAGAGGAGTATAGAGACAGAATAAACGGCTGCAAGGCTTCCAGTATTCACCTAGTATCACCCACTCCAGCCTCTCTCTCTCTCTCCCTCTCTCTCTGCTCTTCAGCTTCAGCCCTTATAAGCTTAAGTTGTGTATGTTAAACACGGGAAGGTCCCACCTTAAACACAGCCATTATGGCCAATAGCTTTTGCTGTTTTCATAGAATATGAGAAGATTACACAGCACTATGACGGGCCAATTATGTCCTTCACTAAAACACACCTCTGTACCAAACGCACTCTAATGATGATGGCTTAAACGTTTTCACCAATGGAACCCTTTCAGCTGTCCCGACAGACACACACAAACAGCAGGTATAGTTTAATACACACACATTGAAATACACACATATACACAGATGCTGACAGAGTCAAATTGAATCCTTGTGTTTAGTGTATAGAGCATCCTTCCAATTCCACAATGGCTTTTCTGTGTTTGTGTGTTTAAAAGTGTGCGCATGTGAGTCAACCTGGCCAACTTTCTGCAATCAGCTTGAGGATTACTTCTTAGTGCAATCGTGGAAGAAAGAGACGGATTCTGACTAGAAGTGCCAGTCTTCCCCTCACATCTTCCCGACATCCTTTCTCCATCCCCCTCTGTTCTCAAACCTGTCACCTCTGACCCAGCTCAAATTCACTACTGTCATTATGCAATTAACACCAATTAAGTCATTTGGCTGTAAGAATGTGTGTGTGTGTGTGTGCATCCGTATGTATGTATGTGTGTGCACGTTGAAGTGAGTGGATATGTGTAAGCGTGCATGATAAGGCAATTATGGCAGCACAAGGGAGCCTTTTTGGAAGTGGAGAGCACTGCAATCAACCAATCAGCCTTCAGATGGCTTTGACATGAAAAGAGAGTATGGCCTCTTCTAACCCTGGGGGTCAGCCCCAATTTACTCTATTTACCCACTCAGAAATGACTCTGTGTGTGTGAAGAGGCAGACACCAGAAGGCAGAGGGAGAGGGAGTGATGAATAGGTATGGAAAGGTCTATGTTGGTGAGGTGGAATCAAAAAGGAGTGAAGGAAAAAGGAGGGAGGGAGAAGAAGGATGAGAAGCCTTGGGGTTGTTGGGCAGGTGAATTGTAGCAGGAGAGAGGACGGGTGGGTGAGGAGAAGTTGGGGGTAGAGAGGAGGAAGGGGGATGTGGGGAGAGGCCTTCAGGTTGTGTTTGCAAAGCTAAAAGGCCAGCAGTTGGAGCCCATTTGCTAACAATTTCCCCTTGGAGAGTGGCTACACACACACACACACACACACACACACACACACACACACACACACACACACACACACACACACACACCAAACACACTTTTTTCCTATCCTGCAGAGCTCAGATGAGGAGTGACAACTTTACACTTGGCTGGAGCTGTTACACAGTGAGATGCTCCATCTTGATAACAGGGCCGCTTCTACTAAAGGAAATGTAAAAAATTATTTCAACATCAACACAAGATTATTAGATTAAAGCAATTTCTTTCAGCTGTTTGGATCCACCCTGTTTATAAAATCATACTTGTGTGCTTTATCCTATTAAACAAAAATTCTGTATACAAATAAAAACCATGATTATGGTACTGCCGACCTCTTTCCAAGGCATAAGCTCAGGGCAGCCATGTGAAATAAACACTGGATAAAAATTCAACTCATTTTTTGAAACATTTTAAAACAGGTGAGCCATCTGTGAACAATATTTGTTTTTATTTTTTGCTATGATTTTGTTGATGGCAGTAATGCAGCTGGATACATATTGGAAACTCTGCATTCAAGATGAGTCCAACATAAAAGCCTGTTGCAAACAAACTCTTAATGAATACGGGACGCTGTAAGGATATTAAACACAAAGGACAAACATGAAAATCAAAATGGCTGTAAAAAGCCATGAAAGATTATGTTTCCTCGCTCTAAAAAAGTATCTGCTTGGCCACCAACAATGCTACCTGAGAGCATTGCCAAAATTCAAGGTTGGAAGCAGTTCACTTCCTTTGGTTTCCCTGCACCGTCTTGCAACAACAAGACAAAATAAAATCAGATATAAGTGAGGAATGGGGAACGTATAAATGAAATAAACAGAAACAAGGTGCTGGTTTAGCTCAGTGTGTAGATGAGGTGCCCCATGTACAGAGGCCTTGGTCCTTGCATGGACTGGTGAATGTTGTCCTCTTCTCTTTCCCCACATTCCCCGCCACTCTCAAGCTGTCCTGTCCTAGAAAGATGAAAAAGGCCCCCAAAATAAATATGCAAATCAGAGACTTAATAAATAAATAATCTAGAATTGTTGTCTGGAATAAATAACCAAAAAAAAAATAATGGAAGAATGCAAAACAAAAAGGGATACACTGATCCTGAAGCCCAGGGCTGATATATAAAACCAATGTTGGACGATTCCAAAACCAATGTTTTTTTCATTACCACTCAGGAATTTTTTGTGTTTGTTTCTCAATTAGGAGATTTAAGGTTTTACAATTGTTGCAAGTAGTCCCTTACTGTCACTCAAAAATGTCCTACAAACCACGTGTCCATCATCTCTCTCAGAGATGGTGCACTACTCCCACACTGCTGACATTTACTTTGAAATTTGACCATGAAAATAAATCAGCACTCTCTGCCCTCTCATGTCTCACTAGAGTTTGTTTGACAGCTGACTTTTCCAGCCTGATAAAAAAGAAACCCAGCTTTCAGAATCAGCAGTTAGGTACACAGGATGTCAGCATTAGCACACTTTTAGCAGTGGCAGATGCTTGCCAATCTTGGCTGATACTGATGTGCAACTGATGCATTAATGCATTTTGAAAAACAGTTAAGGCTCTTTCATGGTGTTTCAAGCGAGTTTTCTGGCTAAGATGTAAAAATGTGTGCTTTTAATTTTCTGGGATAAAACATGCAAAACCACTGATACGGTTCTTTAAAAGCTGAATCTCCATGAACAAGGAAGTATTTTTCCCTCTCTGCCCCCCATTTAACTGTTTAATCTGTATTGATTTCATAATCTAAAAAAAGTCCTTGTTTGTGTTTCTCTCTCTACAGAGCTAACAAACCCTCTGATCAATAGTGCAGCTGTGAGGTCTGGTGCCAGGGCTGGGCTGTAGAGCAGTGAGTAAAATACAACAGGACCAGTCAACTTCTCATCACACCAAACGACCGTCTGGCTACAGAACAAGGAGAGGATGAAAAAAACCACCAGCAACACAGAAACAGACTGAAAAACTGAGAGAGAGAAGAGAAGTGAGCACAGATGCTCAGTGTTTCAAGTGCTCCCGATGAATAATATCACATATCTGAAGAGAGCACCACAGGTTATTCTATATCTATTCTGAGTGTGCGTACCAGAGTGAATAAGTCCTACTCCAGAGGGCTTAGACGTGGGGTGTAATCAGGACCACATGACTCTACCACAGGAAGTCCTCCAGCAAAGAACAGGAAGTAGGAACACAAGGACCACATCATTAGTCTCGCTATAGTCTTGTCCCCCACAGCCAATAGGAATCTTGAACATGGTGAGTATAGGCGTGGTTGCTGGTGTGTCCGTGAACGTTCTCATGTTTGTATTTGTGAATGTGCAGAGCCTGCAGGCTGATATTAATGACTTATTTGTTTACTGTGCGTAATGAGACCCGGTTGTGTGTGTGTTTAGGAAAGTAAGAGCAAATATCTGGGGCAGGATCGGGCTACTTGCCAGAAAACCAGGACTAAATCACTTCAATGCACACACATACACACACATTTATCCCCAGTCAGTGAAGGCAAATGAGAAACAAATGGTTCCATTGTATGGTCTATACCTTGTCTCTACTGTTCTCTGTGTTATGATGGCACACAGAGTGTAGTTTTGAAAATGGCCTGTCCAAATATCCTCCACCTCCAGACACACACACACACACACACACACACACACACACACAAACACACACACACACAGCTCTCAGAAAGCCCCACAACAGGCACTTCCCCCAACATTCTCATCGCCCTTACTTCTCTGTTCTGCAACCCATCAAGAGTAAAAAGGCTAATTTCTGTCGATGGCTTACAGGTGGCCAGTGCAAGGTGAACCACATCCACTCTGCTGGCCAACACAAGGACACATACACTCACTCACACACATTGTAACATTAAAAAGTGCAGGGCTTTTACCAACCCCTTTATAAACCCAATGCCAAACATCAAAGAGCAAAACACACCTTAACATACCTCAAAGGCTCCAAAGACACACAGTTACACGTATGCAAAGACACACACACACACATACACACACACACACACACACACACACACTAAAACACCCAGACTCAAACATATGCACACTCGTAAACCTGAAAGCATGAAGGATTTTCAACCCATGGTTTGAGGGTCAGTTCCAGGCCTGGGACTATCTCATGTTTCCAAACAGACCAAAAGCCTTCCAGAGCTTCCATAAAAATCTTATAACTGTCAGAAATGTCCTCGTTCCAGGTTCCTGAAATGAAGGCTATGCATGATGGGAAAAACTAATCAGCATTAGTGTGAGAGTGAGACCCGGTCCTTTTAAAGTCTCATCATGGAAATATGCCTTTTGGAAGCAGAAATTCTAAAGTTGACAGCACTAACCTGAGTGTGAAAGTGAGGGAACTGTTACAAATGACAGCTATATCATGTGGAAAAAAGTTCAGCCCAGCTTTAAGCTTAGTCGAGTTCTGATTCAACAGTTCACGCATTTTCTCTGACCTTTCCTTAGACTTTCAAATTACTACATGTAACATATCAGAAACAAATATATCTACTACATATATCTGAGCTTGATGTGGTCTGGCAACGTGTGAACATTCTTATGAATGAAAAAAAGATGGAGATTAAAAAAAAAGAGAGAAGACATGAAAAGTCTTATAAAAAGGTATCACGGTAACAGCTTTGTAAACCTTCAGTCCATTTTTAAATAATATACTCAAACTCTTCTGTTAATCTTTTTTTTACCTTGGCTGCTTTTCTGTTGCATTAAATGTCATAACTATAGATTTGGCATCATCACCATAAACATAAAACACTGACATCATCTCAGTAATGTCAACCATTAGATTTTGAAATTGACTGTATAATAAATGGAGTACGATGTCACTCACTTGTTTCTGATACAGAGTTTTGAAGCCCATAGCTGTCAGAAGCCATTTTGGAAATGCTGAACTCAAGAGGCAGGCCTTAAAGGCATGGTCGGTAGTCAAAGAAAACTTGCATGAATTTAAAATGTAGCATCTTCTCAGGACTCTGTTTAGCCCCCACCCTCCCACACTCAGAGCTCCTCCAAAATGGCGCCCCTGCTCACATACACGAGCACCACTGATTCGTGATCATATGACTAATTCAGAACCACAGACTCAAACTGGTCCTCAGCAAATAGTTTTCGTTTGCACTACGTTATCAGTAATCGGGGTATAGTTTGTTTTTCTGCCATTCTCCAGCGTACTTGGATCCCTCTCAGTTATTCGCACTGAATCAGGGCTCGTGCATGCCGGTGAAATGTATGCGTAGGAGGCTGGCCAAATGGAAGGATGGGATTTGATTGGTTTCACAAATTGGATGCCAAATGCCAGGATTGGCTGGTGTTTTCCCAGGTTTATTCCAGCTGTAGACAGCGGATATTTTTCACTCTGTTTTAAGAACACATCACGTATTGATTGCCATCGGGACACAAAGATCATTTTAACTAGAATAACAAATAGTGTATCTAAATTTGATTATCAGCACTGCCTTTAAGCCTCCTCAGTAACAGATACAGGGTGCCTGCCTGTGGATCATCTGAGCTGTGCCTCTGATTGGGCAAAATTATAAACTTAATGTGTTCTAAATTGTTGAGCTATCAAAAAGGTCAACTCTGTGTGCAAACAGAGAAATTAGGTTTTCAGATGGAAGGTTTTTTTTTATTATTATATGTGAAGTGTATGTGGTTTCCAGTAAATCTGGTGCCAAACTCAAGCAGGGACTCCTTGAGCAGAAGTTTTTAACACTTCTGCACTTGCTTCATTTCTCATGGCTGGAAGTTGCTGACTAGTTTTCGAAGCCAAGTTTTATCATCACTGATAGTGGTTGCTATTAGGGCTGGGTACCAGACTTCTGTTCTTTTACAGGACCGACCTAAATGCTTCAGTTGTACCAAGCATCAAAATATGCCTCGTCTTTTGGTGCCAAGTTTTGGTACCCAAAGAGTTAATGATGTGCTAAAGCTCTGGTAATACCACCTGTGATTCGCTGTAACATTACACGTGGTTGCAGCATGCAGGACAGTGTTGCAAACTTATCGACTCGCTACATTCATTTTCAGACTCCGAATTCAGCAATTTTTTTTTCTAAAAAGTATCTACTAATTGAAATTGTAGAAATTGTTTAGTCATAAACACATTTACAGTGTTTTCAGTATCTGACCTGTCACTTGTTTGCAACTTTTGTCTTACACTAGTGATTATTTATTGTTTATTTATTAATGTAAGGAAAACTGCTCGGAGTAGAAAAATACAAAAGCAGAAAATTAAAACTCAAGATTTGCGTAATGTAATTTTTTATTTTCGGCAAAGAGACGGAGCTAAGGCAGAAGAGAATTCTACATTTCAGATGTACAGATGGGAAAAAAAAAGTGATGTCTTGTTTTCAGGTCAATATCACTCTTTTCCTTCGTCAGCTTATGAAGGTTAAGAGGCAGGCTGCCAAAGACCAGACTGAGATTCAGCTCAAACTCTTGTATTAATTCCAACCTGCAGAGGTATATGGGTGTAGTGTGTGTGTGTGTGTGTGTGTGTGTGTGTGTGTGTGTGTGTGTGCATGTGTACTTTTGCACATGAAGATTGGATTGTAGTTCTTTGAAGCCCTGCCCTTGCCATCATTAAACACAGTCCTAAAGTCTGAAACTCGTTTCTGGGAATGTGTTGATAGCTCTCTCTCTCTCTCTCTCTCTCTCTCTCTCTCTCTCTCTCCATCTCACACACACACACACACACACACACACACACACACACACACACACACACACACACACACACACACACACACACACACACACACACACTTACTTCAGTGCCAGTAAAAATGACCAGCTCTCTTTGAAGCCTGTGTCACTGTGCAAAGTGATAAGATGAAAGCTGATCATCCCCCTTAAAGAATCTTGCAAAGTCTTAAGTGAACATTGTGCCGACAAGCCTGCACATAGGCCAGAGAGCCTGACGGGTGCCAAGCTAACTGCTACATGCCAAACTTATCAGCTGCTATCTGATTGGACGACGATTACCAGCTGCCACTTGGCAGTTATAGATTAAAGGTGGACAAGCTCTTCTGACAAAAAAAGATCCTTTGAAGTCCTGTGGCACACACAGTTGGTATAAACGAGTGAGACTGAAAGAATATTTTAAGTCAAGAGTCAGACTTTGTGTTTATGTATTTGTGCTTTTTGCTTAATATGACTTTGAAATTATCGAGGCAGTACCACTGACCTTATACAAACTGTTTTTAGTGCTGACATTGAAAAATAAGCCCACACTCAACAACTATAGGTAAACGTCAAAAATAGCACACACTGAACAATCTCTCAGAACTAAAATTTAGTTTTGAACTTTTTCTGTTCTGCCAGATTCAGAAATATAGTATGCTCGTGAGTTTCGGCAGTTTGGTTGCTTCCCCCAGAGCCAAATCAAGCCATGTTTGAGAACACTTAAACCAATTAGCCATGACACTGTGACCCCTGACATGTGCAGTGTATAACACTGATTATCTTTTTACAGTCACACCTGTCAGTGAATGAGATTTGTTTCGGAAGCGAGTGAACTTTGTTTTGCTCTTAAAACTGATGAGTAGGAAGCAGAAAATGGGCCAAGCAGTGATGTCAGCAACTTTGACTCATAACTGTATGAGGGAAGTGAAGGTCTGTCTGTAGGGTGCAATCCAACAAAAGAGATACTGCAGCTCAAACTGATAAAGAAACCCCCAAACATTAAGCTGGATCTGACTATAAAGATTTAACACAGTGAACCAGAGTTTGTTAAAATGGGGCCCTGTAGCTTCATTCTGGTCAAGATGACCAAGCTGACCCCTCTCTACCTCTGAAGGCACATACAATATAAGCATCAAAACTGGACGACAGAGCAATGGAAGAAAGTGACCTAGAGAAACTAGAGAACAAGCTAAAGATGTTGATTTGTTCTTCAAATTCCCCTGATCTCAGTCCATTTGACCATCTGCAGAAAACCAAGTTGATTCAGTGACGATCCACCTCACAACTTTCAGGAATAGGATCTACTGCAAACTACTTGGAGCTAGATTCCACAGCACACCTTGAGAAGTCTATTGGAGTCAATGTCTTGTTAGTTCGAAACTGTTTTGGCCCTGATCTGAGATGCAAGCTCAATATCAGGCTGGTCCCATCATTATGGCTAATTGTAAGTGTAAAGGTTCGCCATGGCAACTTTTACACACTTGATACATTAGTCACAATCTGTCAATACACATGCCAAGCTAGTCATGACAACACCAACATATTAAAACTTGCACCTATGGATCAACCAATCACAGATCTGTCAAATAACATTTAAGAGAGGGTGGGGGTGACTGACATTACGACAGCACTCCGTCGTAATGTTAAAAAATCAGTGAGCATCATGGAAACATCTAAACGGATTTGTGACAGTCATCCATACACTGCAATAAAAAGACTTAAATCAAACCTTTATGTGTTTTAATAAGACTTAACATGAGTCACATTCACTGACAAATTCAGAATTTTAATTTTTTTTAAGACTTTCAAAGACATGATACCTGAATTGCTTTTAAAGAGTAAAAAAAATAAGTCAATGGGGTTTCTTGACACATCCATTTTCTTCCCCAACTGGGAGACTTTTAACTCTTTACAAGTAATTCAAGTGTGATATTTTTCTTGTCAGTGAATAAAACTTATTTTGCTAAAAAATAATATGTAAACATTGTTTTAGATTTATGTTTTTCCAATGTAATGTTGAATGTTAGATGCACTGGCACTGTGCAAGAACTACACAAAGATTCAGCAATGAAGAGTCAGTTGAATTTCTTTTCTTTCTTTTCTTTCTTTCTTTCTTTCTTTCTTTCTTTCTTTCTTTCTTTCTTTCTTTCTTTCTTTCTTTCTTTCTTTTCTTTTTTTAAACCTACCATATGTGACAAATAATTCATGCTCCCTGACCTCCACTTCACTCACAAGCACCTTGATTTATGTGATAGAAACTTTAATTCCTCTGCCTTCCTTTCTGTTGTTTCTGTGACTCACAAAAAAGCTGTGGTCTGCTGGCTGATTTGTATTTAATTTGGGTCATAAGGTGCTTTACACCAACAATTTAGTGACAAATATGGAGAGATAAAGGTTGGATTATGAGGCTTGACCTTCAGTATAGATTGTGATCTATAAAAAAGAACAATGCATTGAAGAGTTCATGGGTACGGTTTTATAAATCTGTCTCTTTTTGCATGTATTTCCTGGCTTTTGGCATAGGTACACTTTTTGTAAACAGTGTCCCATAAATGAGACTCCAGGTGTGCCTGTTTTGGAGATGAGTAGAACTACATGAATAGTTCTGCTTCTGGTAAAAACATTGTGGATGATGAACTTTATTAAGTCAATTTGAGACACAGAATGAAACATTTTATAGCCTATTGTCATCTATAATCATGCTTCATATACATTCTTTAAATACTTTTTCTCAGTTTGACAAGCATTGAGCTGATTACCAAAACTGACAGGCGAAGACTGACTTTATTTGGTTGTACACAAATCTTACTACAATCGGCCCAACTGATGTGATGTTTGTCACCATCCTGCCAAACTCACAGCAACAGGAACAGTTAACCAAAATGACTGATGGTGGGAAGAAACATTAAAGAAAAAAAGATAGTGAAAGTACAGAGAGGTAATCCCTGTTCCCTCCTTGTTTAGACGTGCAAGGAGGGAATGGCCCCCTCACACGCATTTAAACAGGGGCTTATCCCAACACTTTGATACACCTCTCTATAATTGCTTGCATAAATTTCAGTGTGTGTGTTTTCAGAGCGATTGTGTCTTTTCAAGGGTACAGTGTTGTCTTGTCTGTCAATCTTGCTCATTATGCTTAATCCCGAGGATGACACTCTCAATCCTCTCTGTCAACCCGAGTCTTTGCAGCGGCACTCAGGCAAGGAACTGGGTTTAGCACTTGTTCACCCTTTTTCTCCCTCTACACACACATACACATACGCACACACTCTCGTCAGGTAACACCACAAAGAGAAGAAAGCATTTTTGCTTGGCAAGAAAAGCAAACAACTATCCAACATCTGTATATGTGTGTGAGAGAGAATGGGGAGAATGACAGAAAGAAAAGAGGAGCACGCACACAAACTGGACAAAGAAAGGAACTCAAGCAACACTTCTTGTGTTTGGAAACACAACACTGCCACAAGGCAGTGACAGGGAATGAGCTCAATGAGCCTAACATTGATCACTGAAATATTTCTGTTTTTCTTTCCTCAACTTCCCTGTTTCTCTCCGCTCTCTTCTTCTTATCTCACTAAAAACGGAATCCCAGAAATGTCCACATAACGTCTTTCACCAGTTTTTCATACTGTTTCTGCTTTGGTATGATAAAGTCACGGTATGTTGCCTCATTCCACCCCCCACACACAGACACACATACATACACACACATACACAACAAAGATGGACCTCATGCAAGCAAACACACACCCACTTTGTTGCGTGAGGATCAGAGCACACAAACTGTCTTCAAGCAATGCATCTGGTTGAAAAGTCAATATTCTGGACTTGTTGCTGCTACATCCAAAATACACAAAGTTTAATCAGTCTCTCTCCCTCTTTCTCTCTCTCTCTGACATCAGAGCATCTCATGATTACAAGCTTGAGTGTGTGTGTTTGTGCTTGTGTGTGTGCTCGGATGAAGCAGAGGCAGGACTGACTGAGCTGACATAACAGCTGACATCACTGATAAAACTTTTGGCCTGTGATCTCAGTGTGTGTTGCGTGTGGTGCTGGGTGAACCAGTTGGCAGCAACAGCTCTGATCTGGCAACCTCTGCACTGATCTGGGAACTCCAGGCCCCTGTTGACCTGTGATATTGAGGGGAAATATCTCTCACTGGGTGGTGTTTGTGTGTGTTCAATTATAAACCCTATATATAAATGAGATCAATGATGCCAATCAGTATGAATGAGATTCTGACTTTGTGTTTAAACTTTATATGAGGACAAAGTCAGGATATTGCAAACAATCTTAAAGCTCCCATTAGGACTTTAAAGATGAATATGATTAGGGCTGCAGCTAGTGAATATTTTAGTATTTGAGTGTTTTACTAAAAATTCATCAATTAATTAAGTGATCTGATAAATTACTCTGGTATGGTTGCTTGAGATCTATACATGCTTTCACAGCAGAGTCTCCAAACTTTAGAAAAGTTGCTAGATTTGTTGTTAGTAGATGGGTCTGAAAAGTCACAAGGTAAACAACATGGCCCCTCTTTCCTCTTTCTTTGCGTGTGTGATGTCAGCCCCACATATGTGCCACATAAAAAGAAGTCCGGGCGAAACACCATGCTTTGAGCTGTAAAAAATTAAATGATTCCTCGAGGCAGAGAAAATTCCGTGATCATTTTTTGTAATTGAGGTATTCAAATTATTATAATTAATACAGATATGATGGTTCATTATAACCTCTTAATGGAAGATTTTAATGAGGTAAAATCAGAGAAGAAACAAGAGGTACTGCAGGAGGTACCAAAATCAACACATACCATATGTTTCACAAAATTGCTTTAATAACTGAAGTTTATGCAAGCGGTATTTTTACAGACAAAATCTTTGGCCAAAAATGAGTCAAAAGGTTTGGATCAGTGATGAGTCATTTCCAAGTTCAAAGGGACAGGCTTGCCTCTATGTGTAATGGTGTAAGATGCACGTGAGTTATTCCTTTGAACATGCACAAACACATGTATATGCACACAGACAAACGTACACATAAACAAATTATGGCTCAGCCTAGTTACTACCTAAGCAAACAGAGCGAGTCTGAATGGAATGCCTGCTGTGAGACACACCATTTCCAGACACAAAGCCTTTGGTTACAGCGAGGGAAACAGACACACAAACAGCTTTAAAAGCACACACACTTGACACTGTGTGAGAGAAATAACTATGTGTATATGTAATTAGAAGGCAACAAACAAAGCAAACACATGTTTGGGTCTTGTTCCCTGGCCTGCACTTCACTTCAGTTGCACTGTGGTGCAGAAGGTTCTGCTGAACACATGGAGCCTTTCTGGAGTAGCAGGAGGTTGGAGCTTGCCAAAGATGAACATGTACAAGTGTGTGTGTTTGCATGGTGTGAGTATGTTTCTGCAGTTGGCTTGGGAATATCATTAGAATAAAACAATAAATACTGTAAATGTAGACTTTGAAAATCAGTAGTTGTTGGTCTTTTTCCCAAAAAAGGTTTGTGTTTTTCTTTTGTGGTGACCCATATAATGTATATGCAGAGGTTCATGCAATCACGCATGTAATTTTCCGATGCCAGCAGAAAAGATTTATTGGCTAGGAGCTCAAACTAATTTAAGCTACAGCATAGAGGTGTGTACATCACAGTTTTGGTTCCTGTTCACAAGATCTACTGAAGAATAATAAAAATATGCAAACAAATAATTGAAATAATTTCAAGCTTACACTGTCCGTTATAAAACACAGCGCTAATGAAAACCAACTTCAAACTCATTATTTAAAAATGCCTCTGACTCACTTGTTACTGAGTATCTGAATAATTACTTGGCTTAGCCAGCTTCATAGAAAGAGGTGAAAACAGAGAGGGAGAGAAAGAGAGCAAGGCGGGAGAGAAAGAATGTAACTCAGAGAGAGAGAGAGAAGGGCTGAGAAATTGCATTGAGAGGCAGAAGAGAAAGACAGATTGCGTCCGCTCTGGTATGCCATCTTTACGATCTGTCTGTGAGAGAGCTTGTGAAATTGAACTCAGGTGTAGTGTGATCCCCAAAAAGCCATTTCCCCATTAGGGCTATGGAATCTTACATAAACAAATTACATAAATACTTTCTCTATAAAAAAAACGGGGTGAGTTTTCTCTAAAAGTGCAGTGAAACGTGAGCAGTGGGTTGTTTATGTGTGTGACAGAGTGTTTACATTGTCCTCCGCTCCCATCCCTTTAGATGGGGAGAATACCAGGCCTCCGACAGCTCCGCTCCTGTCACACTACCTGTCTGTCTGTCTTTGGGGGGTTCTGTTATGGAGAACATGTGCTTGGCATGTGCGCGGTGTTTGTGTGTACATGTGTATGAGGGGAAAACGCCAACCAGTACTCTGTCCTCATTACAACCAGCTTAACCCCTCTAGAGTGATGAATTCAAAGAAGAAAGGAAGGCAAGAAGAGGAAAAAAAAAGCATGACCAATGGTCACGACTCTAACCTTCTAGTCTGTACTTATGAGTCCAATTTGTTACATCTGAAGCACATCACAGACACCTTCTCTGTTTTTTTTCTGACCTGCAATTTATCCAGTTTGTCACCTCCTCACCTTACCTTTTTTTTACAATGTAGGAGACAAGCACACGTATAATACTCATCAAACTTTTAGGGAGTTTCAGTTTCACAGAGTGAGAGTGACCGCCATGCAACGAACAGATGCTTTTTCATTTTTTGGATGATGTGCAAAGAAACAAGCAGTTTCTTTGTCTTTCTGCTTGGTTTCAGGTGAGTGCAAAGAAAGAGACAATTATTATTATCATCACTCTTATTTCTCCATTAAGAATATGGAACTTTTCCAACTTGTTGAATGCTATTGTTATCTGACTAGCTTGTTCTTGCAACCCTGCCCACACTATTTCCTGCCCCGCCTGCCTTCTGTTTGCCACAGAAAGCAAGTAAATTTTGCTTCACCAGTTCTGGTCTTGACCGCGCAATAATAAAACCACAGCTTAGCCACTGAGCAGTAACATTAGAATGAGGACAGAACCTATTCACCCAGACCTGGAGATTCAGTCCAACAACCTAAAAGACCCTTCCTCTGAGCTCAAAGTGCTTCTCTGGCCATTTTAAACTGAAACAATTGTACTGTGTAAAAGCATTTGGATCAAGCTAAACATCACATACAAATCTCTGCCAGTGTATATTCACAGACCACGGTGACCTGACCTGATTCTTTATCCTGACGCCCAGAGAGAGAGAGAGCACCATAAACTGTGATGCTGTTCTGAGATCAGTCAGAAGAGGACCACCCAGCAGTACAGTTAATCCTATAGCTGCAGGGTTGAGGCCTTCCTGCGTACTCTCTCTGACAGGCTAGGCCACTCCTGGATAGGATATTAGAGTGGGGCTAAAATACAATGGCACCTATTGATGACTGGTGTTAGCTTTTATCCTGCTATTCTCCACCCTGCTTTTGGTGAGAAAGAATAATCAAGTAAGTCCCTCTTGCTCTGTTAGCTCTCTCCCACTCTCTGCCAGGTGGTGTACAGTTCAACACAGTTTTAACTACAGGTGCGTCATAACAGGGCTTTTAAAGAGCAGGTTGGCTGTCAGAGGAAGGTTACCGTGGTTCCCCTGAGAATTCTGATATCAAAGGACAACACCTCTGTCAATATTTTTGGTTCCTCTCATGCCAGCAGACTGTGGCCTCAATTATAGGCACTGTAAGGAGTTTTTATGTTGTGCTGATACTTGTGAGCCCTTGACATGAAATCAGAAGTGTTTTTCTTGGATAAAAAAATACATTTCCTTTGAGCACCATCTAACACTGTCATAAAGATGTGGCTGTTGCCTATGCATTCATTTGTTAGAGAAGCATATGAACTGAATATAGAGCTTCTTTTTAACACTATACTTTCCTTTTCAAGACAACTTTCACAAGAGCGATGAACTCTTATCTCGAATATTGCCATATTGCTGTCTGTTAACTTAAATAACTACTCACCCAGTTCAAAATGAACTCCTCTAACACCATAATGATACAATTTGACCTTTAATATCTCATGATCTATTGTGTCAAACGCTTTTTTCACATCAATGAATACCTGAACTGCATATTCATAATTGTCTATTGCTGTAGAAATGATATGATAATGATAATACTGACACAGGTCTGTAATTCGTAAAGCTGTGCCTGTCCCCCGATTTTAAAAGTGGAATTACTTTTGCTATTTTCATTCTATCTGGGAAAAATACCTGTTCGAAAAGAAAGGATGAAAATATGCCTAAGCGGATGAATTACATATTCAATTGTCTTTTTCACAATAATCATTTCTATCCCATCACTATAAGTTGATGCCTTATTTTTAGATTTTGACACAATGGATCTTATATCGCTGTCATTCACTTCTACAAGAAACATTGACTGCAATATTTGACCTTTTCTATTCCATCCACCTACCATTTGACAATCTCTGTTTTCTTATAGATTTTGCTAGATTAGTTCCTACATTAACAAAAAAGGAATTAAATTCATTAGCCACTTCATTTTCATCCTCACAAATCTCATTATTTTCATTCTTCAAATAGCCTGGAATACTTGTGGACATGGATTATTTCCTAATATCTTGTTCATAATTCTCCATGTGCATTTAATGTCATTTTTGTTTTCCTGTAACACTTTGTTATAATAATCTTTTTGGCCTGTCTAATTATAAATGTCCACTTGTTTTTGTAAATCTTGTATTGCCTTTCATCCTCCTTAGTTCTGAGTTTAATAAAGTCCCCGTAAAGTTTCTTTTTGCATGCGTTTTGCATGCTAACCCTTTGTCACCCTTGGCTTTGTATTTGAACTAAATTTTTGTCTGCATTGAATGATGGCACAGTGTTTATTATACAGTGACAAATATCTTTTCAAAAAAGAATCATAGGCTGCATTTACATAAACTCCTTCCCACTGTTCATTGAGAAGATGTCTATGTATTGCTTCATCAGATCTCACCCTTACATATTTGGTACTAACTTCATTATTCTTGCTCTTTGTTTGACAATCATTTATTGAAAACACTGGTAAATGGTCACTTATGTCATTCTGGCATTATTTGTGCAACATTTATAAAAGTATTATCTATTAAGGTTGCACCTGAGGATGTTACCCTACTGGGCTTGTTAATCAGAGGGTATAGTCCTCTGCTGTATAATGCGTCTGGGTATGTAGAGTTTGTAAAACATACTTCTTGAGAGGCCAGACACTGCCTGTTGCTTTCTATCAGAGGGCGCAAACGCAACATGTCTCTGCAACCCTCCACAGCATCTTGGTTTTGAGAAAGCACATTGTAATTGACCACTTATCACCTAAGCTTGATGTGGTGGACCATCTCAACTCTGAGCCTCAGTGGATTGGCAGAAACACAGAGCAGCCCACTGCTGGTTCTGCTTTAGAACGTCAAACACACTCACTTCAAACACACAGCCAGCAGCACTCTATGAGAAATGGAGATGGAGACAGAGCGAGAAGGAAAGACAGAAAAAGAAAACCAGAAGGAGCAACAGAGACGTCCTGATTCAAAGCAAGCCCCCAAAGTGGAAGCCCGAGGACAAACGACCAATCAGATGAGGATTGCTGTCTAGCCCAGTCACAGTGCATTCCAATAAAAAGCCTCCCCAGACCTAAACAACTTAGCCCCCGAGGTGTACACGATAAATAAGTCAAACACAAAACATGACCTAGATACACAATAGTGTCTTGACTAAGGTCCTGACTGTATCTGGCCTTACTGTGACAAAACCCTAAAAATCTGCATTCAATCTGGGCTAAGTCTCAATTCCAACCTTTAGCTTTTCATCTTTTTGTTTGTCCTGGCTATCCTGGTACAAACAGTGACATGTGTGGGTCTTTGTTCATGTATATTTGTTTATGCATGTGTGTCTGTGAGTTTGGAGGGAGTCCTGTGATTCTGTTGTAGACAAATGGGTTTGTCTGGGCTCAACCCTGAGAGAAGAGCAAGGAACATCTTTGATGGACAAAAAAGGATTTCAGTTAGCATGTATGTGTGTGTGTGTGTGTGTGTGTGTGTGTGTGTGTGCACCTCCACATGGTTTGTGTTGAATGAATGTGTGTTTTTTTGTGGAGAAAGACTTCTTCTGGTCCAGCTTTTGTGCATACACAAGTCTGTGCTTGCCTTTTTAAAGTTTGTGTGCCTGTTTATGTGAATGTGTGTACGCAGTGGTGTCTCCGCCAGTGTGTCCAGAGCTCACATGAGAGTGTGTGGTTGTATATATCCCCTCTTGGCAGTGGTGGTGTAAACTGAGGAGGGTCTTACATGGGCTCTAATCCTGTGCTGAATGTCATCGTACAAGTGTGGCTTTTTTCGCAGGCCTAGATAAGAGAGTGAGGAGGGAGAGGGAGCTCTACTGCACATGTGTTAGTTGTATCTATGTGAGCACAAGTGCATACATGTATGGGAGGGACATCCCATCCTTGTAAAGTAGCCTGACCCATTGGTTCGCTGACAGGGATTATGGTAGTGACATACAGTAAGCTGTGAGGGACAGACAGAGCAGCTACAGCACTAATCTGCTTGTCTGGGCTGATCTAGTGACACACACACACACACACACACACACACACACACACACACACACACACACACACACACACACACACACACACACAGAGAGAGGGGCCATTCTAGCATCCAATTCTAAGGTTTCACTGAAAAACACAACCTGGCTGAAAACACACCACCCAGTCCAACAAGCTGAGCTGTGTTGGACAGACTTTTCCTTTAGGCTGGGGGCTTCTACACTTTTTTCAGTGAGGGGCCCAAATGAGACGTTCATTCTGTAGCCCTAAGACTCAGGGGCTTTAAAACATTTTACTACCCATGTCATATGGGTGCCCTGCAGCAAAGATCCTGTGACCCATTTTGGGATTTGATGCCTAAGTTCAACAAACATTATGCAGGTTTGAATCAGTCTCTGATATAGAATATCAGCAGCTCTTCTGTTGAGGAAAGGTAAGCTTTCATAACTGATTACTCTGAAAGACATCAGTAATAAAAAGAAAGATGTGCTGTTTTGACAAATGACAACACAACACACATCTTTCTTTTTACGAGCTTCCTAGATGTGGATGACCTTCAGGGAAAGTGTTAAGCTAGCGTGAGAAATAAACTGCAGCCCGCTGTTATACGAGGCCTAATTAGTGGTCAGCCCTTAATGTTGAGTGGCAGTCCGAGGGTTGTTGATGTTGTTACAGGAGCTCCGCGATAGCCCAAACTATGAAGCGTCTCCGCTGACTCTGCACGGGATGACTTTCAGTGGGAGGAAACAGGTAAATTCCTGTTAGTTTTCCTCTACAATCCTACATGGAGTGTCCAATAGCAGCTCTGGCATTTCTAGTAGAGGGAAAGAAAATAGTGAAATACCTTCTGCTATTACTTATTAAAATACATTTAGTGTTATTTCTTCGCCACAGCGTTTCCGTGGGTGTCAATCTTGATCAAAAATGTTTGCTTTCTATTAGGTGATTAAGGGGTATGTACAGAGAGTCTGTGTGTATGTGTGTGTGTGTGTGTATGTGTGTGAGAGAGAGAGAGAGAGAGAGAGAGAGAGACAGACAGAGAGATAGAGAGAGAGAGAGAGAGAAATTGTGTATATATATATACAGCAGTGCATGAGCTGAGACATCATAAGCGCTGTATGTTGTAGGGTGTGACACCTCTAAGTCAGTGGTACAATATCAGCAGTGATCAAGTGACACCCATAGTATGTCAGCAGCGTGGAGTTTCTCTCTCTGCCTTGGAGCAGGTATTAACAGCAAAACACAGGGCTTTCCTAAAACCTGAGGCTGTGCTTTTAGTGATTGTTTTTCCCTGTTTGTTCGAAAGAATGAGGCAAGCACAGGAAGTCTTTGGAAAACGACAGCTTTGATGCCAAAAGGTTGTGATTCCCTTTTCTTCTGTCCTCTACTCCCTACATCTTCCTTCACCAGTGCCTCTTTGTGGATGACTCTCTCTTCAAAAAGTAAGCTGTCCTGAACAAGGGATCTGACCTCGTGAGCGTCCCACAGAGAGCTCTCTTGCACAATGATTTTGCTCACACACAACACACAGTCGTTCCCCAGGTGCGAGTTTCTCCTGAGGGAAGGACTTTCCTGCACTCCTATCTCAATAAGCTCACAAAACACCCTCATAATCCTGCCAATCTCACAGTCTGTCTTCTTTTTTTGAATCCACATACCCCCACAACAAGCTCCCAGAGGGATCTCACTGAAATATTTAATCAATGTCATTATTTTCCAAAGTTAACCCCACAGATGGACCACATTGTTTGGATCTGCATTTCTCATTTGACACATCATTTCTCTCCCAAACTTAATGGCAGCCACCAAACTTCTAGATGTATGTGGTAATGGAAGAAGCAATGGAGATAAACTGATAATGAGTAAACCAGAAAAGCTGGAATCACTACTTTATTTGCTGTTATCAAGAAACACCGAGCCAATCGTGTAGCAGTTTGCACTCTTTTGGACAGTGTTGCTCTAAAGAATGCACTCATACAAAACTGACTTGTGTTGAAGTCACCTAAACCATCTCCTTTAATGGATTCACAAGGACAAAAATGATACACAAACACAAAATAATTGGAAAGCAGACGCATAAAGCCTGAGGGCACAGCTGTCCCCATGGTGCACAAGCTTTTAAGAGCGAGGGAGAAAGGGTGAAAAATAGCGACGGCTTGAGGTGTACTGATTTATGACTGAGAGCTGTTTCATTTCTGCACAGAGAGCAAACCAGAGAGGAGTTTACAGACTCAGACTGAATCATGCCTGGCATGTTCAGACAGAGAGGGGGGTGAGGTGATCAGTGGAAGTATTTCATCTCTTCAAAGTACTAAGTTTGGCATGAGTATTCAAATCCACAATCCTGTTTAACTTTTAATTCTAAGATCCCAATTTGATTCTTTATGAGACTTAAATACTTTCTTAAGCACTGACAGGAAAGTCCGTAAATATGCATATGTAACCACATAGATTTTCTCCTCATTATAATTACGCCACTAATCTTTAGCCCTTCATTATTTATTTATTAATTAAGATTTAGAAAAGTCACCCTTAATATTCAAACTGACGGTAGTTCCCAGGATATTAAAGAGTTTAAGTCAATTAACTGGAATAACATGTATTATAATGTACCATGAGCAGAGCACACACAGGCTTAATAATGAGAGAAAGCACGCAAACAGCAAGTTTGGAACTGCAGAAAAAGGCCTTGACGTGAAGCAATATTTTAATCAAAGCCATATGGGTGAATGAAATATTCACAAAAATTTAGGAGCATTCTTAAGATATGTGTGCACTGCATTCAGAGAGAGAGAGAGAGAGAGAGAGCATGTCTCCAAATGTGTAGCTGCAGGGTCGGGGAGATGATATCTTAGTTTTGAAAAGTTGATTAAGAAAAAAGTTTGTGACATCTACACAAGGTAGCCAAACACTGGAACACTGGCTGTTCTCAAAATAAAACACCATGTATAGACTATCCAGCTTAAATCCCACTGTGGAGGTGAGATGATGAAGAATATTTTGTTAACAACAGAAAAATATAATTTTTTGACCATGTTGATCATAAAAGGACTTTTAACTATTGACTTCAACAAAGTAGAACATAATTATAATCATAAAAAGCACTTAAAACCACTGACAGAAGCACAAAACCCCCATAATAATACCAAAATGAACAGTTATCAACCATGGAAAGAAATAGTTTCCTGTTAGAACGATATTCTCTATGCATAGTTTTTATTGCCTTTTCTTGATCCGACAATGTAAGGTCAGAATAGTGTGCTGTACAAAAGGAAAGAGATGCAATGAGGGTATTTGTCTCTCACAGGGAAATGGGTCCTGCTTGACCCAACTTTTAAATTTCAGGATTACATTCACATTTTTACTCAAAGTGCGCCTAAAATTCAATACTCTACCAAACAAAAGTGGAACTAATCTCCACATAAAATGAAATCCTTCAATGATATTAAAATCAAATTCATTTTGAAAGTGCAACTTTAATAACTTTGGAGCATTGGATAGGATGACCTGTGAAAATGTCTGGGTTCATCACCCACTGTGGCTTGTTTTGGTCCCACTTGGGTGGCTTGGATGGGAAAGGGAAGATTCATATTTTCACTACATGTTTAGGCACTTACGAGCAGGGATTTACCTACAATCATAGAAGTCAAATTACAAAACCTAAATATTGGTCTTCACACCTGCACATTTACAGGTTTGTACGAGCATGTGTGTGTGTGGCCATGTCTCTGCGTGTGTAATGAATGTGTTGTGGGTGTGAAAGAGGGAGCTCACTCAGACAAACTGCCTTATGATCCACACATCAAGTGTCTAACTATCCTCTCCTGCACACAACATAAGGAAACCACCAAAAAAATAACATGAACATACTTGCCTTCCTGACAAAATTGCCAATCCGCCCCTCAAACTTCCACCACCTCCTCCCCGTGCGCTGTCTGATGGGCTGAAGAGAAGTCATTGCTCTTGGTTCTGTCTGTCTACAGCTTCCTACACTGACAATAACAAAGGGACTGGACCACAGATCAGAATGATGTAGGGCATTCTGAAGCATCACTAGTCACAGTATAAGTGTAGTACACAAATATTCAACATGATGAAGAAAAAAGGTGTTCCTTAACAGGAATTTATTAAGCACCTGTGAACATTTCCAACATTTTGGTATCCAAAAACTGGAACTCCTTGACTCTTGGACCTGTGTGCCACTCAGACAAAGAATGCTTTTTTTTTTCTTTTTTTTTTTTTTAACTCTCACTTCATAAAGACAGCACCTCAATACATTACCCCTATACAGGTAGAGGTCTCTAGGATTGTCTCAGAATAGACAGAAATAGGCACAACACACAGCTACCCCAGATGTTGTTTCTCAGGTGTTGCTGAGTTTTTGACTTCTCTCCACTCATGCTCAACCTGGTGGAACAACCTTTGACTCTGCAGACTGATGATACTGACAGCTGGCTGAGGGATGGTCTTGGTCAGACGCCTCTACTGACCCTCAGGCTGCGGTTCATTGGTCACCAAAGACATACTGCACTGTGCAGTTACACACATGAGGAGGGACCAACACACACATGCACTAATATTTGCACGCATAAACTCACTGCTGGAACTCTGGGACTTTGGAGATGGGTTCAGTGGAATGCTAACAAGGGTTGTAATGATACCAGAACACTGAACTTTGAAACAATACAAGTAAAACCCAACAATATCAACACCTGCTTTTCTACCAAGAGAACAAAAACAAACTTGTGGGTACCCACACAGTCAACTTTGTTATATTTGATTTCCAACTTGCACATTGTGCTGGCACACAAATAGTGATGAAATATACATAGCAAATAACAAAATAAACTTTTCTTTAAATTATCATCATGATTAACCAAAATGTAAAAAAAAAAAAACCTTCAATCTTTCTCTGTGCAATCTTTTGACATTTCTATAACACCTAGGAAAAATTCGAAGTGTGTGTTCTATAATATTTGGATTCACTTTCAACAGAATCCTATCCAGCCTACAAGTTTTAACAAAAAACTTTATAATAAGTGGACATAGTGTCCATGACATTACTTATTTGTTCCTTACATGGAGTTTTGAAGCTTATCGCCGATGGAGGCCATATTGGGAAGGCTGAACCCAGCTTTGTTCAAGTTTGGATAAGGTAAAGAGGAATACTTTTAACACCTTTGCAGACAGTTAAGTCTGCAAAAGTGTGTGCCGATTGAGAAATGAGCTATTCACACCCTGAGTTGTTTTTTTAAACTAAGGTGTAAACAATTACATATATATATATATATATATATATATATATATATATATATATATATATATATATATATATATATATATATATATATATATATATATATATATATATATATATATATTACCACACACATGCACACACACACAGAGGGAGAGAGAGAGAGAGAGAAATGTGCAGGCATATTCACATGCATACACAAACATATTTCTGTCCCCACTTGGAAAGCCTCTCAGCTTCTTTTTGCTTCATTCAGTACAAATAACTTCACGGTGGGATAAAAGCCTGTTTCCAGAAAACCTCTTCCCCCACTTTACTTTACTCCTTTGGCCCCATGTTCTCCTTCACTTTCTCCTCCAATCCCCTTTCTCTTGAGCTCCTTGTCCAAAAGGACATTCTTATTTCATTAGGAGGGGTCTGGGAGGCCAAGAGGGTAAACAAATCCTCTGTAATCAACAGCAGGACAAACACAGCTCACGAGCCAATCAGAGCCCAGTGTCCTTTTAGACAAAACCATAGCTAACCAACATAAATCTACACCTGGATACTGAGAAATTTGGAACGTGCCAACTCAAACTCAGCACTTTGGTTTGTGTGGAATTCAAAATGTAGCTTTAAACTTGCAGTCAAGGTTGGCCATAAGAATCACCAATCAAAGCTAGCATACGGGCCTCTGCACACATGAGAGACACACGTGCGCGCAGATCCTCGGCTATTTGTCTATCGGTGCTGTCATCTCTGTTTGCTCATATTAGAGAAGGCTCACTCAGGGACAGGATATGAGGATTAGGTCTGGCCTTATTGCGCTGTTGCTACACACCGCTAAATGGCTCCCATCTGTTCTCACATAGAGGATGGCTAATACATGTTAGCTGTGCTCCCATTGTGCACTGCCAGAATAACAGCAGTGGATAGATGAGCAGCACTGATACCACTAGCCACAACACCACTCTGCGCTAAAGGCTAATGTGCTGGGCTTATTCTATTAGATTGGGATAAGGAGCACTAACACACTTTAACATGGACACACACATGGATACACACACCACTGGGATATCTGATTGGAGATACTGAAACAGTAAGCTAGTGACCGGCCCAGCTGGAGGTTTACCTTGAAGGAATACATGTTTAGATGGAAGGGTGGGGGGTGGGGTAAAATCTGTGGAAAGGTGGAAAGAACAAGAGTGATGGAAAAAAGATGGAGCGATGGAAAGAAAGGGAGAAATGGAAAGAGAGGGGGCAGTGTGGTCTGTTTCATTACGGTGAATCCTGACACTGCTGCATTCTCTGCACACATGGACTGGATTATAAGCTATGTGGGCTGCTCCGGCACTGTATAGCTCAGCAACGCTTTCTTGCACACTCATACACATCAGCTTGCAAATACACGCATAAACACAACATAGCTAAACACAGTAAGGCTTTGCACCAAGGAAGACAAACCATTTGCTCACGTACAATCTATAGGACTCTTAATCCCAAAAGCAGCAATGAGGCAAAGTGCACAACTACTAAGTCATTGAGGTTAGAGACAGAATCTGCTTGTGATGGTCCACCTGTGGATTACTGGAGGAAAAGAATGAGATTCATTGGAAACTATGAGTGTACCCCGCTGCCCTGGTTTTCTCTTTGGTTCCCACATTAATGCACATAACCCCCCTTTTCTATCTCGCGCCTCTTACATGGACATTTACAAATCTTTCTTTGTCTCTGTTACTGTTTGTTTTACGCACAGATGTATTGGCTCCGAGCAAACCATAACCCTCTTTGCACAGAGCTCTTTCTGCACGTCTGCGTTCAAAGGCATCCTGAGTCCATGGGGGGGCTGTGATATAAAACTCCAAAAACAGGAATTATCCTTTATGGCTCTGCATTCTTCACTTTATGCTTTTTCAGCTTGCAGCATTAAAAAAAAAAGAAGAAAACTCCATGACTGTTCTGTGTTGTATCGTAATTAACTACCCCACACACTGGCACACAACAGGGTGGGGTATTGCGGTAAAACTTTACTGTGACTGAAAAAGAAAAAAAAAACGGAGCGCAGAGAGACAGACTAGTACATCTCTGGTTTTTCTCACTGTGTCGTTTTTATCACCTTTGGGCCCTGGTACGCATGCTTTAGGCTGCTGGGTGTGTATAAGCTTAATACCGCACAGTTACCTATAAGGCTACAGCGTGCACACACTACACACCACAAAACCAGCACATGAGCACTTCACAAAAAAGCAGCCATAAACCCTTGAATAAACTGATACTCTTTAGTTGACTGAAATTCATAAGCAGTGGGAAAAGGAGCCGGGTTCTATTACACTCTCTTCTGTCAGAGTTGGGTAATAGTGTGGTTATAGTGGTACCATCAATGTTCCCAGCTAATGGTTACTCGATCCCACTGAGACTGCCTTTTTGTGTAGAAGATCATTAACAATCATGAGGAGATAAATACTGCTACAGCATGACAAGAGTATATTAACTCAAGAATTAATGAGCAGAATAATTATAAAGTGCAGGAGAAACTCACTGTGGTCAAATGGATGCAGTTGGTGATCATCATGCCCATATTCCCTCCTCATCATCCTACAAGAAAAGATATTGAAAATAAAAAAAGCATCAGTAACATCCATTATTAGCAGGTTATGTTATATATTTGATTGTGATAGGTAAAAACTCCATTACAATGATGAACATATCTCAACAGCAAATGCAAGCCAGAGTTTGGCACATTTCACCTCTGTCTGCTGACATGGTGGCAAAAATGTTCATCTCTCGGGCTGGTCTCATAAGATAACACCCCTCCCCTACATCAGGTTTCTAATTTTCACTATATACTATCCCTTACTCAATTAGTTTATATCCTGGTTTTATGCCAAATCTACATGTATGGGGCAGCTTCCCTCAGTAGTTTCCCTTAACAAACCATGGCCCAGTGGTTAAGTCTTTACAAGTCTCATTGACTAATCTTACAGTGCTCTTAACCCCCAGTGGCTTTTAATCAAAACAATCCTGTTCATGTTCCTCATTTAGAAAACCACCCCATGATATCATGAAATGCTTTTCCTCAGAGTGATTGTTAGGTGTTCCTTAAGGCTGAAACTGTGCAGGCTAGAGTCCTGCTAACAGGAAAGCTAATTCACTCAGACACTAACATTACAAAAGTTAGCATGAGCTTGCAGCCAAGCCCTTGTCTGCATAATGCTAAACTAAGGGAGAGTCCACACTAACGCTACACAAGAGCTAAAAGGCACAAGGGGCTTTGGCTTTGGTCCACAGTGGCTTTAGTTGGCCTGAGTGGTTGTGACAGGCTCAGTAAACTCAGTAGGCTACACCTAAGCAGCTAAGCTATAGATATAATGGCTTTTCAGTGGAACTTGCTATATGCTAAATGCTAATGTGCAGTGAATGGCTGTGACAGGCCCTGTAAACAGAGCCAGACCTTTAACCACTCATTCTGCCAGGTTATACATACACACACAAGTGCACTCACAAACAGAAAAACACACACACACAGGCCAAATACCATGTGCTACATGTAATAAACATGAAACAGGCAGCATTTTAAGTCCTAGAGAAAAAGAACAACAACCCAGAATAAAAGTTTTTATAATTCTGCCTCTGATAAACACTTTATGGCTGTTTTCTATTTCCCTCTCAGGCTCCTGCCAAGTATCTTGCAGTGATGCTGGTATGGCTAAACGAGAACAACATGAACACAACATGCTCGTCAAACTGCACACACTCCACGCTGAGACAACAACCTGGGGTGCATCCAGAAAGAACAGATCCACTTCCTGTTCTTGTCTGTTTTGATTATTTGTACCTGTCCAAGTCCATCACAGATAAAGCGGACAGCAGGTAATATGGTTTGAGGATAAGTTTAGGTTTAGGATGAACCCTCTAACTGTAGTAATAACTCTGAATGACGTGTGGTTTGGCTCCATGGAAAACCTTGAGTGATTTCTTGTGTTTGTATGTTCACTATTCCAGTGCATGCAAATATTCTCATGTGTGTCCACGTTGCAAGTCTTGTGAGCATGCAATGTGAATGTTTTTTTCATAGAGGAAATGCAAATAAAAAGAAATGCATTTATGGTTACTGTAAGTTATTTATAGCACTAGCTGTATCTTGAAAAAGCACCGTGGTCTCCAGGGTGAGCATGCAGAACCTCCTTGTCATCATTATCATCATCAATCATCCTGCTAGTGGCGCTCCTGGGCCCGGCAATAAACCCAACCACTGGCCGGACCGCACTTGTGTATTACATTTTAGATTAGAAAGATGGAGGGGGTGAAGCAAATGCAAGAAGTCTGGAGGTAAAAGACAAGGAGGTTAAGGAAAAAAAGAATTTGCCAAAAAAATCACTGAGAAAAAGAGATGATTTTTGATGGTCATGACGTGTGAAATTGAGAGAAAATTCAAAAGAGGGAGATAAAAGAAGATAGGAAATCGTGTTTGGAAGGAAAACAGTGTCACACCACAACCAGGAGTCAGTCACATCCACATAAACACACACAGACAAACACAGTCACGGACTCACAAGCAAACTGTGGAGGCCTTATCTTGACCTCTGGCCAACTTCCCCATAAGGTCAAAGATCAGACATGAGGAAAGCCACAAGGTGACTGGCTAACCTCTGTCAACAGGGTCAGCTGTTGTTGAAATGTGTGGCTTGACATGAAGAGAGGGGAGACAACTTAAACTACACTGTGAAAATGAAAAAAATTGTGTGAACTCAAAATTTCAATTTTTTTTTTGAGTTTTGAGGCCAACTAAAATTTTTTACATTTGAACCAACTTAAAAGTTTTTGTTGAGATAACTTAAAATTTTGAGTTCTACATAAGAATTCTGAAAAGTAAACATAACCACAAACTATTGTTTGTTCAGAATAAGGGGTTCCCGTTTTTAATGTCTTTTACCTGCCCACATATCCATAACACACAAAGTAACCAACACATGATTAGTCCGTAAACTTTAGTTTCAATACAATACTCAAACAAAAACATTCACCTTAATGATGATTAAACCCACACAGGACAGGAGAACAGGAGAGATGGTGGCACATGTGGAAAAACTGACATGTGTAGATGAAGACCCGTGGAGATTTGAGTTGGAGATCCTGTTCTTTGCAGAATACTCAAAGAATTAAGTTATAGCCTCAAACTTATAATTTGAAGTTTTGCCAACTTAACATATGAAATGAGACCAACTTCACACAACAAGCTTAATATAAGTAGCTGAGAGAACTACTATGAAGTAGTTTGCAACGTAACAACGTTTTTTGTTCAGAAAATTATTTTCAGGCCAACAATTTTAAGTTTTCTTTTTTACAGTGTACAAATACAAATCAGTTTGGCTGAAGGGTGTAATTTCTTCCTCTCTTGGTCATCTTATCTAAATGTATACAATTTAAAAATGTACAGTGTTTTAGGCATCCTCTTCTGATTACTGATGTGAAGTGCTTCTTTTTTTAATTTTACCTCCTTTTAAATCTTATTTCATTTTCCTTTTCCAAGTAATACTGTATTCACAGTGCGAGCTTTTACAGTTCCCTTTTATAGGCATAAAAAAGAACTTTAATAGAAAGTATAATTTGGCCAAATGGCCCAGATTTATGAGTTATTTTGTTATTCCCCACATTCTTAACAAGATTTCCAAGCAACCCTCATAACACTGTCTCTTGCAAAGCCTTTTCTGCCCAACTTGAGAAACTGAAATATCGTTTTTAGAAGCTACTGTTTCACATGTCAAACACTATAAACACTGCTGCAGTAAAAGGGTGCTGGATAGCCATTGTGAAGGAAAGATATTTATAAGAGTAGAGTAATGTGTGATACTAAAATGTGAGCCCCTGCAGATCACTGCATAACATAAGGCCTACCATGTCTGAAGTATTCTACCATACAATAAAACAATGCAGAGACTTGATGGATTTACAATATTATTCTAACTAGAAAAACACAACAGCATAACCTAAACTACACAGCAAGAATTTAAAAAAGGTCCTTGTGGGATTATGCTGTGGTTTTAAGGGTTAAGATATGTAGCATGAAATTTGCTTCACCACTCTTAAGTTTCATGCACTAAAACAAATGCCACAGAAATCTTCAAAATTAGATGTAGATTCATTCTGTAGCTGAAGAGGATGCACATGTTCACATAAATAAGCCGTACTGTAATATATAACTCAAGTGTGACATGGGATTGTGGGTGAAATGTGTGCATATGGATGTCAATCATCCCCAGACCTTCGCATTCTTCTAGGGATCAAAAATAGTCTTTCTACAGGCGTGAAGGTTAACATAATATTAAAACCAGCTATTCTGCCCTCTTACATTTTGCCGAGGTATGTGTGGAGTGGTGCGTGGATATGCCTGAGTACCTGTATGCATGAAAATGTGTTGGCACAATATAAAGGAAAGGGGATCCCCATTTATGTTTAGTCAACAGTTTTAGAAGCATGTATGAAGTCTAGAAACATGTATAGTGCATATCAGATAGACCAGATGTTGAAATTGTGACACAAGGGGAAACCCGCTGGATATTCATCTTTAACCCACATACACATATAAACACTGTCTTTACAGCTTGGAATCCCCCATTACAACAAAAGTTTTGATGAGTTTATTTTGCAATCAAATGACAACAAGCTTTCATCAGCTAATGGAAAGACAGTGAAATCATCCCTGTTTTTCTTTGCAGATCGCTATCTCTGGTTTATGATATCATCTAGGTACATAATACCAACAGAATCTCAGGTGTGTAGCTTTAAGAGCATCACACACTCATACAAGCACACGCAATACACTTTTTGCACTTCTCGCTGAACACAACAACAGTTTGTTCTTTTTCAGCTGTCTTCACACAGACACATTAAGTTTGTCCTCGGGGCAGTCTGGATATGATACTCAGACAGAAAGAAGTAGCTCATATGAGAGATGAATGATATATAAACTAATCTCACACACAAATCCCATCGATCAAAAACACTCATTTGGCAGATTTCCCCCTCAGGCTCCTTATCTCGATGATATGAATAACTCTAACTTGGCAGGAAGTAATGGAGTTGAAGGAGAAGAGACAGAGGAGAAGCGAGAGGGGGAATTTTATGCTGCTGAGTACAACCACAACTGGCTGGCGGTGGATGTGATAGATATGAAATTGGATCAACTTTAAAAGCTTGAAGAGGAGAGGCTGCAACATACAAACATGTGTAAACCAGCCCAGGCGTGAAACTAGACTGGGAGGGTGAGTGTCTGTCCATGTGAGCGAATACACGTCTGTACTGACCTGGTCCATTGGGGGCCGGTGGTTGGCATGGGGGGGGCCTCTCGGCAGGCTACGGTGGTGCATGTTTGCTGGATGCAAGTGGTGCGAGTGATGAGGGTGGTGTTGGGGATGGATGTGATCTTCCTCATAGTTGTCTGCTATCAGCTTCATCCTGCTTTGAGTCTGTAAAAAAAAAAAAAAAACAGTAAATTTATAACACCTAATTATGACACATGTACATCAGGCCACACTGCTTATTTGTTACTTGAAAATGTTATTGAGGTCTTAGAATGATTAGACTGAGGAATTCTTGGATGAGGGGGAGGCATGTTGAAAGGCGTCAAAGATGATAAAAGCAGTGCTGCTAACAGCTCTTGACAGGTCATAAATTGGGTGAGTTGGAGTGCCTGATGAAAATATTGTAAGTCTGTCAAATGTCATCCAAATTGAAGATTATCTTTTAATTGGATTAGAAGAATTCTGGTAAGAACAGTTAGTGAGTGTTTTTTGTAGCTCACGGCTATAGGCGTTCTGGCCCGGGTGTAGCAACCTCATTTTTGGATGTCATTGATTAAAATTACACTCAAATATGTTTCTTACTGCGTGTCTGTAAATAGGTAAGTAAAGACTATGTGTTCTTTGTTTCTGTGTGCTCAACTGTGAGTGTTTGCTGTCATTCTGCCAACATCATTCTCTTGGATAGAGATAACAGCCTGGGCTGAATAACGTTAACAATCAGGCTAACTCCGGTGAGGCCTCCTGTCTTTGAGATAGACAGAGACAGAGTGGGTGCAGATACATTGACAGGCGCAGCTTTATTCCCTTAGCTGCAGATACTTCCCCTGAGGAAGGCCATGACTGCAGAGTGGGAGGTGGGATTATGTACGGGATGAAGATGATTCGGAGGAAAGATATGCACACATTTCTCCTGTAAAACCTAGCAGCCTTCCTTGTTTAAATAAGAGACATCCATGGCAGGAAGAGAGAAAAAAAACAGCTGAGTCAGTTAAGGGAGATGGTGTTACAGTAGTCCGTAGCCTCAGGACACCACTGCTGAGATAAGGAACTGAGGCCTAATGAGTGAGGAAACGAGCTAGTCAGGATCACAGGAGAGGATGTGGCTGGTATTAAAGAGGTTAGCAATTAGCTTAAATTGGAGAAGAGCCGCTTAGATAAGGTGAGAACATTGACACCCTGGTGAGAGGGACGAAGATAAAGATGATGAGTGAGGGATGGGGGAGGGCTCAGACAGACACAGAACCAGTGGTTAAAGCTGTTAAAGGATAGGTAGAGGTGTACGGCCTTCCTTGACCTCAGGTGTTGACACTAGCAGGTGTGACTAGGTGGGGCTAGCTCCAATGCAACAGTTACAGACTTGACACCTGTCATTGAAGCGGGACAATTACTATCATACAGCAAGCAGCTGATGAAACTACTGTGCCGCTTCATGCTCTTGTTGCTTTCACACAGACTCTTTCCCAATGATTAATACGTTGTTTCATTTACTAAGAGAAAATGTTTTTAAAACTAATTTTTCACTAAGGGTCAAAAACGCTAATGTGTATTAAGTCCTTGCTGCTTATCAAACAAGAACCACATTACGAGTTCCTGTTCATGTAATTATGACCATATTTTGACAGATTACAAGCTCGCCCTTCCAGAATTCATTGCATGTGTGTGAATGCATATGAACATAGTTAATATTTAATGATCTGAGACACAAACATAAATGAACAAAGTGATGAATTGCCCTTGGAAGAGGCAGATTGTGTGGTCAGGAGAGTGCAGATGTGACTATCTGGTTTATGCAAACAGATACGCACACACACACACACATACAAATATCTCTCTTTTAATAGCCTGTGTGCATGTGTAAAGACAGTGAGTGCATATAAAATGTCTGTGTGGTGGAATGTGTGTTTTAATTTGTGTTAATTAGGGGTTTTACAGAGTAAACAGCTAGATAATAGCCTCCAGGCCTGCTTGTAGATCAAGCAGCCTGGGGAAGAGACAGGTGGCACTACTGGGGGAGGAGAGGAAAGGGAGGAGAGGAGAGAACAGAGGGGAGACAAGAGGAGATTGAGGGGTCTGTGCATGTGTATAAAAGTGCAGCTGCTGGTGTAAACACAGCAGTGAAGATCCCGCTGCTGTGCTCTCAGCTGGATCCCAAACCTCAATGCAAACCGTCTGTAAATCACAAGCCTGTCCTGATTAGAGCGGAGCTGTTTTAACACACATGGACGCAGGAGGCTGACAAGGAAGGCCTTAAACAAACAGGCAACCAGTGAAAGGCTCCAAGCATTTTACAACACTTTTGCGTTCTCCTTTTTATAAGGTCTGTTGTATGTGTTTGTGAAACACTGGCATGCTCTTTCAGTAACATGGAAAAACACAGTGACCCCGTTCTAACACATGAAACTCTATATGGCACACTTTTGAGAACACTGAATCCAACTAATAGATATGTACAAAGAGGATGGATGCACAAGCGTGTTCAAAAAAAGAGAGAGAGTAGAGAAAATGGCACACCACTGAAGAGTCAAGATTCATCTTTTGTTGCCTTCAAAGCAGCAGACATGCTTGGTCATCTATCACTGTGAAGTTACAAGTCGAAGAATTCCCATGTGGGAACACATTTTTTTCATTTGTTTTCAGAAGTCTAAACACTACACATCATTTGCATGTTTGTGGTCATATTTTTGTATATGTTTGTCTGGGTCTAAGGAGGCCAACATCACCAAAGGGAAAAAAACTGTCTGAGAAAGGAAAGTTTCTCAAAGTCTGTCGGTTTAATATGTGCACACGCGCGACCTTCTAAAAGAGATGTGGAGAGGTCACACAGGGCACTGCTATCTGTAAATCTATCTGCTGTCTACAGATCAGCTTTCTCCTATGAGACTCTGACTCCCATAATTCTTTGGCATTTCCTGGTCCGTTTCCTTCCGCTGCTGGCTGTTGAAGACTTGAGGAGGGCAACCTATCCTGATATGTGTGTCAATGGGTCAGAAGACAGGGAGTCAGTGTGTCATGTTGGACAACATAATCCCCAGGGAGCTCAGTCTGTGGAATGGAGGGAACCCAAGCACTGCACAAGTTTCCTTATATGTACCTCAGACCTTTGTTATATCAAAGGATGCCTCACATTCTTAGGGTCCTATAGCACCAGCTGATATAAACTACCACGTAGCAGCAGTTATTTAGTGGATTTCTCTGCATGTGATTTTTTTTCAAATGCAGGCATGCATGTAATACAAAGAAGAGGCAGGAAAAGACATCAGGCCCTCCTCTTTTCCTCGTTTTTTTTCCACTCTGCTGCAGCTCGCCTAGAGGCCACATCGCTGCAATTATAGCTCATCACATCATCAGGTGGACTGTAACTGCTGCTGACCCAACGGGGAAAACATGACGCATCCAATGGCGATAAACAGATAATAGGTTTTCCTTTAAATTCCTCCAATGGAATTGTACCCCCTAGGAACTATTTACTGTTTACGAGACACGAACAAACATAGGACTGCACTAAAATGCACACCCAGCCACTGCATCTGTTGACTTTTAAATGTTTCCCAGAAGCCCATGTGACTCAGGAGACTGTATACGCGGACTCCCTGCTGCTCCCTCATTATCGTTAGCGTTCATGTTAGCTCAGTCACTGATGTGGTCTGACCAGACCTTAATGACCCGCATACCTTCATCAGCCTTAGGTTATGTTGAAAGCAGGGAAAAGATGGGAAAAAGTCATGTGTGTGTGCTGAATCGTGTGTGCTGGGGTTTGTCTGTTTGACCAGAACTTATAAGACAGACAAGTCCGCCAGTGACTCACCAAAGATGCCCACCTACATCTGCTGTGACTTGAGTGCATCAGAGAACTCTGATTACAACATAACCATTACGAGGCTGGCTCAGCTCTTCTGTTTATGTGCATGGATTTGTAATCAAAGCTTCTGCTTGACTGCTTTGGCTAAAGATGACTGAAGCACTAAGTATGGTTTGGGGCGGGGATGTCTGCCCTGTTAACTACCGGGAATTATTAACCTCTATTTGTTCCTGGTTTTAAGGTTCAAAAAGTCTGCGCATGAGGCTGTTTAAGTACAGGAGAGGCAGCAGGTTTGAGTTTAAACTCCTGCTTTGACTCACAAAGCTCAAATCTGTCCTTAACTTTGACCACAAGGCCAGGCTCCTTTTGATTAATGAGCTGGCTGGTCAACCTCTTAGATCAGATGAGCTGCAAACTTCACTGGTGTTTATATTCACATATGAAAGGCTTTGTGGGTCATGTGCGGTGGGTGTACCTGCTGTTTGAGCTGGTGCATTAGCCTGTCCTTCTCCCTCTTCAGAGCGATCACTTCCTCCTGGGCTTTCTTCCTATGGGAGGAGGACAACTCCAACAGGGCGATGTTAGCATCCTTCTCACTGATAGCTGCCAGTAAAGCTTGCTGCCTGAAGGAAGAAGAGGAAGGGATGTGAACATGGGATTATGAAATGTTAGGTAAAAAAATAAAATAGAATAAAAAAAAAAAATCAGTTTATTCTGCAAAAAAAAGTGTGTGAGGTCTTTTTATGGTCAGAAAATAAACAGGTGAACAGCTGAAAGGCGCAGCACCCACACACAGCTGTGGGCCCTTGTACGTATACAGATACCACAGCCCTCAGACATCCCAGAGGTTCTTGGATGCAGACAGGGATTCCACAGAAAAGGAGCAGACATCTTTGAAGTGGTGTGTAAGCGCTGTATTAGTGGTATCTCAGTGTGACTCATGGACGTGTAATCGTATAATAAAGAAGGCTGAGGAGGATATGACATCTTTCCTTTGTCATTGACTGTTACCACAGTGTGTATTCATGTGTCTGTGAGTGTGTGCGTGGAAAGGGGGAGTTGACAAATGACTGTTTACAGGTGAGAAGGTAACATACCGGCCAACGTCATAGTGCACAAAAACCAGGAGTGCATATTTACACCCGCAGAGCTGAAGAGAATGACTTGTAAAACCCTTTGAATTTTTAAAGCGGACTGATGATGACTTTCCTCGTCATCCAACAGGATGTCGTAAACCCGGAGATGTTGCAAACACACAATTTATCCACCCACTCCGGTAAACACACTCAAGGACACAAACTTTTTTTTTTGCCTCGCTGTCCAGGTGCATACACCCCCCTTCACTTTAGCCACTGATCCTAAGAGACACCATAAAGAAAGGACATTTAACAGAACGTTGTAACAGAACATTTGCCTTTACAGAAAAATATAACTGAAAATGTTTTTGTCTCCAAAAACATTCAAGATTCAAAGATTTTTATTGTCAATTTTCAATACATACAAAGACATTCAGAGAAATTGAAATACTGCTCCTCTCCTCTGACAGTATGGATTAAAAATTTAAGTAAAGTTAAGTAAAAATTTAAATGATTTAGAAATTTAAATGTGAAAATATAAGGAAGTAAAGTAAAAGAAAAGAAACAAGAAAACAACCTATAGACACAGATCAGGTTGTGCAGTGTCGTTACAGCCTAAGATATAAAATGTTCATTGACAGTTGTGCAAACAGATTGAAGACAAGTATTTTTTGTGCGAAAACAGCCGAGAGAAGAAAGAAAAAGCTCATCTATAAGAATATTGCATCAGTTTGAACCTGTCCTACTGGTATATAGTCACTAAAAGGTGGTTTAAGTTGAATAAACACAACACAGCTGAGCTCTAGACTCCTAAATCGCATTGGAAATTAGGGCAATGGACCAGAATGGTAAGGTAATGTGTGGGTTTGTGTGAGGTGAGGGTAAGAGGAAGAGGAGGGAGGGTGAATTCAAAATACACTTTGGACTCAATTAGAAATTGACCTGCATTGGAGTGTTTTTATTCCATGATTTAAGTCCCTGCAGAAATAACTCAATTGCGAAAATAAACATGCTGAACTCAGAAATAAAGTCCTGCTGGCCTGGGACTTCACATTTTGGTGTTTTTAGTACAATTATCTGCATGCCGCATCTGGATTCTGGATTCTCCCATTCAAGGCCGTTAATAGGCCTGTGTGTGCTAGCATGACGTGCGTGTACTTCTGTGCGCATGCACACGGGTTCTGACAGGGATCGGAGCAGCTAATCACACCATTAATCACAGAGCAGGACCAACATGACACTTTTCGTCTCCCCACACCTTCACTGTTATTCCTTTTAACGCTCACTGTAATGGGAACACAGACACACACACAAGCACACACAACCCACACAGACCCATATTGGATTTGTACCAGAGCAAGTGCTGAAGACTGGCTTATTCTGCTTGACCTGGCAATCCACGCTGCAGAACCAGGAAAGGAATTCTGTAAGTTTAAGCATCAGTTTATCCAAAGTAAAGAAAAAGTTCCCAGAGAGAAATTGCAGACCAGTTATATATGCATAGTCAAAGCTCATGATGAGATTTTGTATATAAGAGCATGGTACATCCCAGATTCATTGATGTATTTTTTGGCAGAGTAAAAAAAGAATGAGGAGGTGATGCACAAAGTCAAATATGGACCAGGAGTACAGCACAATATGTTACTGCTCACAAACAGACAGACTGTAGTGTTCACTAACTTGTAAGTCTTCTGCACAAAAAATAGTCCCAGTATGACTTCATCTGAAGATTTTTGTCTGTTAGGTCTGTGTGCAACTTTGAATACACTCTGAATTTGTACACCAAGCTGAAACATGATATGATTTGATCAGGGATTACATTGTTAGTACCTTCACAATCTCAGTTGGTGATGTATTTGAAGAAGTGCTTGAACAGGAAAAATAAAGCAAAGAGGGACAAAAGGTTAGGAGGTTGAGGGCATTAACCCCCACCCACGTTTTAAGTGGGGGTTTATCTAATCTGTGAATTTATCTGAAAAAGCCAAACAAAGATCCATCTCTCTGTCTGACAACCAGTGAATCGCTTAATCAGAGCTTGCAATTCTCCCATTTATCAAGTTGCCTCTGCTGACTAAAAGTAATGAAAGACATGGTTGAGATATTGAGATAACAATAGTATACACTTTATGTTTAGGTCGGCATCAGAAAAGCAAATGAAAGCAGACTGACATTTTAGAAATCAGACCTCTTTAGATGTTCCTGAAAAGTAATAACCGTCTGTTTTGATACAACAACATGTGCTGCTGTCTTTGAAGACATTCCCTCACACTGGTTCAGACTTCTTAAATTTAAATTTATGTACTGATCCAGTGACCATGTGAGCCCAACTGAACTACACCTCTGAACCAAAGTGGCTGCCATGCCTTGATGCAGGCTAAATCACTCCCAGGCTCTGAATTAACACAGCAGATTGTTGTACTGTCTCCCCGTGGGTGCTCTCTGAGTGGTACTGCAGGATTCTGCTGAGTGATGCCTTCCTAAAACAATATAAAAGGGACATTATTATGATTAGCCAGCCTGTAAACTTTGTCTCCCACATCCTCAATCAGGGACTTCGTGTGCTTAGTGTGTGTGTTTCTGCCTGTGTGCTGTGCTGATTAGTATTGCTCGCAGCCTTTGAACCTGAATCACAGTGGAGTATTTAATCACATCTAAATTGAGCGGTTATTTGGCCTTAGTTGCAGAGCACACTTGCAAGGAACATGAATCTAGCAGACAGGATTCATCTATCAGACACACACACTCAAACACACACACAAAGACAAACACTTGCACTGTATCTGCAGGCTGATCCCGAGCGGGTGAACCCTCTCTTTCTTTCCTCCCCTCTTGTCTGACTCCTAGTTTAACTTAGGCTTGTCCTGAAAAGACAAAGGATTGTCTTTATTTCCCTTCCAATTGAAAGGGTGACAATGAGATGCATTCATAAAAAAAGAAAAACGCAATTAATCTTCATAAATGTCTGACCCTGTGCACTGAGAAGTCACAAGGCATTCCAATAAAAGGACAAATAAATCCCACAATAGCATCTCCTTGCACTGACTACTTTTTCTTGCAAGGTAAACATGATAAACATCTAAACAACTGTATGTTTCAGTATACCTCTGAAAATAGACTTCATATACCACAGAGTTGCATTATGAATGCATAAAGGCTCTGTAAAGAAGAATGGCCTGACATCTTATTTATAAGGGGTGAAATTCTCAGCTCCACTACAACATGTGATTTCAATCTTGCCTTCATGGTCCATGGGACATATTGAGACATTTGGATCTGCAGAGGTGGGAGATGGATGGCTAAAGTACATGACCATGCGATGAGAGGTGAGAGGGAAAGGAGGGAGGGGTAGGAGGTCAGCGGAGATGATATGGAAAGAAAAAAAGGAATGCAAAGCGGGGAACAAGAGAAGGGTGAGGAGACGTGCAGCGGAAGGAGATAATTTAGGACAAAGGGATGAAAAATGAGGAGAGAGGACTTTGATGAAGACATCTCTGAGGTAGGGCTGTTGTCGAAGGACTGCGGGGAAGTCACAGGCAGATGAGAAACTGGCTGGTCACTCAGCTTTCTGGGTGACAAAAGGTCAGCGTGAGGTCGGTGCGCATGAACACACATGCGCACATTAGCACAAAACATATTTAAAAAGAAGAGAAGAGGGCAGGCGGAGGAGCAAACATAAAAACACCAAGTTAAAAAAAAAATGATGGCAAGAGATGAAGGCAATAGAAGAGCAGAGAGCATGTGTTTGACAAGAGTGACTGCCACCTGTGCTGAATGAGAGCAAAAAAAGGGGAAAAGGAGAGGAGGCGGAAGGGAAGAAAGGAGCAAAGGTAGAGATTTAAGAGTCCCAGCCTACCCTAAATCAGCTCCACGCACTCCATGTTGTTATTCCTTGGCGTCATGCTTGAGAGATGTGTGTTTATAATTTGTGTTATGACTTACTTGAAATTATGAGTGTGGAGAGTCAGGGGGACAGAAACAGATGCGTCTGTGTGATGCCCGAGGGAACCATCAATAGTGTCTGCCCCTGAGTGCAGTGTGTAAATGTGTGCGTGCACACATTTGAGCTCTCATGTCCTCATGTGCATGTGTGATGTATTTTGTTAGAAGGAACATGGGGAGCCTACTAATATCTGTTCCCAGGACATCCATTATAAGATCCTCTAGCTTGTGATCATGCTTATCCACCACTTAACCATCCGGCTCTGCAGAAACATTCCTCAGGAATTTTATGGCTGTTCCTTGATTGTGAGTGTGTGTGAAGGTGTGGCACAAGGCCGGGGGCCCCTGCCTAGGCAGCAGTGGAGGCCTGTGGTGAGAGCAAGCAGAGGACATGAGAATGGGGCATGGCTGTGTGACACCATTATTTATGACCTTGGAACACAGTGTTATTTACAGCTGAGGAGGTAGGGAAAATGTCCATTTTCAACATAACACACACTCTCTGGCTTCTTTTAAGAAGATTTTTGCAAAGCCAGTAAGATTGGTAAATCTACCTTTTTGACTTCTGATGTTGGTTAAATTTATCTTTTTGAGTTCAAAGTTTTAGCAGCCAAAGGTAGGATTAGTGATATGCTAACCTGTAGCAGCTAGCCTGAAGCACAAGCCAGATGCACACATAATCCACTTCCTTTTGTATGCTTGCCTGGATTAAATCCTTTAATTGTCTTAATCTAAAAAGCAAGATCTATGCATACACGCCACAAATAAAGTTCAAATATCTGAATTTTTATAAACCCATGTCAACTCTAATACTTCTCTTGAGCTGCTACACAAGACAGTATATGCTAATCCTTAGTTTTAAGCAAGTATGACAAACTTTACATGCTAACCATGAGCTGTGCTTCCCAAGAAAATCCAAGACAGCAGATGGTTCTTTTAGAACTGGTCCAGGTTGTGTGTGTGTTTTCACTTCACTAATAAAATATACAACCCACTTACTCTGCTCACCCCCACTCCCACACTAGTGGTCTGACTGGGGAAAGGAGGAGTGAAGGGGGGTGGGGGGTGTAATTGAAAGAGTATGTATCAGTTTTACAGCAACAAGAGGGAAAATACGAGGGACAAAAATCAACAAATCTGCCAAAACTAGCCAAATGTTTAGAGTGGTAGCAGGGACGAGGAGAGGTGGCTGACTGCTCCCAGAGATGAGCAGGACCAGACGGCCACTGCTGCATTCCAGAGAGAGACAGAGAAAGAGAGACAGAGACAGAGACAGGCAGAAAGGACAAACAAAGGAAAAAAACTATCTTAAAAAACTTCTTTCCTTCTTCCATTCGGGTGGGATGGGAAGAATGTTGAATTACTTCCTTGAGTGCCGCTTGAATGATTAGCATAGCTTAGCATTAAAAATGGAAGCACATTTAAACACCTTGTCACCTATCTCAGTTCTGACCCTTTGAACAAACAGTAAGAAAAGCCACCAAGACACTATGAGTGCAACTGGATATATACTGTAGTTAACATGTTGCTCAACTCTCTATAGCAACTACATCCTGACTTCTTTAATGGTTTCTTTTCTTAGAGGGATAAACTTATTAATACTTGAATGTCTTTGAATTTTCAACCTCTCCTCTAATAAACATGCTTTGGCTACAGAAAGTCTCAGACAGACACTCCAGGTCTCTGCAGGGAGAGGATCAGCTAGGGGTCAGGTGGATTCCCATTGGTGTAAAAACAGGAAAGATAAATAAACCAGACCAAGTGGGATGTCGATGCTGATTATTATGTCACCAGCAGCTTTTTCCCGTTATGATGACCTCATGGTTCTCTCTCCGTGTGTGCATACTTTTTTCTGTGTAGCTAGTCTTGAATGGGGGAAAAACTCTCATCAGATTATTTGAAGTTACAACCAATTCGTAAAAACTGTTTTATAAAAGCCCACCTACACAGACACCTACCAATTAGGTAAGCTCTGACCCTGTACCTCATGGGATCCCACCAATAGCGGAGCAGGGTTACTTTTTCCATTCTTTAAAAGGGGAGGTTTGTTTTTTGTCTTTTATTGTCGCTCAGTTAGCCGACAGTGTTTCCCCAAGGCACAAGAAAACAAGACAGGGGGGCTGTAATGTAACACACACACACACACACACACACACACACACACACACACACACACACACACACGCACACACACACGCACACACCCATACAGCAGCTGGGTAGTATAAGCTTCCTGTCATCTGAGAGAGAGAGAGCTGGTGAGGGTCACAGGGTGAGTACATTGCTGCAGTCACACTACTGTAAGAACACACACAAGGAGATAGAGAAATACACACACACACACACACACACACACACACACACACACACACACACACACACACACACATATATATATATATATATATATATATATATATATATATATATATATATATATATATATATATATATATATATATATATATGTTTATTTGTGTGTGTGTGTGTTAAGGAGGCCTTAGCACACAAACTGCCGAGTTATGTCCCACTATGTCCCACAGTTTTCCAGTGTTTTTCAATTAAAGCCACTTTACAAACTCCAATACTGAAACATGAAAAATATTTAGATTTATGGAATTTAAGGACGATCAAAGTAATTCAGAAGCTATTATTAAAAAACACTGATTTTGATGAAGTAATCCTACTTGAAATATGGGTTAAAGAAATCCAGGAAGATTAACGCCCTGGTATCGCGTCACTGACCATACAACTGACAACAGTAGCTTTATAGAAATGAATAAACTCATGCTGCAACCTCTGTTGAGTTCACATTTTATAAATTCATCAACCTAAAAGAACACACGGCAGTAATTAATAGATTAAGAATTTACCTCTGCCTATATACTGATTGTGAATTAACACTTGATAACACTTGAAGAAGAGTAAAATTAATGGAGGGAAGAAGCAGCAGTACTGACTACAGTGATTTTTGGTCAGTGAATCATGTTCAAGGTGTATTTTGGAATTATAAAAGTATCATCATAGAGTTGATACATTTCATGTAATAAAAATTCCAGTGAGTCCGACTCAAATGAGTCACCTCAATGGTGCTCACAATCCAAACATAGAGAAACTTGGAAAGACTAGTGTCATTGCCCTGTTCACACAGCTCTACTCATTCCTTCACTAACCAGTTACTGTATTTCATTGGTTGTTGTTTTTTTCCTAACATCATGTGTTATCATTGACTTCATACACAAGATGTGTTCGGTCATTAAATCACCAACATGCAGAACATGACATTACTCCTTTACCATCCAGTATGTTTGGACACAGTGATGTCCCTTTTAAAAGGTTTATATCTACCTGTAGAGCAATTCTTATGTTATTGAAACATAAAATTATTTCATCATTATTTCTGACATTAAAATACTTCTCCTGTTTCTTATTTATGGAAAATGATATTACTGACAACAAAGTGAACGGTTATTTGCATAGTTCTAACTGCAAAACATTTTGTTACTCTTTAACTGGACACAAACTTGAGCACCATGAATGCTATGTCTCCATCAGTTTTTGAACCTGTGTGACAGGCTACAGTAAAGCCTGTACTCTTTACTGTTACTTATGTAAACTTTAAATACAAGCAGGATACCTTCTGCATTGCGTCACTGAAAATTGAAGTCCTTTTTATTGTCTTGTGTTAAACTAACCCTCTGTCAAACACAGGCTCTGTTTATCACAGGCTCTCAAACAGGAAGACCACCACACTATGCTATCCTCATTCCATCACTCCTCCTCCTGTCCCTGTCTTTCGCTAATCAAAGAGAGGAGCAACTCGGAGGAGAACATGGCATCACCTCCGTCTTGGACATGGACCTCCCTCTCCCTCTATCATTCCCTATTTGGCTGTGTCGTGCCCTATACTCACTCCAGAGTGGGGCTAAATATTAAGTTCAAGGAGGTTATGCAAACACGTTGAAACAGCCATCCTTCGCCTAAGTATTACCCTGAACCCTTCAATTACCCGCCTTGCTTTCCTCTCTCCCCATTCCTTCAGCCTTTCCTGTTCTCTGAACGGGTTCTCTCACTCTGGTCATCTAACTGCAGCCTGGAAATACGGCGCACACTCATGATGTGGGGCCAAAAAAACTTAAAATATCAGGGGCAGAGAGTACAACTTAGTGGCGCACTATTACATACGCAAACACACACACAGACGTGCACCCAAAAATACACACATTCACACAAAACCGATGAAAGATTGGTCCAGAAAACAGTGGAGGCAAGTACCCCTGGTGTATTTTCTCTCTGTTCTAAATGCAGGGCCTGGCGGTGGACCACAGCTGAACCACAGCCGACATGCGGTGGAATGGGAGGCCACCACACTCACTTCCTATAAAGGAACCATAGACACACACACACATACACACACACACACACACTCAGAACATCAGATACACACAGACACACATGCAGAACATCAGACACACACATGCTCAAACAATCTTATACACACATGTTCAGCAATTTCCTGGATAGCACTGTCCTGATGATGGGAGTCCATGTTTAAAAAGTGGTTTGAGTTGAAGGCACAGATAGGCTGTTTCCCACAATGCTTTGCCAGACAATTACACAACCCAATTAATGTGGTTACTACAGCACAGCTAGGACTTTACTCAGCACAGGGAGTGCGTGTGTGCGTGCATGTGTGAGAGAAAGACGTGTGCACGCTCCTTTGGCCTCTATTACTCCCTGAATTATAGCTTTCCTTGGATCTTGGACCAGTTCATTTCCCGTCAGTGTGTAAAGGACACGCAGGGTCACACTAACATTCACCCCACACTCCATCAGCCAATCACAGCTACTTCCAATCGCAGGCGTATGAGCTCAAGTATTGTAAAAGCTGCAAAGTCAGAAAACTACAATACACACAATGTTTTGTGAGCTTTTCTAACACAAAGTTCAACTTCTCTGGATGGATGAAATCTGAACTGTGATTAAATTTTCAAATGGGTCTTCTTCAAAGTAAAACATGATTTATAAGTGAAAAAGTCTGCTTCTTTTATTGTTTTTCTTCCTCTTTGTATTGTTGCTGTGTTTAGGTGCTAATGTGATAATAAAGGCCTAAGGATGCTGCTGGGACCAAGACAGAAGGGAATGTACTTAGTATTTATAAATTGGTACCATTCGAATAATGGAAATGTTAAAGGTGGCACAATTCAAAACCACTACAACACAAGCACTCAGATTTTAACTTGATTTAGGAAATAAAAATATAATCGGTAAAATGTGCTTAAGTATCTGAAGTGACTCAAGTATCAGAAACTAATAGGTGATGTATAGGACCCTCTGTCTGTATACTATATAGTCTATGATTACTTCACACATGTACAGTGCTTGAATAAATGTATGAAGCTGCATGCATATGGATTACAACACTGATTGAGCATGCACAAATACACACATCTGCTTTTAATAAGCAACCCAACCTTGGTTAATAGTTTTCTTTCACAGAGGGATAGTGAAGTGTTAGTAGAACAAAAAAAGTGCTTTGCTCTTTGTCAAAGCAGCAGGAACCACATGCTTTCTTTACAGTCTGCTACACAAACTCACTCTGACCACATACCAACTTATATAGACTTCATTAGCCTAGCTTCAGAGTGCTTTAAAGTGTACAGAGGGAAAATACATCCAAAGCAAGACATTACAGAAGAGACAGACAGGGCTGCAGACAGTGACACAGACAGACAGAAGGGGAAAGACACAGACACACTCTCTCTCTCTCTCTCTCTCTCTCTCTCACTCACACACACACACACACACACACACACACACACACACACACACACACACACACACACACACACACACACACACACACACACAAAGTGATAGTTGAAGGTGCTGATTAGAGAAGCTGTTGCCAGGTCTGGACAGGTCTGCTGTATATTTACACAGATCAGTGAGGATCTCAGGATCAAAGAGTGACATGATTACTACCTGGCCTTCTGATAAAAAAAAAAAAAAAAAAAAAAACACTATTATTTCCTTGTCAATACACAAAAGAATACACACCACTGGAAGGACACACAAGTCTGTGGAAATGAACGTGCACACATTTGATAAAAACTTACTCCATGGATTTTACTATTAAAGACACACAGAATTGTAGAGAATACAGCAGATAGATGCACATGCACACTGTTAAACAGACATATACACCCACACCGCTCTATAATCTGGGTAATTTGTATGTTGAAGCTGGTGTAGAAAGATCATGCCTCCGGTGCATCGAGCCTGTTGTGTCACTGCGTTTTTCTTGCTGTGGATTCCCAATAGAGACATACCTTTGCTTGTAAAGTGTAGTGGTCGGGAATGTGTTTCGTGTGAAGAGGATACATTGAAGTAACTTGCGCTCTTATCGTAATAGCACTCCTTTTTTGCTGGTAATTTAGTGTGTGCAGTTGTATCTTTTACGAGGGTATGAAAATTGAAGTTGCAAGAAAATGCTTGAGTGGATGCACGTGCAAGAAGGTATGAATCAGCTCAAGAGTGTGCCTTGTAATCACATCGGCAAAGAAACACGTGCTCTTTGACCTTTCTGTTCCCTGCTTCAAAATAATTACCGTAATTCCAGCTGTATTATATATTTTTTAAGTAAAACATTCATGAATATGGACTGAACCGTACTAAGATAACCACCCAGCCAGCCGTGCTGCACACCTGCACATGGATTCCAGCATCCGTCTGGGTTTTAATAAAGAGACCAGTGGTGGTGTGCAGTCAGATGCTGCTGACAGAGCCACTGATTTCCACATAGATAGCACACAGCTGAACCAGCTCCTTCGGGAGATTACATCACAGTTTTTTTTTTAACAATGGCTTCCACTCAGGACTTTCACTGGCTTCAGTTACATACAGGAGTGTGTATTTGTGTGTAAATTCATTGCTTTATTCAGCTCTTGAATAAGAAGTCGGTGCTACTTAAGAATGATGCTTTCTATTCAGATTTTAAGTTTTATGATTAATACATATCAGACTTATTTAAATGTAAGATGTTCAAACTAATTTAGAATATGATTATATGCAAGAAGGACACGGATTGATGCATTAGCCTCTATGAATGTAGGTTTGTGTTTTTACATGCTGACCAAGCCTGACAGGATTTGTAGTTCTGCTGTGCTTCACTGACATAGGAGAGTCGTCTGAGAGAGAGCTCATTAAATAAATGAGTTCCTAATGTTCCCTCCCTGTTGTTTTCTCTTAACCAGAAAAAAAGACTCTCTTTGAGTGTCATCAAGTTATAACTAACATTCTAGGACCATTATGTCATTCTATGCATAATCCACTGAGAGTTGCTGTGACTGGCTTACTTTGCTCAGATCGAGCCTACTTTTATCTCTAGAGGACCTTGCATACCTATGATCTCTTATTCTTACACTTCAAAAAAAGTGGAGCGTTTTCATGCTAAACCTGTTAAGAAAATTTCATCACATAACCCTGGTAACTGATCCAGCAATTAGATGTCAAAAAGAAGAGTTTGCCAGCATCTCTGATGCCAACATTTCATTCATTTCATTAGAGGTGTAAATGAAGGAATAATTCCAGTGCTTATCACAAGAAATTCTCTGGCCTACACAAAGACCTTGTCCTAGCTCTGCCTGCCCTGTCTTTTTCTGACATCTTGTCCTGTTTTTGCTTGGTTTAGAAGTGGTGGAACTAAGTGCCATGGTAACGTAAGGTTGATAGTTTCAGGGTTGTCATTACCTGGAGCTTGCATGTATTAAGTATAGACTGTTAAAAAAATGGATGTCATCTCGCTCGGCTCAAACTGAGGTCACCACAAAAACTGCCCCCTCTGCTGGCTGGCTGCAGAACAAGACAAAAACTCTGCCTCTATATTCATTCCAGATGGGATGTGGTTAAACTTTAAAAAAGTATTACACCTTGTAGAAACATTTCTCACATCCGTATGCTGTGGTGATATTTAGATATCATTGGGCTGCATTGTGTTCAGGTCCCCTTTTTTCTGAAATGTTTCTTTTTTATTAGTTATTAGAGGTTAAAAACAGGATTTTACATCTCGTTTAACGATGATTGACAGCTGACAGCAGATTCTTGTATAGTTTATTCGGGAATGATATAATACATCGGGATGGACAGTTAAGAAGAGATTCGATGGTCTCCATAAAAAAAATATATATTTTTGTCACCCGCTTCCACTCAGATTTTCCCAGAGTTCCTCGTAAGTCTCTACTGTGCAGACTCTGGCTGCACAATGGCGGCCAATGGCGGCTCCTGTGACAGAGGTCTTTTTGGCTTCAAAACCGTACAATGGTAAAAGGTGGAGTCACGCTGTCCATTCTGTATACAGTCTATGGTATGAAGCCTTGAACATGATGATACTGTGTTGGTTTGTTAACTGAGATGTTCTGCAGATGAACATGATGGAAGGGGAGAGCTGGTTTGGAGGGGGTTTGTCCTGGGATGCCAGAGCTAACTGTTAAGCCTCTCTGAGGTATTGTGGGCCTAACTTAATGGAACATCATTGAAAGGAGGAACCCACTTTATAACCCCAGTTTTGTGACTCATCAGTAGAGGCAGTAGTGTAGGCAGTATGATTCCTCACTGAGCGCTTAACACATCCTTTCTAAAAGCACAAGTATGTGCTGAGCTCTAAATCTAGGATCAGCTAATTTTGTCTGAAAACACTACATTACAAATCTCAAGGCACAAAGAATATGCAAGATGAAGCAGAGAGAATAAAGCTGTTTTCCTCAAATGAGAAAAATTTAAAGCTCTACAGGTTGAAAGAATTACAGAAGAAACAGCAGGACGAAAGACCAAAGAGGGGAAAGAAATCTTAAAGGGATGTGATATTATTCTCAAGTTTCTTATTTGTGCTTTCATGATTTTTACAGCCATACGGTGATGATGTGGTGCACATTAACGAACTGAGCTCATTTTTGCATAAAGATCTTAAGTAAGACCACCTCAGAGACATAGAAATCTGTCAGCGTCACACAACAGCAACTTTGAAAGAAGGTGAAGAGCTGAGAGCGAAACAATTTAGCAAGCAGGCAAAAAAATGTTTGTTGCTCTTTTGTCTGCAGTCATGCAGTCAGACATACCAGGAAGCTGCATAGAACTTTAGGGAAACTGGCACGAAACACAAGCTGACTGACACTTCAAAAAATCTGCAGTGTGGCATGCGTGCAAACGAATGTGGGTTTATGATTGTGTGTATAGACGCATGAATAGATTTACTGTTTATCCTGCGTTTGCACTGGTTTTATTAATAGGCCAGTGTGCATCCGTGGTTATCGTGCACTGAGCTCCCTGACTGACATGTCAGGACACTGATTTTAGGAAACTGAGACACTCAAAGTTTGACAAACAAACCATGCCAGGAGGATCTAAACAGTGAGCCGCTGCTTTATTACTCAGTGTTTGCACTGGGTGTCATGTTACTGAAGTCTGCAGCACCATAAAAGCCTTCTCTATGGTTCAACAGTGTGTTTGTGTGTGTGTAAACTCTGACAAAGGTTCCGCTATGACTGGTTATATTGGACATGCTCAAACAAAGCCAAACACACAACAAGAGCCGCGGGCAAATATGGACTGCCATAGAGCATAACTCTTCTCAGAACAGCTTCTGCTTCCTTTTCTTCTGGCCATCCACAAGTTAAGTTCTCCTGCACCACACATTTTAGCCATTGTGCTCCCACACACACACACACACACTCAAATATCATTGAGAGAAACTTTTAAATGCTCACTCTGTGCTGGTATCCTCTGCGGCAGCAGAAAGAATGATACTGTTTATGTAAATGTCATCTTCAGGATTAAATGTTAACCTCTGAGGGCAGAAAATTGCTGACTGGCATGGGAAAGCCTGTAATGCTAGCAGGCAGTCTAATCGTCTGGATTAATACATGTTAGGGTGGTTTAGGAGAAATCCGGGTGGGCTTTATTTTAATAAATTTGTGTCTTTTTGCAGCACAACATTATCCACTCTTACTCTCCTTACTGTGCTGTTATTTGATAGTTTAAATTTGTTTGTCACTGTGATTCTCAACTCATTCTTCGATGATTAAGACATCCTCTGTTGGCAGAACGGGGCCAGTCATACAGAGTGATAGATCTCTGGTGCCTGAGTCGAGGGTGATACCTCACTGCCTGTGGCTTGGACAACAGACACGCAGAAGATCTGTTTCAAATCAAAGCGAGAAAAACGGGTAAACTCAAACTGGGTCAACCTTTTTTCTCCCTCTGCCCACCCCCCTGAAACCCCTCTCCCTCTCACTCACTCGCTCTCTCTCTCTCTTTCTTGCTGTATTTGGGTGTCTCTTTGGCCTTTTGTCACTAAACACCTCATAACAGAGATGTCTCTTTCTGTAAAAAAATGAAGGTAGACAGGATGGAGAAATGGAGCAGAGTTGTAGCTGTTGAGAGAGTGTTGGATAGGATGTGTGTAACAGTGCATGTTCAGAGTTTGTCTGTACCAGTTGTGTACTAATAAAGCTAATTATTGCCATCTGGCTGGAGAACAGAATATTAAATTCCATTTTGTTGCCTCTTCACTTATTCAGAAGGGCATTTTTTCAGGTCAGCCAGTGTGCCTCACTATGGAGCAGCTGGTTGGAATGAATAAAATGCTAAATGTACTGAAATGATGCTGATAATGCCAGAATTATCTACATACAGTACCAGTGTGTAAAAGTGCATTGAGTACACACGTGTCTGTGCATCATACAAGAACTATGAAACAATGCCCAGTCCTTGTTGCCTACTTGCAACACACAAACCCTCTAACACTAAAGTATAAGTGTGCAGATTACTGTGCAAGCAGGCATGTTTTAAGTAAAATGTGCACTAATTTGTGAGTATTTCAGAGGACTGCATACCTCTGTGTGTTTGTCCTATGAGTGCAAACCTTTTTGTAGTGGCTAGCATAGCTCTCCTGTTACACATACACATGTTCTTTATGGGCTGGCTAATGGAGCTGAGCTCTTCCTGCCTCTGTGATGTGGTTTACTGTTGTTTGATGTGCTCAGGAATCCTGCATAGGAGAGCACCCCGAGCCGATCTTATCACATAAAAGCTCTCGCAGTGGAAGAAGACACTCAACTCTCTCATTTAACTTAATATAGATCTATGTCCATGTGAGGCTGGGCCTGTACTCCAGTTTGTGTGTGTGTGTGTGTAGGTGCATATGTGTGTGTGTGTGTGTGTAGGTGCATGTGTGTGTTTGTGTGTGTGTGTGTGTGTGTGTAGGTGCGTGTGTTTAAGGGATTGCCTGTGCATGTGCACATCATTTCTCTAATTCAATCGAGTGTGTAACCCAAGGCCAAACACACACATTTGATTTCAGTAAATGCTGAACCCGGGGACCTCTGGCTTGAATGGACAAGAGAAATGTCAGATATGCCAGTGCACATTACAGTGTGTGTGTGTGTGTGTGTGTGTGTGTGTGTGTGTGTGTGTGTGTGTGTGTGTGTGTGTGTGTGTGTGGTAAAGGGAGAAGAAGAGACAAAGAGAAAAAAGGGACACCGCTTCTGTTGTTGCATTTTAAAACTCATTTTAAATTCCTTTGTGTGCCAGCTTGCTGTGTATTCAGCTAATCTATTGATTTAAACATTTATAGCACCAATATCAATAAAAATCACATTAGGATATATGTCGCGAGTGGCAAAAAACTTCAAACTTCCTGGTACAGAAATGGGTCTTTTGAATGGCACATTTAGCTTTGAAGCCCTGGCAGACTGTTCTCTCAGAAAAACCAGTCATTCACATTTACTGATGATGGAAACTGAGTTGCCACTCATGTACACAGTCTCAACCCCCCCCTACCATTTGCTGACCAAACACACGGCTGATGTACTAAGCCCTCCTTTTCATCAACAAAGTTTACAAGGTGTCTTTTGCAAACTATCCACTCCCCCATGTGAGGCTTGTCAGAGCCCAATTTTTAACAGTAATACAAAATGTAATAATGAAAAAAATGTGAAAAAAACAAAAATGTAACAAGTTGTTACCTTTTGTGAGAAAAGTTATTACTTTTTGGGCTTAGCATCTTGTTACAGTAGTACAGTATGTCAGTTATTACATTGTGGGTTTTATTATATTTTCTAATAAATTTCGGGCTCAGCACTTTGGTTAAATTATCGATCAGAAATAATTCACTCAATTTGATGCTTGCAACAGGTTCCAAAAAAGCTGGGACAGGTGCATGTTTACCACTGTGTTACATCAACTTTCTTTTTAACAACACTCAATAAGTGTTTGTGAACTGAGGACACTAATTGTTGAAGCTTTGGAAGTGGAATTCTTTACCATTTTTACTTGATGTACAACTTAAGTTGCTCAACAGTCGGGGGTCTCTGTTGTTGTATTTTGTGCTTCATAATGCACCACACATTTTCAATGGGAGACAGGTCTGGACTGCAAGCAGCAGTCAAGAATGTGTCTTGGCATTGTCTTGCTGAAATAAGCAGGGACGTCCCTGAAAAAGACTTTGCCTGGATGGCAGCATATGTTGCTCCAAAACCTGTATGTACCATTCAGGTATATTGTGTGAGGTTATTGTGTATATTTTATTGTCCTTTTAGCATAGACTCATTGAGATGTACAATTATGTTTTCAAAGAAGTCCAAAAAGGAACCCAGGAATGATTAAGAGATGAAATATTAAAATAACTAGTGTGCCAGTTGAACAATGTTTGTTGAGATGCATGACGCCCATCATAATGTGATGAGTTGCATATAAAAGAAGGGAAAAGGGAATTGTTACTAAACCTTCACAAGTGGAAAGACTGACAGACCTCTGTGTAAGTATTACTACATAATATTACATTAAAGTCAATATCTCTGCCTGTTGTCACTAGCTGTTACCAAGTTTGACATGTTTTGTTCAAAATGTTTTCTGGGCATTCAGTTGGCAACCATTGAGTTTACACTGGAGAATATTCTTGACAGTTTTTGTCATCGTTTTGGATTTTTGCAATAACTGAAGACACACATTTTCATAAAGCAAGCATGTATGTCCACTTTCATGTTGATAAAAGAAAAAAAAAAGAAAAAAAATTATTTATGCTTTTAAGTTACAATTAGATGAGTGATTAATTTGCCATTTATTTTCACTTGGCTATGGACAACTCTCAGAAAACATTGATCATTTTAGAGCCCTAATCTACACTGACTGTTTTTTGTTTTCCAATTTATTCAAATGTGTAAACAACTTTAATTCATAATATTACTAATTTCTACCCCTAAATACACTAAAACTGCACCAACAGTTTTCATTTTTTATACAGCTGTGCATCCAGCCATGCTCCTAACTGTTTCCTTCAGTCTGTACATGTCTAATGTTCTGACCAAGGAGCAACATCCAGCAGAGAAAAATGAAGCCTATGCAGAAGTGCTAAAAGTTGCTGTTCATCGAGAATCTGCTCAAGACTGGCTGTAGAAAGACTGGAAGTCACATACACACCGAGCCACAAAAAAAACAGACTGTTATGGCATTAAAACAGCCTGGTTAAAAAAAAAAACGGCTATGGTCTGAAAAGCTAATTTCGCTATTGGCATACACCGTACAGGCAGTGCTTAATTTGTCCCCAATCAGGTGCCGGGTCCCCCTTCGAAATTGTCGCCGAATGAAACCTTTTTTCTCGGGTTTTAACGCGTTTTTATCTTCTTTTTCACCTTAATTTCTGCACTTACCTAGTTTAACATTTGCACCAACATTTTGGCACACCATGTGGCCCAACACTTGGAATCAATTTGGAATGAGCAATTTAAATAACTGACATATTGCAAATAATTTTTTTGCTAATGGGATTTTTTTGTGTGTCACTGTCATGTAAGCACCACGCCAGAAAAAAATAAATACAATAAATTTAACAAAAGCCTGAGAATCAAAAATCAAGAAAGAATTAGAAAAAAGGTCTGTATTTGGAAGGATAAATGACCAAACATCACTAGAATGATGTGTTGTGCACTCCGCACAGTAATAATGTATCCAACCAAACTTGACAGGCAGCAGACACAGTCTGATTAAATTTCCTGTCTATTTGCCACGTTGTTGTGTGCTTTGCCCACAAATAACTTTATGCTTGTTAACCGATTGTCTTCTCTTGTAAACTGTAGTCAACAGTGGTGACTACAGTTTCTCGTGAACTGACGTCACTGCTCCCTCATCCTTATCTGTGCTCCTGACTGCACAGACCACATCTTCAGCGGCTATCATGCTGTCACCACCCGTATCTGCGGAGCCGGGCTCTGCCTCCGGAACAACTTTGGGCAGTTTGGGGTCTGGGTGACCGACTGGTTTAAAGAAACTTGAGAGTTTTGATTGTTGGTTTGAAATTTTAGCAGGCCAAGTGTAACAGCGTTGTCAGTCACCTGGCTGTTAAGTGTCGTTTGCGCGCGGTGCCGGTGCGGAAACAATACCTTCGCAATGCGCATTGAGTTGTGACACGTGACGACATGAATCACTTTTCCCCCGTTTTACCTAATTTCTGAGTAAAATGCATAAGAAACAAGCCAACAGGCGTCACTTCAGAGAGGATTAAAGCGCAGAGAAAACACAGCTAAAAACACAGTTTATTTATTGACAGGAAAGGTGACGGAGCAGATCAAAGAGGTGCCGGAGCGGATCAAATAGGTCCCGGATCCGATCCAAGAGGTCCCGGAGCGCGCTCCGGCTAGCTCCGGCACAAATTAAGCACTGCGTACAGGAGGTGGATGTTTTTCTAACTCAGCGATTAAGATGATATAAGGATTACGAGTTTGTTCAATCAGAGGCTCAGCTCAGCTCAGGTGACTGACGGGCACCCTATGGCTGTTAGAAAGGAAGCTCAAAGTCTGCATCATATCCAAGCTGGCCCTGTCCAGTGACTGGCTTCATTTGACTGTATAGCCCAACACAAATGAACAGAATTTATGTAAACTCATCCAACCTTCAAATACCTTAGACTAAATATTATCTGTTAACAAGACAATATACTGAGGTTTGATGAGACATTCTATGGTTGTAACAGATGTAAACATTAACCCTCATACCATTCAAAAACATCCTGATATGATCATATCAGGTTGTTTTCGAATGGCCACGCTCTTAATCATGAACAAACATTGTAAATATTCATTGTTAATCTGGGGCATAAAACCATGCCATTGTCTTTGCTCACTCTCCCTCAAGTCATTCTTGTCTGCAGGAATCCTTGTTGTTTGGTTAGTGGTGACCAGTCCTGTCTCTGTGCAGTCTGTCTGCCCACATGAAGGCTTTTATTTTGTGTTACTGATGTGAGCTTTAAAGATGAAGCCTTACGCAGATTAAACTGTGGTTGCCATCTTGAATAGATGTGACGCTTGCACCAAATAAACTTTGGGTTTGGGGTTTGCAATTTTTCCCCCTCTTGACGTCTCTTTTCAGTGTGCTTTGCTTTGCTTTTGCTTGGACATCAACTCTAATATCGTAAAATTGAGACAGAGCTTTTATTGCAGGGTTCTGAAACTTAACAATGTCTGTCTTGCTTGTGAATTGTAATTTCTCTCCGCAAACAAATACGACAAATGTAGTTTTAGCTTTTAATGGGATTTGAAATCCTAGTGGTGAGTTTAAATTCAATGACCCCTACTTTCTCTTCAGATTTTTTTATTATCTTATTCTCTTTCCACCCTTCTCCTTTCATTTCCTTTTCTCCCTTTAACCTCTCATTCCTTCTCTTCTTGTCTCCTTTCCAGCATACCCACTGGCCCCCAGAGAGCAGTCATGTTTCCAATATGTCTCCATTTAGCGGAGACCAAATGAACATGAGCAGAGCCAAAACAAGAGCAGGAAAAATCATCACATAGCCACTGGCACAATCTGCTTATCTTTCACTGCTAATAGCTCTCATGCCCTTTTCATTTCAGACATGCATGCATGCACACACCGACACAAAGCAAAATTCATGTATGCACATGTTGTTCTGTGCACACAAACACCTTCAATGAACACTACCAAGGATACAAAAGCTCATCCAAACTTGCTTGGGCTGTTTCCTGCCACTGCCGAGAAGTACATAATGATAATTACAGTTTGGGTCTACATCCCTGAATTAACCAGATCAGACAAACACACAATCCAAGAGTGCCAGGGGCAGCTGTTGTGTAAGCTGACTGGTGTGCAATGTTGGAACAGAGTGGTGCTGGGGAGAGGCCCATTCTACTATTGTTCTCGATTAAAACCTCCTGGGAACCATCTCAGCAAGACTGCGAGACGTGTGGGACCAATAAAACTCCAACAAAGAGTCAGAGAGACAGCCCTGACTGAGGGATTAAAGTTACAATATGTTGTTCGTATTGAAGAAAACTGGGTGAAAATGTGTAGAAATAAAACTTCAGAGAGAGAGAGAGAGAGAGTGCTCTCAACATTGTGCCTTTAAAGTTTTTTTTAGACGGACATATTAAATGTAAGTAACAGCCACAGACAGATAAAGACGGAGACACATTTTGACCCAGATAAAGACAGAGAAACAGCCGGAGAAGCCGCAGAAACACAGGAGCCAGGGCTCAGGTGTGTGTGCCAACCCGACTCCGAGGTGTTTACAGTGTGCGAATATGTGCCAGTAAGCACCACTGACTCACATGTGTGGGTAAACCAGCATTTCATGTGCCCATAATGGTAAACCATAAGGGCACTTCACCAAGCCACTGTCTAAATGGCTGTTTTACATCACAGTACTTTCAACAACATATCACATACAGCTGTGTTTAACACAACTCATCCTCCCTCACTGATGCCGAGCCTCTATTTCTCCACCGCTCATTGTTCATTTCCAATGGTGCAGCATACAGTACACTGTTTCTACTGGTGAAAAAGTATTTTCTTAACGCAATGTATTGTTTTTTGCAACTTACTGTTTTTACAGTACAATATACAATATCCACTAAACAGTATACTTTACAAATGTACACACAACACACTATCTACTGTACATTACACAATATTTACTGTGAAATTCTCGTCATCCACCTTAGAATATACATTGTTTGTCGTGCAGTATACATAATTTGCTGAGCAATGCACATTATCTACAGTACAAAACACTATTTAGCTTACATTAACTTTTATTCAGGGGTGGAAAGAATACTAAAACATTCCACTTTCAAGTACAAGAACAGTTACTTTGATAACATTTTACTTAAGTAGATGTAAAGGTACTAGTCTGCAAATCTACTTATGCTTATCCAAATAATTCCAAAAGATAAGTTTCTATTCTGATTGTTGAAGTGGAACCAACAGGAGAGCATTATTTTTAGCGTATAATGGTTTTTAAAGTTGTTTTTTAGGGCAAAGTGAGTTTTAGGGAAAGTGAGAGTTCCAGTGAGCTGAGGCTGCAATGGCAATTCTGTTCACCAGGGTGCCATATTAAGTTTTTGTGATTGGCGTGAGGAGTAGTGAGGTTGGAATCTGGTGGTCAAAGGTGGCAAGATGGAGAGTAGCACTTGAGAGGGTCCGTCAAGTATGAGGGTGCAAGGCAATTGAGAGCTTTGTAAGTGATGGGAAGGAACTTAAAGTGGTTTCTTCTATTCTTTTTTTACCGGATCACTGGAAAATGGATGCCAGCCAATCAGCTGAAAGTCACACTGTTGATGGACAGCTTGAACCCTCTGCTTTTCAGTTCAGTTTTAGTGCAATGCTTCCAACAAAACTTACTCAAGTACAAGTAAAACTAGTGCTTTTAAACACTAATTAGTACAAATACAAAAAAAAGGCACTTAAGTACAGAAATTTGAGTTAATGTGTGACGTTTCCTCCACACCTGCCCTTATCTGTTGTAAAATATGATGTGCTCTATATAAAATAACTTTCTTCACTACTTTTTTTCTTGAATGCATGATTAAAATGTTACTGTAAAGTCAAATCAGATTTTTGTTTTAATTGTGCAACAAATAATAAAGCCTTCCATTCTATTTAATAAAAGTCAAGCATTGTGCTCCAATCAAACCATTTATCTTCCTGTCTGTCTACAGCTCCTTTTCTCTGCAGGCATCACCACATCTTTCCACTTTTAATGACAACACCTCCTCTCTTGACCTCCCTTTTCTTCTCCTGATTCCTTTGATGACCCCAGAGGGCATGGCTGCTGTTAAAGAGGCCGTCACTGGTCACCTCTGGGTCCTGAGTCTTGAGCTGCCTTTTTATGGCTGCAGGGCCCACCTCATCAATTGCCCACTTATGCACATACTTACGCACTGAAATGCTCTGACACACACACACACACATACGGCAAAACTCCTAATCAATTAATCTTGAGATTTAAACAAGCAGGTAATCTTTGGGGTGTTGGTCTTCCTGAGGCCAATCAGACTGGGTTTTCTCGAGACGTCTACACCCACCAAATGAGGCTAATTTGCTGTGTGTGTGTATGTATGCCCATACATGTCTATGTGTGTTTGCGACTGACACTAATTAGCAAGGCTAGTGCACCTACTTCCTTCGGACCGTTTCCTGTGATAGTAATTATTAGGTATGTGTGATAAATTCCAGGCCTTCTCCCATCTGTCCTAAGATAGAACAAGAGAAAAGGGGTCAACGTTAAACAAGTGATGAAGTAAAAATAAGAGGAGACAATGAAAGAATGATTTTACTCTAGAGAGGAAAGATGCTGCACAGTGTATTTTCAGCATGGACAGTCTAACTTCCCCATTCATCCAACAACATTCTCTATCTCCTTCTCTAGCTGTCAGTCACCTCATTATCAGGACATCAATCTTCAGTCAAAGACAACAGCTCTTTTTTTTCCAAACAGACTCCTCTGTTTCTGTCCATCAGCTTTACTAAGCACACACAAGTATTTGTTTAACAAGATCTTTTAGTGTGTTAATACAGGGCGGCATATCCGTGCCAAATCTCACAAGACTGAATCAGACTCATGAACAAGCCTGCAAGGATGTTGTGAATCAAACAGGGATGCATTCTGCAACCACTTTCAAAGCACTCTAGTACACTTTTTTGCTCTCTAGTGAAACAATGCAGCCTGTGAGGAGGAAGCAAAGTTTTTAAGGGCATGCAGAAATAAACGGAGCAAGTGATAGTTTTAACTGTGGACGCTACTCTCCTGCATGCAAATTTTTGAACTGTTCAGTCATGGGAAGTTTGCACCAGAGCTGAGAAATTACATACAACAGCTGTTAAAGTGCTCATAAAAAAGACAGATCTCAATTGTTCTTGCAACATTTGTCAGGAATGTGCCACCATATCAATGTACAAACCCCATCTGCGGTGAAGTTGGGACGTTGTTTAAAATGTAAATAAAAACAGAATGCAATGATTTACAAACCATCTGTGACCTCTATTTAATTGAATGCACTACAAAGACAAGATATTTGATGGTCAAACTGAAAACTGTTATTGTGTTAAATTAATATTTAATCATTATTAATGTCATTTTTGCAACACGCTCCAATGAAGTTGGGACAGGGACAAAAAAATGCTCAAAAAGTTGATAAATGCTCAAATAACTCCTGTTTGGAGAATCCCAGGGGTGATCAGGGTAATTAGGAACAGGTGAGTGTCATTAGTAGGTTCAAAAGGAGCATCTCCAAAAGGCTTAGTTGTTCACAAGCCAAAATGGGGCGAGGCACACCACTTTGTGAAGAACTCCGTGAGAAAATTGTCCAAATGTTCAGGAATAATGTTTCTCAGCGTGCAATTGCAAGGAATTTAGGTATTTCGCCCTCTTCAGTGCACAATATTATCAAAAGATTCAGGGAATATGGAGAAATCTCAACAAAGAAGCGGCAAGGCAGCAAACCAAAGTTGGATGCCCGGGACCTTAGAATTCTGAGGAGGCACTGCATTGCCAACCGACATCAGTCTATTCAAAATATTACCATGTGGGCTCAGGATCATTTCAAAAAAACACTGTCAGCTACCACAATTCGTCGCTACATCATCAAGTGCAACCTAAACCTGTACTATGCAAAGAGAAAACCATTCATCAACAACATCCAGAAGCGCAGACGCCTCCTATGGTCCCGGGCTCATTTGAAATGGAGAGTGTCAAAGTGGAATAGTGTGTTGTGGTCTGATGAGTCCACATTTCAAGTTGTAATTGGACAGCAAGGGCGTCGTGTCCTCCGGACAAAAGAGGAGAAGGATCATCCAGACTGCTATCAACGCAAAGCTCAAAAGCCAGCATCTGTGATGGTATGGGGGTGTATTAGTGCTAATGGCATGGGCAACTTGCACATCTGCAAAGGCACCATCAATGCAGAAAGGTACATCGAGGTTTTGGAGCAACACATGCTGCCCTCCAGGCAACGACTTTTTCGGGGACGCCCCTGCATCTTTCAGCAGGACAATGCCAGGCCCCATTCTGCAAAAGTTACGAAAGCGTGGCTTCACAGTAAAGGAGTGCGGGTACTGGATTGGCCTGCCTGCAGTCCAGATCTGTCACCAATTGAAAATGTATGGCGGATTATGAAGCGAAGAATACGTCAAAGGAGACCTTACACTGTAGAGCAACTTAAACTGTACATCAAGGAAGAATGGGAAAGAATTCCACCTGCAAAGCTTAAAGAATTAGTCTCCTCAGTGCCCAGACGCTTATTGAGTGTTGTAAAAAGGAGAGGTGATGTAACACAGTGGTAAACATAGCTCTGTCCCAACTTCATTGGAGCCTGTTGCAGACATTAAAATAAAAATGATTAAATATTAATTTAACACAATAAAAGTTTTCAGTTTGACCATCAAATATCTTGTCTTTGTAGTGCATTCAATTAAACAGAGGTCACAGATGGTTTGTAAATCATTGCATTCTGTTTTTATTTACATTTTAAACAACGTCCCAACTTCACCGCAGATGGGGTTTGTACCTTACAGTTAACAGTGACTTCTTCAGACAGCTCAAAGCTTCAGGCTACTTCATCATTAACTAAAGGAGATGAGGAAATTAGCGAGCTCAAGACATAATGGTTTTTTGGGGAAAAAAGTGTTCTTGAGAATGTTTATTCAGGACACTTCAAACTTAGGATATCTTCAAGGGAAGATAGGTGAGGAAAATAATACCGGTTGCTTAACCACAACTTATTTGCTAAATAATGCTCAAACAAACTTTACATATTCATCTGTGATTACTGTATGGCACTCAGGTAGGAGTGTCACATACACACACACACACACAAAACGTACAGGTCTTCCAGCACAACATCTGCATATGATGGTTTTGTGGTTATGGTTGTGTGTGTGGTTTTCTATGAAGAAAAGACAAGAAAATACAATGCGAATGAAGGATAACAACCCTTAAATTAACTTTTCTTCATAATCAATTACAAATTTTTATCCTTCTATCTTTCTTTGCCTTGCCTTGACTGCACAACCTAATATAAACTAAACAGAGGAGGTAATTAAATGGCAGTGTTTCCTTTACTTTGTATTGAGAAGTCAAGTTCGTTCTATTTTCTTTAAAGCGCCAGATTACAGCAGAAGTAATATAAGCTTATCTCTCTTATAGATCAGGTCTATACCTTGTCCTTTACCATAACAGATTAAAAATAGCCTCATGTTATTTATCTTATTTACATGACAAGATGTCATTTCTGTCTCTATATGGATGTGTGTTCATTCTTCTCTGCTCTGTGCCGTGCACGGCCAAGTTTGACTTGGTGCACATGCACATAGACAAGCATACTGCATATAGTGGAAAGAGAGTTGAGAAAAATAATGTAAAAACCACCACAAGAAGTGCAGAAATTATCATTTTAAACACTCCCAGGTCCATCTCTGTAAAGATGGCATTCTACCCGCTGCTGCCCGAAGTCTATAAAGCTAGGAGAAACACTGAAAGGCTATAAGAGCAGGCACAACACAGCTGCATGACTAGAGCAGTTTAACAAACAGAGAAGAGCGCATCATTAAAAATAAGAAGCTAAACAAGCTTGGAAAACAAATTGCCACAGAATGAATAAGATTCATGAGTGAACTCACAAAGCTGATTAACACCCTCCCTCCCCCCCAATTTTTTTATTACAGATTTACATGAATCACAGAAGTGAACTATTTTGGATCCAAAATTGTGAATTTTGCTGAAAGGTGACAACTTTGCACCCCTGTGTTATTGAACAGTACCCAACAAGGACTCAGAAGCAGGGATTTCCTGGGGATGAAGCCCTCTATTGACCAAAAACCTCAAAGAAGAAGAAGGGTGGAGCATGCTTCGTCCCTGACATAACAACACACCTATAGGCCCGACAGCCAACACACATGTCGAAGGTAAACATGTGTGTCAGAGGGCATGGGAGCACAGACAGACATGATGAATGGCCTGAAGTTCCCACGAGGGGACACACATACAAACCTGCGTGCAGAGAGAGGAAGGTGATGTGTGGTCAGCCCCTCCTCATCACTGCAGCACAGAGAATCCCATTCACACACTGCACCAAGTAATGTCTCATCATTACTTATCACAACAATGGCACTGTAACACCATACACGTCTGAATGTGGCGGTGTGAGTGCGTAGATGTTGTGCATCTGCTTTTTGGTGTGATAGAAAGACGTAAATGTAACTTTTAAGCTGCACTGTGAGTAAAAACACGTTTTGGTGTAAAGGTGTTTCAATGAATGTGTGTGCACACACTAAGTATGTGTGTATGAGTGTGTGTCCGGTCCCCTCAGGCGAATCAGTGACTGAGGACGTGACCTTACCAGCACAGCTGGTCTCTGTGTGTTTAGTCAGGGTAACTGTGGCAACAGCTCGGCACAGACAGGATGTCTACATCAGGGATTTTTAAAGTTATAACGTCGCTGCAGCTCTAAGCTTCATTATGCCATGGATTACTGCAACTGGCCAACGAGCGAATACATACACTCTATTCAGGGATACTATCTAATTTTAGGGCTACAGGATATAAGGTGTTACATTTCCATTGTGTCAAACAGCTTAATTACCTCATTGAGAGTGTAATTGCATTAGGAAAATAAATCAATTAATTACGAGCTCAAGATGTAAGCATATTCTAAAATGTCAACAAAGGTGTGTTTCATCCAAATAGTACATACATTTTATGGAATAGTCCAAAGATTGTACTAATTAAGTACTTTTATTTTGTAACTGAGCGTTTAATTTTACTTATCTGTATGGCATCTTTGTCTCATTAAAACATTTGTCTCTCCAAAACAGCTCAGCACAAACAACTTGTAGCTTCCAACATGTAATTTTTTGTAAAACTGTCTTAATGGACTTCATTTAAGCAACATTCAAAAACTTATTATGTCAGGATATCCAAGAGACAAGAATGATGCCTGATTTGCTTGTAAGGAGTAAAATCATCTGCCAGAGGGGTAAGTGAACTGTATTTACTCAGTGGCATTTTTTATTTGTTTTAATTAATATTTATTTTTAAAGTCCCTGTGAGGACTTTTTCAGTGATCTTGAAAATTCTAATTCTACCAAATCAGTTCACACTACTGTCCCACAATGAAAGTTCTATCTAAAAAAAATAAAGTGTTCAGATCTTGCATACATACAAATATCATGTTATGATCTACTGTATCATTAACATTAATTGAGATACCATTAAGTGAAAATATATGGGTGTTACAGCCCCCAGTGTCTCAATCCCAACTGGCACCACTGTTACCCTCACACCCCACATCTTCTGTAGCTCTTCCTTCAGCCCTTAGTATTTCTTCTCGTGTGTCTTCTTCCTGATGTTGCTATCGCTCGGTATTGCTTTATCTGTCATTACTGCTGTCCTCTGATGCTTATCGACCAGCACCATGTCAGGCTGATTGGCTAACACCATCTTGTCACTCTGGATCTGGAAGTCCCACAGGACCTTGGCCCACTTGATCTCCACCACCTTAGGAGGTGTCTGCCATCTTGACCCTGGGACCTCCAGTCCATACTCGGCACAGATGTTCCTGTACACTATGCCAGCTACCTGGTTATGCCGCTCCATGTATGTCTTGGCTTCCAGCATCTTACACCCTGCTGTGATGTGCTGTACCTTCTCAGGGGCTTCTTTACACAGTCTGCATCTGGGGTCCTGCCTCTTGTGGTAGACCCCAGCCTCTATTGATCTTGTGTTGAGGGCCTGTTCTTGTGCAGCCATGATTGGCGCCTCTGTGCTGTCTTTCAGACCCATAATGTAAAATGAGATTGACCTGAATGACCAAAATAGGGGATGTTGAAATAAATGCTATTTCAGTTTCCCTGTCCGAGTCCTCCAGGACTGGATTGACATATGGCATATAGAGAGTCCTTATGACAACACCATGCCAGCCAACAAACTTAAGCAGTGAGAAGAGAGACCTTTTTTTTTTCTACTAAAAGGATTTCTTTGATTAATTTTGTCATGATGGTGGACACTGGAGCTGGACTGGCAAAAAAAGAAAAGAAAAAGAACAGAAGAGCAGAAGAGAGCTAAATGGGAGAGTGATAGAGCATGGGCTAAAACACAGTTTAAACTGTTTGTGATAATAAAATGAATAAAATCAATAAAATGAAGAGCAGGGTTACGTTTGCTCTGCTTGGTGAGTTTGTAATTGGTAGATGAACACTGGTAGGACATCACAACCATTTTTCTGGACTTGTTTCACATATGAAGTCTAATGAGACTAAAAAAAAAGCATCAACACTTGGTTAGATTTCAGATTCTTTCTGCTGACCCAACTCTCCTTCCTCCTCCAGCTCTACTCTGGTCTCTTCTCCACACCTTCCTTCACCCTTCTCTTCCTCTCTTCTTTTTCATCCATCATTCTTTCCCTCCACCATTCACTATTTTTTTCCTTTCTTCCCCACTCAAACTGTTTTCTTTCCTTCCTTCATTTTCTTGTATAGCTGCCCCCCTTTGCCTCTCCAGTCATCAAATCTTCCTTCCTACCTAAAGAACATCTTCACACTCTTAGTCCTCAGTCTTGATGTGAGATTCATCAAAGCTGCTGAGGATCAGTCTAAAAGTCAGCTGCAGCAGTGTTGTGGTGTTTGGTGTTCTACCTTCCAGACTATAGAAACATCTCAATGTCTGACTATTCCAAAAGTCCAAACACATCATTTCTCTATTGTGCACCTACGCCCTGTGACCCACGACTTGTTTAATGACTCGCTTCTCTGGAGGCCATCTGTTTGTGTGTGTGTGTGTGTGTGTGTGTGTGTGTGTGTGTGTGTGTGTGTGTGTGTGTGTGTGTGCGTGTGTGTGTGTGTGAGTGTGAGTGTGTGTGTGTGTGTTTGTGTGTGTGAATCATGTACAGTAATGTGGAAACTCAATCTGGTGTGGGGTGACGGAACAGACCCACACTGCCCCTTATACATCAAACATTCAGCTCTATATCTATAAAGGGCAAATATGAAAATGCACTCTCTTTTTCTCTCTTCCACACACACACACACACACACACACACACACACACACACACACACACACACACACACACACACACACACACACACACACACACACATATTACAAGCCAGGAAACCCAGCATGCAATGAGAGGATATTGAAAATGATTTTTCCCCCTCTTGTCTCTTTCATTAATGGTGTTGAAAAGCCAAGAGTCTGGTCTCTTTCGCTCTATCCCTCTGATACACACACACACACACACACACACACACACACACACACACACACACACACACACACACACACACACACACATTGAAACACACACACAGAGCTCTCCAGTTCACTGGGGAACGTGCCTCACATGGTTTGCTTCAGCTGGTCTTCTTGACAAATGCCACATTACAGCGAAGAGAAGGAGAAACTTGGCATGCAATCAAACTTCTCTCATGATTTCTAAGATTTGAAATACTTCAGTTTGTGTAGCCCCTCCACTCCATCCTCCCCTCCCTCTCATTCTTTTTCTTGCTCCCACTCCCCCTCTTTCTCTTTTTCTTAACCTCTCTTTGTCTGCCTTATCTTTTGCATTTAGTGTTCCCTGGACTCGAGCTGTGCTGTAAGAATATGGCCCCCTTTTTAAAAAGCCAAAGTTTGTGTAAGTGCATGTGTGTCTGCAGACACACAGTCTGAGTGATTATTTGTGAGGTTGTGTGTATGTTCAGCATTTCTATATCTTTGAGGTTTGTTAGGATTGAAGTCAGTCTCTTGAAGCTTCTCCTTTTGCAGTGCAACAGTCCTTTAATCCTCATCATCAGTGACCCCAAACCACCTGCTGCACACACACACACACACACACACACACACACACACACATGCATGCTAAAACAGATGCATGCACACAGTCTTTCAAGTCTGTGTGATCAGAGCAGCCTTGTGAGACGTCATGGATTCTTAGAGTTGTGTTTTTAATACATATGTGCAAGCCTTCCCTTTTGTACTGCTCCGACTGGTTGACATTAAAGGCATTTCTCTGCCGCACATGACAACCAGATATGTAGCCCCATGCTCCCTCAATCAGAGCGCTCAAAGCAGACACGCATGCAGCCACTCCACTGACGGATCGCTGGGCTCACTTGCACATTCACACAAACATGCTGACACACACTCACACATGGAAATGCAGCCTGCGATGCAGAGTTTCTTTTCAGTGTTTCCTTCTTCTTTTGTTCTCTCTCTGTCACTCACAAGCATGCAGTAAAAAAAAAAAAAAACACCTGCACATTTATTTGTCTGACCTGCTGACTGACTCCACCACCTGTACTCAATAATGGTATCATTTTACAAGGCAGTTGTGGACAATACCTGATCCTGCTTCATGAAATACATAAGCTCTGATATCTATATTACATACATGCACTGATGCAAATTTGAACAGCTGAGCAGGTAAGCACAGGTTTATGTGCAGCAATGACTCTGCTGTGCAGGGCAATGAAAGTGTGCTCAATGAAAAGCCGAGCCAATCATTGCTATGTTTATAAAAATCCTTGATCATAAACTTATACAGGCTGGGTGTTGAGTCACAACCACAAACACTTGTGGTTTGTTTTTCCTGACAGTTTGTCTTAATGTGATGCCAGCAACTCTTGCCCTGTGTTTCACAACTGGCAAATGTAGGTTAATGTATTCTTAGGACTTAGAAAGCTTTGCTGAAGTCTGTTACTGATTAGAAAAATGCAAAAACAAGTCTGAACAGGACAATGCTTATGCCTGTAGAGTATGGGATTATTATCTCGCTATACGTTAAAGTACTTGATACAAAACATGTCACTTACTTCATCTCCAGAATCTCCTCCAGCTGTTTGCGTCTCTCCTGGCGAAGACTATTAAGGTGTCCGTCTCTCTCGTGCAGAGACTGCTGAGTGGAAGACAGGTGCATCTTGGTGGCATCAAGCTCCTGGCGGGTCTTTTCTAAAGCCCCCATCAGCTCCTCCAGCTATTGACAGGAGACACATGCACACACTATCATTTTTGATGATAAAATTCAATATCCTAATGAGTAATCTAATACACATGCTGTATGTGCTATTATCTTTCTGTGTTTGTATTCATTTAAGACCGTGTGTGTGTGTGTGTGGGGGGGGAATGACTGCCCTAAGTGTCTGTTTACATTTAGCATAGATGGGGTTCAAAGGTTACACGATAACAGTTGTCCAGTTCTTATCTCCCACTTTCTTCCACTAATTTTATCTCATTCTTAACTGTGCCTCTACTTTGGAGCAGGTGAGAAGGAAGCTCAGTCCGTCAACTAAATCTCCTTCAACTGCACAGACACATGCCTTCCAGCCATGCAGACCTCTGTGTCCAACCTGGGTGTCTGACAGACAGGATGTGACCTCAAGGCATGGTTAAGACAGGAGGTGTCCACTTGTTAAACAACATGCTTTACAATAGGATTCAGAGCTAGGGTTGGCCTGCTTTGGGGGTGGAAATGAATGGTAGGAAGTAAGAAAATAAGATCATCTTTGATGTATCCAGCATCTCTGGCAGATTCCTCTCTTTGATTGTTCCCCTTCCGTCATAAAAATGGGGAGGCTGGGGGGGTCCTCGCTCTTCTTTACTTGAGTTCTGTGTGACAGATCTACTGGATCTTTGAAAGTGAAAGTTAGCATGGAGGGGTGGTTCATGGATGCCAGAGCTAGATCTGGTGAGCTGATGATGTGCCTGGCTCTCGCCGGCCCTCTACTCTCATCTATCACCATGGGGGTCATTAGGGGTCATGTGGTAGATCACGTGACCAATCAATAAAGCAGATAATGTGATAGGTTTCTTCAAGTATCCTTCTCATTAGAGCATAAGTGTATTTCATTCTTGAAGCACTTTTTTACCGGGGTAGAAAAGCGTTCCATGAACTTTGAGTACTATTAATATTATTGGCGGGTACTTCACCAATAAATATGGAAGTGTTGGCTCTGAGGTGAACAAAGGAAGAAGGAGAGGTGAAGAAGCAAAAAAAGAGAAGGAGATAAAGGGCAAAGCACTCCATGGGGTAGTACATGGAAAAAAGGAATGGGCCTGTTTTATGAAGGGGCAAAATCGTTCACACATTTTCAGGACAGTCTGCATCTCCGGCGGTTTCTAGGTGTGTTTCACAGATGTCAGATAAAGTGCTGTTCATGAATATCGGCTGTTCATGAATATCACATAAGGACTGTGAGCAGAGGGAAACCAATGCAGGCTGGGAATACCACGGTTCTAAATGATGGGAAAATGGCAACAAAGCATTGGTTAAAAAAAAGATATACTCCATGTCCTTGCCAAAAACAACTGACCTCAGTGGTATTATGGAGTTAATACACCCAGTATCAACAAGACATCCATCTGTCCAAAATCACACAATGTTTAATGTTTGATGTCTTCTTACAGGCTTAAAAAAATCCAAATCCAGTCTTTTCATCCTGAAAGCCAAGGGTCACGCCTACACAACTCCATTTACACCCACCACGTCTATCAACCCCCATGCGCCAACTGGCCACCTCCCAGTCCCCTATTAGTCCACCACCCAGGCTAGCCCTCACTTCACAATCACATCATTAATAAGGAATACAATGCATTTTAGTGAAATTAGGGACTTAATCAGCTTAACAGCGAGCCTGTGCGTGCTAATTTAGCTCAACTTCAAGGCAAAGCCCCCCAGCCAGCCTAAGGCTCACTAAGACTGGCCCAAAGCCCCTTTAGTTGTTAAGCTGATTGGGGGCTCAGAGGTAAGGGCCAAATCCCTCTTGTCCATTTGCGTCGGTGTTGCTGGTTCAAAGGCCTAGTTCAAACGCCACAGAGGAGAGAGAGAGAAAGAGACAGGAACAGAAATGTAGGGAAAGGGAGAAAGAGGGTGGAGATAATGAGGCGAGACAACTTAAGAAGGCAGATGGGAAAGAACAAGGCCCGCACAACGGATCGGCAGCAGAAATGACTGCAAGGAGAGAGTCAGGAGAAAAGGAGGGAAGCAGAGACACAGTGAGAGACTTAGAGGGCTGGGGTGTGAAGAAAAGTGACCCAGGGCATTACCCATGCTCCATTTCAGCAGGTCAGGCTGATGGAAGACTTTCAGCGCATTACACATCATGAGACTGATTACACCGGGACAGAGAGGAAAAAAAGGGGAAAATCAAGGAAAGAGTGTGGGGTGGGGGGTGAGGAGGCAAAATGTGAGAATGTGAGTCTGGCAGGGCGCTGTGAAACTGTGCCAGGGTCAGGTGATGAGGTTTCAGAAGAACCTGTTCCTCTCTTTTTCTTTCACTAACACCTCTCCTCACACACTCTTCTTTTCAAGGGTGTGAGGTAAGACTGATGGTGGTGTAACTGTATGTTAATGGCAGGTTGACTCGCTGCCTTTCTGTGTGTTGATGTCATGCTGGCATGTGAAGTTCAGACTGTTGACAACACCTAACAGTTAGCATCACCAAGTGAGCAGCTTCACTGCCAGGACAAATAGGTATCTTTCCTTGTGTAACTCTATAAAAGCTCAACATATGTCAAGCACAGCTTCCAGTGTGACAGTGTGCTGGCTTTTTCTCCTCTCTTTGTAAAGCATTTGGACCGACTCAAATTGAAAGCTTGGGATATTGCTTCTGGGGTTCAGAAGTGTTAACATGTCAAGCTGTAAAAGGATTTCCCTGACGCTTTTGGCTACACACGGGTAAACTTAGGTCAAAGATGAATCATCCATCTCTATGCGTGCGAAAAAGTCCCACAGACATAAATATGTGTTCTTCTTTTTCGGACTCCTCGGTGAATCAGAATATTGTTTGATAAACACGGTATCCATGCTGACTGTAAGTCGAGCATATAAAGAACAGAAAGAGCAAAAAAAGGCGGAAAAACAAGCCACAGTTAGCATTGGCTTCAACTGAATTTTCTAAACTGAGCTTGACCTTCTCTTACTTTCCCCCATGTCCACCAATCTCTGTATCTTCTAACCTTCTCCTCTGTCAGCTTCAGGCTTTCAATGCATGTGTGTGTGTGTGTGTGTGTGTGTGTGTGTGTGTGTGTGTGTGTGTGTTTTTGAGGAGATGCAGCCGCCAATCTGCCTCAAAATGTTAATTCTTGTTTCAACCGCAGATTGCTCTCATATTACTTTGGGCACTCATAAGTAATGCGAGGTCATTCTCATTCAAATGCACACTCACACTGGGAGGAAACACGCTCCCTCACTCTGTTTCTCTTTCCCACCACAGACACACCTACGCTAACACATACCTACAGATGCACACAAGTACACTTTTTAGGACCCACTTAAAGATGTAAGCAGCTGGCTGTCAGAAAGAGGGACAGATAGCAGCACAGGCAGTGTGAAAGAGCAGCCCATACACCAAAGGAGGATTCTTCTGTTTCAGTTTTAAATTTCTGTTGTTTTTTTTTTTTTGGGGGGGGGGGGGGGGGCTTGTTTTAAGAGTTAAACTGAATAAAGGAAAACATGATACAAGATAATGATCCTTTTTGTTACAATGATATCTATTGGTTTAGAGGTCTTCTCATGCACATTTGGCCTGCAGTTACACCTTTAGCCACATGGGGGTGCAGTTAAGTCCTCCATTTTTGAGGTAACTCCCAGGTGAGCTGATCACCACAGTGCTTCTGCAGTGTCTTCTGTAAGGGTGCATGACATCATCTGTGGGCGAATGAGTGTTTGTGTGTGTAAGTCTCAGGTCTTCAGTCAGCATGTGAAACATTTGGTAAACCTGTCTCTGGGCCTGAACACGTTCAGTCTCCTCCTGCGCCCAGAGAGCCTCCCTATGTGCAGAAGTGCTCATGCTCTCCCTCAGTGCACTCTCCAACTCTCTGATCCGCTCCGCCGTGTCCCGCATTGCATCCTGGGAAGCTGACAGAGCAGGCTAAGGAGCAAAGATTAGTTCAGAGGAGCAGAGCGAGGACAAAGGTTGGAAGCGAAGTAGCAAAAAGTTGGAGACAAAGTGTTTTTCTTTGGGTAAAGATTGTTTGTAGAATATCGATGTATTTGCACAACAGAATTTGAGCAAATGTGTCTTTGACAGCTCTGAGTAAAAGGAATTCAGTCCATGTAAAATACAAACAAATTAAAGATTTCAGGAGGCTGCGGTGAGAGAAGAACAACACTTCTCCTCTAAGAAAAAAGAGACACAGCCAAAACAGAAGAGAGTGATAAGTGATGGAGAGAGGTTTTCTAAGTGCTATGAACTTTGCCCACATCCATATGAGAGTGTGTGTGTCTGAGTGTGTGAGTGTATAAGCCTGGAGTAATAGTTTGTGTGTGGCCTCTCTGACACCTATGGTGAGTAGGGGTGAAAAGGATCCCTCTCCACACTGGGTGATAGAACTGCGAAAGAAAACACTGGACAGGAATAATAAACCCCAAATTTTCTCTCTCTCTCTCTCTCTCTCTTTCTCTCATTTAAAAGAAATGCTTTCTCTTCCTCTCCTCAAAAGTTGACTTGGCTTCAAGTTCACACATTCACACTTTTCTGGAAGCAGTGCAGAAGCCTTGGAGACTGACTGGACAGGGTGTTCAGTTACACTTGTTGCAAATCACAGCCTAAGGAGGTGCAGACTGGATTCCCAGAAAGTCCCTACCAGCAAATTACACAAGATAAGTATAATGCAGGTGAAAAGATCAGACTTTGGTCCAAACTATTAACAATGAATCATGTTGCTCTGCTCACAATTCATGCAACCTTTCTTAAAACTAAGAACCAGTATTTGGCCCTTACTAGAGCTGTTATGATGGTTGTTAAAATCAAAGTGATTAAAAAAAGTTATACATTAAATACCTTTTTTCTTTCTTTTTTATGCCTTTGTTTTGAGAGGACTGGACAGTGCTAACAGGGTGAGAGTGAGGAGTGACATGCGGGAAAGGGCTGCAGGTTGGACTCAAATAGTTGACAGTCTTGTGTCTAAGTGTAAACTTAAAGTGGGATTCTTCTTTAGAAACAAGCCCTGCTTTCACGTCAGGTCAAAAAACATTTAACCTCCACAACCTTCTTACCTTTGTTGGGCTATGGTGATTTGCTATTTATGAATGGACCAGAAAAATACTTGAAAAAAGTGGACTCTGTATATCACAGTGCTCTACGTTTTATTACTGGTTGTGGATAAGGTATCCATCAGTTTTCTGTATGCTGCTGCAAACCGTCCCTCCCTGTCAGTCCGTAGACACTCACACCTGCTGCTCTTTGTCTATAAATCTGTTCTTGGGCTGCTTCCATCTTACTTGACCACAGAGCTGATCAGGTCTAGTGACCATCGTGGTCCGCGCTGACAGAATTTTATTAAAATGTTTGTTCCTAGAGCAAGAACAGAACTGAGTAAGACAGCCTTAGTAATAATAATAATAATAATAATAATAATAATAATAATAATAATAATAATAATAATAATAATAATAATAATAATAATAACAATAATACCCAGGCCACCCACTCCAGGACTCAAATCATAAAGTGCGCAACCTAACCACTAGGCCATACTGGTGTCCCATTCATACCTGTTTTTGATACAATGGCAACAAAAAAATGCTCTTAGTTTTAAGGGCTCAGCTCACATATTGTCAGGACGAACAACCTTGGCACAGCTACATAGAGGCAAGAAGAAGAGCCATTTCAGGGGGGAAAAGGGTAAATAAAAATGGCTTCAAATTTGTGCAGAGGTGTAAATAAGGTGTTTAAACATGTATTTGTGTTTCTTTGCTATTAAATTTGACATGTTTTATCACAGCTCCATCTCCTTTATCAACACTGTCTCTCTTTTACTCTGTGTCAATCAACTGCTTCTCTCTCTCTATTTTTCATTTGCTTGTAGCAGCAAGGTTCAGTGCTTCAAACACTATTAAACATATAAATAAGAGATATTCGATCGTTTTAAACTTCATGCTACTGTAAAGTATCCAAATAAGAATAAAACCTTAGCCGCCAGTTATGAACTCAAAACTGATTGAGTGTGTTGTAAACTGATGCTTAACACTCAAGCTAAAGGAAACAAATGTTGATATTCAGGTATATGACTGACGGATATATTTGAACATGACTTTGCAAGTGTCCAGTAGCATTACTAAATCTCACAGCATTAAGAGTAGAATCCATTTGTATTGTATAAAAGAAGCTCCAGGCTAAGCAGTGCCGTAGCTAACACATGGCAAATCTACTGTGAGATCTCTTGCAGGATATGCTAAATGCATGGAAAATGTTCAGTGCCAGGTTCATGCAAGGAAAACACACGGATGGATTTTTAACTGCCCCTAATAAATATTCAAGAGTGAAGAATTTGAAGCATACGGTTCACACACTCACTGAGGTGGCAAATGACATCACCCCATCTCACAAGACTGATCCTCTGATTCTTTAGCAAAGATCCAATGACTTTACTACATTATAAAAAAAAGAATATTTATGATGGAAAAAGTGCTTGAACTGGATAATTCAGTGACTTTGAATTAATCTGAGGCGAGAGGATTATTTCTAAGTGCGATAAAAACATTTCCAGTCCAGCCAAATCACAAGTGGATACTTGTGGATCGTCACGTCAGCATGACACAGCTGGAGGTGAGCGACACACACACACACACACATACACACACACACTTACAGAGGCAGGCTGTGTGTGTCAACAGTCCAAAGCTGTAATTGGATGTGACAGACGGGCGGTAATTTGATGCACCAGAATCAACAAGTTCTGGTCTGGCCCTGCCCAGCAGACAGAAAGAGTCACATGCACGCACGCACACACTCATATGCACACCCTGCTGAGATGAGACTACAACAGACCGACCCTGGAGTGTAACCTAACCAGATAGCTACGTCTTACCATGTGTGTGTGAGTGTACATTCTGTGTGTCTGAGTGCATATTTGTGGGTAATGTGAGTTTTATTAGTAACACGAGAATATTGTTGGCTGTTAAGAACAAAAAGAGTGGAAAAAAGGGGCAAGAGAGATAGAGTGAGGGGGTAAAAATGGAAAGATAATTGCCTCTGCTGCACCAATCATCACCTTATACCCTTGGGAAGAGCCATTATGGAGTCTGGCCGTCTTTGGTTTGATGGAGGGATTATAATCACTAAAATAAACGAGCGGAGAGTGAGAGAATGCATATTTCCAACTGCTGTGCACCTATGATCCATAACTCCACACACACATGCACACACACACACACACATGCACACGCACACACACGCAGAAATACAAACCATTCACCCTAGTAGCCTGGTTCAGGCAGACACGGGCATCTGTCTCTGTCAGAAAAGTCAAGTGTCAAGCAGCATTATCCACTTTGTGTCGTTTTCCATGATTTGAAAAATGTTAGGGTTAGTATGTGCGCTTAAGAGGAGTTTCATGTACACTTTTAGTCAAGTGTACAGCCCAATGAAACAATTTCAGCCTAAACTTAGACTACGGTTTATAAATCCTGACCAATTTAGAAAATCACATTGCATAACTGAAATACGTAAACCCTTCACAGTTTTTTTTTTATCTCTTTGAGATTTACCTCCTCCAGACTACAGGGTTTTAAAAAATGAGGATTCCTCTCCCTCAGGATATATTAAGTTCCCCACATGTGCAAGAGGCAGCAATATACAAGCACATTCTAATCCAAGAGTCATTTTTAATCTCAGGGAGAACAGAATGTAAAGAAAACCAATACTTAATGGAACCTGATTACTAATATTCTGTAGTAAGAAGGCTTGAGTAAACTAGATGAGAACAAAATGTAAACAACACATCGTCTATTGTTCAGAAAGCTGAAAGTGACATTGTGTTTTCGGTAAACTGCAGTATTCTAGCTAGCCTTAGCTTCAAAGCTAGAGTGTTTACCCTTGCTTGGAATCACTGTCCATGTCTCTGTCTCTTTTTATCTCTTCTGGCCATCTGGGTCCTGCTCGCTGAAATCATCCAGATTTGAATTACTATATCAAACATTGGTATTAAAGACAAAGGCTTTGATGGCACTCCAAGCCATTTAGTGGGTTTAAGATTGGATCAGTTAAACCCGCACACAGGCAGGTAATCTGGGCCAAACACTGGTACCAAACAAGGACCCAAACCAGATTTTCCTTGATTGTCAGAAGGGGAAAACAGGACAGAAATCGGCTTAGATCTTGTGTCGTCTTAGAACTGGTGAAAGTCTTGGAATTTCTTTGAAAACAAACAAAAAACATCTATAATCCTTACGTCTCTAAGTAGAAAAGAGGGGGGGGTTATGGACTGTGACGGATGCCACTCTGTCACAGATACAAGAAAAAAGAGGCCTGTGTTAAGGCTTGAAGTGAACATTTCCGATGTGTGTTTTCTCTGTGTTTGTGAAGTGCAGCGTGGCGCGATGGAGACGATGGAGCGGAGAGATGCTATCTCTCTTTCCCACATAAACTCTCCTGGAAAGAAAGGGGAGAGGGAGCAATGAGGGAAGGCCCTGTTTGTTTGTGTTTACCCTCGGAGCGTGGTGTGTTCCAGATGGGACAGTAGATAAACAGGGAGAGGCAGAGAGGGACGAGGGAAGGAGGGATCGAGATGGAGGCGACAACAGAACATGACTGTTGTAGTATGTAGAGGTCACTAAATTTTGATTGGTCTTCTTTTAACATGTTTTATAGAATATGTGTGTAATCACACTTTGGCTTATTTTTAATGGTTAAATTTTTGGAAAATATTTTACCTAGAATTTTTCATATTCTGTGATAAAAAGGAGGGGTGCAGATGGCCTAGCAGTCATTGGTTTGCCATTTGGTTTGGGTGGCCCAGATTTGAATCCAGCCTGTGGCCTGTTTCCCGCATGCCATTCCTCACTCTCAACCTGTTTCCTACTCTGTCCACTGTCTTATCCTCTCTAAATAAAGGCTTAAAAAGACGGAAAAAATACCTTAAAAACTAGAGGAGAACAGTCTTTATCATATACTCTAATATCACAAAATACGATTTTATGACAAACTTTGGAGGAACTAAAATGAAATCCACTTGTTTCAGTCTGGTATAGTTGAAATAAATGGTGAGTTTCGGCTGATGGTAATTCTTTTTAAAGTAAAGCAGGCAGTGTTTCTATTGAAAGTCTGTTTTTTATTGAAATTAAGCATCTGTAACAAATAGGTATTCGTTATTATTTCTGTAAATTTGAGTTAATACATTTGATTTTTTGTGTCATGTGTATGATGCAGCACACACAGCACTTATGCATTGCTGAGATGCAAGGTTGAAGAATATGAGAGAAAAAAAATGTAAGAATGTCTTGGAAATTAAAGCTAATGTAAGGATTTTTTTGCTTTTGACTTTGCTGCCCCATGTGCAATTCTAAAGATTTTTTTTTCTATACTAAGATAATTTTATTAGTCATTGAAAATCTTTGTCTTGGAATCTTTGTATGAAAAACTTAGTCCGACACCTACCCCCCTGCCAGTGGTTTCAGACATTTAAAATAACTACTTATACAGAGATCCAGTTCTTTTTGATGATCTGGTTGTTTTTTTTCAATCATTAAGAAGCATTTCAGGGTTCATTTCATTCAGTTTCACAACTAGCAAAAAACTTCTTGTGGTAGCTTTAAAAGAAACTGCTGTTTAAAGAGGCATGTTACTTGAGTGGCAGTACCAGTCCTGTCATGTTATCGATGAATGAGAGCTGAATTTTGGCATGTCCTTTGATACCTGCAAAACCCCTGGTTAAAAAATGATAATACATAGCATTAAATCATTCATATCCAAATTATAAGTCCAAACTCTTCGCTGCTTGTCTCACTCTCCTCACCATTCTCACGAGCACACTTATGCCACCACTGCATGTCTGCATATGGAGCTGATTTCTGCTGAACTAAATGTTTATATCTTGTACTGAGTGTATGATGTACAGAGGGAGGGCATGAGGCATGAAAAGCTGGAACAGGGATCTGTCTCTGATCAGAGAAGCGGAAATGCACAGAGGAGGAGTTTGGACTCAGGGGGATAGAGTTTGAGAGAGGGGAAAGTATTAGTTTGAGTATGATCCATTCCGAGGGAAATTATATCTACTTGTCCACACACAGTACATTCACACACACAAATTCAAACCTGTGACAAAGAGTGTGGATGTCCATCAGCCACGGGGTCTTTCCTCATCTCACCCGGAACTATCTGCTTCTGGATGTTCGGGGACCTGATTTGCCTTTAGATAAAAAACAATAAAAATAGAGAAATGCAACAAGGATAGAGAATTATTCACCAATCATTGAGGTCATACTGTTAAAAAAGATTTGAATGTAATATAATATCACAATGGTGTATGTCCTGTGTGTAAAAATATAAGTACACATCTTCTGCTCTATGCAATGGAAAATACATTTTCCTACATGGTAAAAACACGAAATAATGGTTATCTATTCAATATTGTCATCAAAATATAGAGTTTGCGATGTGATTTCACCCATTTCATTTCATCTCTTTTTTCAAAAGTGCTTTATTCTTAGATTTATAACAAGTCCTGCATATTGCATCATACAGGTTAATTGTAGGGCTCTAGTGCACACTATAAAGCAGAAAGCGCTGTGTGTATGTCTAGCCTTAGTAATGTGGCAGACTGGGACAAGACAAGACTTGACCGATGAAGGTGAGACACCAGTCTGTAAATCTGTCAGCGACCAAACACATAAACACATGCAGACAGGGGATGCAAGCTCATGCACCCACACAAACACACATTTTCAAAAATAGACGTGTGCAAGAGGTAGACAGGATGACACAAAGGCACTCACAAAGGGCTTGTGTTTTTAGAAAAAAATAAATTGTGGCAGAAAGAAACTGACGCGCAGCATAATAAATCTGCTGTCAGTGTGTATCTGTGAGGCACTGATTAAAGAGCTGAACCGCGCATTAACTGATCAGGTTGGCTGTGTACTCACCACCACACTCAGACCACTTTCTTGTCATTTACGAAACTTACTTAGCCACAGAGGTATGGCAAATAAAAACATGAAGACACACTCAAAAATATAAAAATACGCACCAGCAAACACTCAGTGAATCGTCAAACCCCATGCCCCATACAACACACACAGCTGCATTAGTACACACAATCTATACTTTCTCACAAGAACCCTCAAAATAGAATCAAAGCACCCTCTTTGAGCTCACGGTCTGGCCTTCATACTTAAAAGAAAAACGCATAGAGAGTGCGAGAAAGCTGACAGTGACAAATTAGCGCTTAAGAGAACCCTCCAACACTGTAAACAGGCTGTGACCGAGCAGCTGCTAAAACGCACCACATTATTATTCCATATCCACCACTGCTGTGTTTACTCTGGGCAAAACCTACAAGTTGCCCCCACATATGGGCAAATAGTTGCTGTCACAGCCCTAAGAATAGTGTGTGTGTGTGTGCCCGCGTGTGTTTTCATAAGTGATATAGGTGTGCAGTTAATGTGAAATAAACCTAACACGATAACAAGTAAATTTAATACACCACACACACACTAACAGTTTTAAATCCACTGAGGACATTTTGTTTTTATAAGAGAAGACAGAGCAGGAAGGGAGGACTTTATATCACATTTATATCTAATAGTTCTCTCTCTGATAGAAACAAACAAAGTGATAATCTATTTATCTGGCCTGCTGTTTCTTTTCATGTCATGCCTGTTGATTTAAAAAGTTAGCTTTTATCATTTTTATGAGTGGGATTCAGAAAGTGCTGTATAAATAAAGATAATCATGCATTTTTGTTATCATTATGAATAAAGTAGTGGTACAAGTGCACGCAAATTTACACAGTAAGGAGTGGGGAAGGAGAAGATTCAGTTCATAGTCTGTTTGATGTCTGTGTGTGTTTGTTTTCATAAGCTCAGAAGCATGTCCGTAGAGAACAAACTTGCCATAAGGGTCATATCAGCTATCACACACAGCCGCTACTGGCACAGGTGTATAAACCATCAGACACGCTGGTCCCCTCTGATAGCTGATACACCCACATCAACCCATCGGTGTAAAATGAAGAAAGTCTTCTGACCAAAGTGAAGCTAAATGAGGGCACACAAAGTGTGAAAGAGAAGTACAAGGAATGGGCTGCATGTGAGTGGAAAATAGGAAAAAGAAATGTGATTTGTTGATGGTTGAAAAAAATAAATCCATGTGGGGAAACTTGTGTTTTATTTTCACAATATTTCTTAGAAAGATTAAGTGAGACGGAGAGAACTGTGATCCAGCTATTTTCCCAGCAAAGTGAAATAAGTCATTTTTCATGTTTCCTCTTGCTTTGTTCACCTGGAGCACCCATAATATTCACCTTCCAACATAAGCAGCTCCACTTTCTCTCCGGCTGTAAAGCACAGCATTTAACTTTATTTACTTATTTTTTATGTCTGTTATTCTATTAAATCTCTAAGACTATTTCCATTACTCCCTATAGTTATATCCTTTTTTAGCTCTTATTTTGGTGTCCATTTACAGTGTATGAATATGGATGACATGCTTCCTTCCCCTTGGAAAAAAAGGAAGCCAAAACACTGCCAAATATTGCGCTGACAGTGATCTGGCTGGTGTAGATGTGGATTAGTCCCCTGTGCAAACAAAAGAATACATTTAACTTTCAGATAAAATGTCAAAGATCTCTTAGGTCGGCGCAGTTTACAGCAAAATATATTTTTGTGTCTGTTTCAGGAAGACACTCATGTGTTAAGATGAGTTCAGTGAGCATACTTAGTGTGTATTTTAATAGACTGATTCATATCCCATCTGTTATTATCTGAATATTTGGCCATGGAGCAGTTGTTTTTGTTCTGTTTTGGGGGTTTTTTTTGTTTTGTTTTTTTAGTTTTTTTTTGTGCTTTGTATGCCTTTAATGGCATTGGAGAGGTCAGTGGATAGAGTAGGAAACAGGGCAAGAGTGGGGAGTGACATGCGGGAAAGTTGCCACTCCATGGCCGGAGCCATCTGCGCTCCAGCCGCTCCAGCCATGCAGCAGTTGTGCAGTCAATTTTATATTACATGCTAGCAACTCTAACTCTCATTTCAAGTGGCATTGAAAAATAAAACAATCCAATGACCCACTAACTGCTGACATGCCTTTGAGCAAAGCCCAAAGTGAACACCTCAAACAGAGCTGCTGACTGCCCAACAGCAGGAAGCTGTGAATGCATTGGGAACCCCCCTGACTCTGAATATGAGAAACTATGAATCTTTAGAAGGGTGTTGCTGAAGAATTCATTCACAGTTGTTTTTCTTGAGGAACGTTCAAAGGAGTGAAACATCTATTTTTCATTATACATATTTTTTTCCCCATGTTTGTTCCTTCTCTCTTTAGAAAAACATCTGATTTCAAGCAGGCGAGGGGGACTTTGAGGAATGACAGAAAGATACATGCTGTAGCAAACATTGTGCAAGAAAATGAGGGGTAAATGAATGGGAGACTGGAAGAGAAACTTAATTCTGTAGGCGATAAACATGGACATTGCTAACTGGATCCTCTCCAGGAATCCTGGCAAAGGCGGTGGAGCTGGTGAGAGCAACTCTACTTTGCCTGCTGCTACATCCACCATAATCCATGCCACAGAACACTGACTGTGGGACTATTTTTAAAGACTGACCCCCTCATGTGTATGACTTGATAAAGAAGAAAGTCTACACAGTCAGATATCATAGACATTTTTTCATTTCTTTTTTCTTTTTTTTAAAGAGTTACAGACATACATCAGAGGGTTAAAAAGCTTAATAAATATAAAATATACAAAGTTAAATTATGTGAAATTATGTTATGCAAAGCATAAAAAAAGTCATGAAACTACCCAAAAATACAATTTAAATAATTTTTCCTTTGAATTCATACTGATTTACGTTAAATGCTCAGGCGCGTGTCATCCACTGGAGTGGACTTGTCTGTTTTGAAAAAAACTCAAATATTTGAAAAATGGAAAAGTTGTTTTTCATGCCCTCCTAATGATAAAAACACTAAGGGGAAAATCATGACAAAGGGTTTTATATTCCATGCATCAGAGGGTTCTTCACAAGTGAAGCAAGTGAAGTTTTTAAATCAATGAAAGTTTAATCCAATGTGAGAAAATATAGGGCAACAGTGGCAAGGAAACACTTTCCCTTAACAGGCAGAAAGTCTGAGCAGAACCACACTCGATGGTGAGCAGCCTGTCGTGCTGCTGTGTGGGTGCATATCCAAATAGTGAGTAAAACAGGAAGTTAACTGGTCAATTCCCGACACCTGCAGAGCCACACAGGAAAGCACACTGTTTCCAAACATATTTATGAGGAAATATTATACACAGAGACTTCAAAAGTAATCTGTGTGTTGGCTTGCATGCCTACAGTGAGTTTGTTTTCAAAGATTGATGCTCTTAACATCTGGTGTTGGATTATAATCAGGGGAATAAGGCCAACAATGATTTGCGTGTGTTTATGTCTTGGTTTGTGAGTGTATGAATATTTATCGTTCAACACTGAGTGATTTTTACCCGCCAGTCGACCCTCGCCAACTCTCCTACCTGCAAGTATTTCCAGCGGTTTCACTGTAGACGCACAACTGCACACTTACACATATAGAGATATAGACACATCTACACACACCTCCCTGTTCCTGTGGCCCTCCCTTACATACTGAGGTGCTTACCACGTCAATAACTGTGATATGGCGTGACCAGGAGGCTGAATTATTTCACAAAGTTTGGCTCCTGTGTCACCACAGATGTTAAAGAAATAGTACTGTTCGGTTAAAGTACAGAAGGAGGCTGCACAAAATAACTTGACAGCCAAATTTTTGTCATGCTTTATATCTCAATTTTCACTGCAGGTGCTGTGATACAAAATTCTCTTTACAACTTTAAACTGCATTTAATTTTAAAGATAAGCTCAAATTTGACCTCTTAAGCGACTCTTTTAAAGATGTGACTATTTAATTGCATGCAGGAGAAAAATAAAGTTCTACTATCACAATTTCAATTCATAACTCTCTGAATTTCTTGTGTGCCAAACTGGCCCCAAGACTGTTTTCTCCACAGACTCAGACTGTTTGGTGTGAGTATGAGTGTGATTTTAACCTTCTGTGATGCTGGCATGGGGAATCTGATGAGATATGGGTTGGCAGCCTGGTTTGGCTCGTTGTCTGTTCAGTGTAAATCAAAGATTGATAAAATATTTAAACGTGCCATGGCGGTGATCGGCAGGAAAAATTCAGAGCTTGCAGACACAAAAGTAATCGATTTAAGTTTTCTTTCCTCCCCATTTCCATCACTACACCCAACAAACAGTCTGCAATAACATAATACTCTAATGTGAGGGTTGTTATGGTTTGCCACAGTGTCATGGCCTTGTTAACTACTGACTATGGGCTGTGACTGTAAATATTGTATTACTGGTATGATGAAAAGTGATGAATGACTGATTGTATGATAAATGTACTGTTTGTGAGCAGCACTGCACTTATGTCCATGACAAATTTCCCCCTGGAACAATAAAGTTTATTTTATCTTATCTTATCACATCGCCGCAAACTACCTTAAAAGATATATCATGATGGTTTTCAAGTTCTGCTTCACAAATTCAACAAGGACTGTTAACGTAAGCAGCTAAAAGAGATGTCTCCATATCCTGTTTCTTGTTTCTTATCATCTGCAAAGAACGACCTACACAAAGAACAGAAAATAAAACAATACACGACCAACTGTTGTCACTGATGACTTCGAGTAATCTGGAGATCTGTACGATAAAAAAGCTGGGTGAGTATTTCTGCTGCTGGAATGTATTTATTATAAGGACCTGCTGGCTGCATTTATCATTTATCTTCTCTCTTTGCTTTGTTGCCAATTGGATGAGAAAGTGTCTACTTCCTCATCTGTTCTCCTCTCGGTTTTGCCAGATAGTGGTTAATAGACCACCTGACTGAGGTCCAACAGAAACAGCGATTAAAAGAACATCTATCCTCCACTGAGAGACATCTTGCATCAGTTTTACAGTTTTACACAGATGTCCAATCATTCAGAGAAATTCCTCCACCCTATTCCGTCATATCAGGGTTGGTTAAACACTCCAAATTACAAAATTATTGGTCACGAAAGTTCCAATTTTTGGTTTTAAAGATGATCCTGCCAGTTCTGCGTGTGGTGTAAGGCATGATAGAAGTCATTGTAATAAGATGATCCCAGCTGAACTAATTTTAAATAATTAACTCCTTTGCTGCCAGTTTTCAAACCATTTTGACTGATCTTTCAAGACCCACAGGAAACTGTGTTCTATGACTATGTAAACTCTAAAAGTACCAAAAGTTGGAGAAGACTCTCTTCTTTCATGTCCCTCCCTGTTTTTTAACAAAAAAAAGGAGAAAAGATACTTTTTTTAGATAAGGATCATCTCTGAAGCTCCATCCTTTGATTCTCTCCATGATCTCCGTCATCTCTTCTCATGGTCGCAACACTCTCTCTCTCTAAATTACTGCGACACATTCTCTGTTCAAGTGTGAGCTGCCTGAACTTTTAAAACTTGCTATATCTCTGTCATCTGACATCTTCTTCTCATATATATGCTGATCTCTCATCCAAAGAGAGCGCCACTGCCACCTACAGTAGTTTACAAGCCTGATATTAATCAATGGCAGCCAATGAGTTAAAATAAAACATGTTAAGTATCAGAAATCCTGCTGTGTGGGGGAGCCCAAAGGACAGTTACGGATTGTCACATGAACAGAAATGATAGCTGATTGGGATAAAAGTTGAATGAAGAAAGAAGGAACAAGTTCAGCCATGGCATTGACAGTGTACACAAATACTTAATTTAAATGGATGTTAGAAATAAAGATTTGTGGCAACAATACCAGGTGTCCTGTAAAACAGTGGTCCCCAACCCCCTGGCCATGGACGGGTATCGGACCGTGAGTCATTTGGTACTGGGCCACACAGAAAGAATAAACATCTTCCATGATTTCCATTTGATATATAATCGGAGTCTGAATGATGTTTTATTTTGAACCAGAGTCTCTCCATTACATCTGTCTAGAGCTCACTCTAAACGCATGGATTCACATTTATTATTATATATAGACAATACCACAGTTTTTACGCTGGTGTTACCATTTTATTTTGTTGTACACACCTTATAGATCGGTCCGTGAAAATATTGTCGGACATAAAACCGGCCCGTGGCGCAAAATAGGTAAAGAGAACACATTTATTGTAGACCAATGTGGTCTTCATTAGTGTCATACTGCATATAACACAGCAGATAACATTTACGCAGTCTTATCTGCAGTTTTCTCTATTATGACCTTGATGAAGACCACAAGAAAATAAAGTTATCTTTACTCGAAGAGTTGCTGCAGTTTTGGCCCTTTCTAGACTTCCCTTTCCTCTCAGTGTACCTTTGAAGCAGGTTAAATTGTGCCAGAATGCTTTGCTTTGAGAGAAGTTTGACAGAAAACTGCTACTGCAACAGGTTCAGCAGGTAGCCAAACAGCTAGCAACATTTGGTTTGACAGCCGACCCATCCCCCTCTATGTTTGTTTAGTTTTAACAAATATTCAACCGTGAGATAATTTGCAGGATTTCCAGTTTGGAGGGTTGAGACTGTGGTTGGTGGTGAATGGAATCTGGAATGAAATGCAAATGATGTGTGGAGGGCTGTGTTTGCCACTTATTTGCACTCCACACACTATAAAAAAGGTAAATTTATTGTAATTTGCTGTTGTGTGTAGAGTATATATCAATCCTTGTTTTTGTTTTATCTTTGATGTCTTTGTTAATTCAGATTCGCACTGATAATATGACAAGGCAATGTATTGTTGCAGTGGATTTCCTTTGATAAGCTGATCTGCATTTGACCTCTCACCTGAGGGGAGGGGTCAGACTCATAGATGTGACCAGCTGACACTAATAAGACAGCAACATTAAAGAGATAGATGAGCAGACGGAAAAGAAACTCCTCCCAATTCTCACCACAGTCCACATACTGCAGTGCGCACACATGCACAGAAACCCACTTAGATTTACAAACTCAAATGAGCATGTGTTCACTCCAGTGACAGCTACATGTGGGTAAAGGTATGACGCATGCACACACACATAGAAACAGAGCATAGACTGTGTGAACAAACTCTGCGGGAGCTACTATATCCCCATTATACTTGATCCTCGAGTGTTCCCACACAGCTTGAGTCAGCACTCGGGTTCCATGCCAGAGTGGAGAGTCTGTAAAACGGGTAATGAATGAGGCAGGAAACTATGTTGGATCCAGAACATGCAGCCAATCCAGATAGAGTTTAAACTATTCAGAAACATTGCGAGTGTTAACACACCTGATGGGGCCAATATGTGTTGAGAAATTGGTCTTTCCCATGCATTTCATAGTTGTGGCTACTTTTGTGTAATAGCGGAAAAAAGACACTTCATATCAATCTACTGTGTTTACAGACGCCCAACTAGCAGGAACTAAAGCAGCTGTGTCTTGGATGGAGACAGATTACAAAGAGATGTAAACGCAGTCTTTCTCTTAGATGCATGAACACAAACATGAAGTCAACACTCACTCAGACACACTTGTACAGAGTCTCTTTGCTGGCACTGAGCAACTACTCATTTGGGCACACACACCATGCCAATCCATAAATCAGATGATAATTGAGTAGCACTGTGCCAGTTATAAACAGATTGGTATAAACAGTGTCTGGGTTGGATACACAACCTTCCACTTGCATGCTGCTGGGTGACTGTCTGGCAAACTTAAAACACATATACACAAACAAGCATGGAAAACACATGTGATGCATGCATTTATAGTTATTCAGTGTTCGCAACAACAAAAGTATTTATTCGTTGCACATGTAAAAAAAAAAAACAAACAAACAAAAAAACAGGATCAGAGGAGGAACAAAATGTTTGACAAGACCAGTGGATGAAATGTAAGGAAGCCTGAAGTGAACACAACAGAAAAGATTTAGGTCTCCAGTTGGGGTATAGCGAGATCTCATGCAACAAGATCTTGTGATACTTCATTGAAGTGATGCCTACTTCTAAGGAAGACGAGAACGGCCATTTTTTTAATGCAGTTATCTCATAGTAACGACTTATTATTTCGTTATCTCAATATTACAAAGATCATTTTCTCGATACAACAATATTTTTTTTTCATTTTCTCGACATTTTCTCGAATGGCTTCCAGCTACTAAGTGTAGCTGTATACTGCCTCTCACTGCCGGTTAACAGCTGAGAGGTGAGCCCAAAACAATATTAAATGGATTAAAAAACATTTATTAAGTCCCATGTTACATTGCAAAGTTGAGGTTAGCCTACATTTACGTTACCTTAGTTTAGCTGAAGCAGCCAGATAGATAGGAGTTTGTCAGTCCAGCTGAAGCCTACGGATAAGTTACACTTAGTTTGTTTACTTTAGCGGCTACTGGTTAGCCGCTGATAGGCTAACCAGATAAACTCCTATCTATCCGGCTGTTGACTCATCTGCTAACCGGCAGACGAGAGACAGTATACAGCTACACCCGGTGGCTGTTCATTGCAGCGCTTTTAGGTTGAAATCAACACAAACATGTTACAAATTAATTTGTTTTCAAGAGAAAACGATCTTTGTTACGTTGAGAAAACGTAAAAGTACAGTGCTTGGGGAAATTTTAATTCTTATCTGCAATTATAGCATTACATCCATTTGGTGGCGGCGCTGTATCAAAATCAGTCCAGTGAAGCAGAAAAATTTCTGTCAAAGAAGATGAGAAGTACAAAATTCTCAACAGAGAGTGTTTTGTTCTTAGGCTACAGGTGAGCATGTCCCTTGTGGTGGTTGCAGCTAAAAATTAAGACGCTAAATTTGTAACAGACTGATATCCAAACACACAGTCAACCTTGGCATTGTTCAAATGGGATAGCACTCACTGTTAGTTTCTGTTAGTTACAATTGATGAAGACTTAAGACTGCATTTTATTTCATACACCTAGAGGTTATTCAAAATTTTTGTGTGAAGTCACTGCATTTAAAGGTTTATCATCCATTGTTGGAAAATAATGATATTTCATCACTGAGATGTCTTTAAAAAGAGAGTAAAAATAAAATCACGCTGCATTTTGTGAATCCAATATTGCACATCGTCTCATGAGCTGAGCCTATCATCACACCCCTCGTCTCCAGTGAAATGTTTAAAGTCTCCTATAGTGTTCGAGCTAAGACAGGAAAGAACAACAGGATTGTTTTCTGTAAATGCATTAAACATTTACTGTCCCATAGGGAATGTCAAATATGAGCTCCCTGGGAATCACACTGAGGAAAAATGCCCCACTCTCCAACTTAAGACCTGGTAAAGTTTCACTTCAACCTAACATTCATGGCATGGTGTCAAAAATGATGCCTATGGACAATGCAGGCAGTATGATGATGGTATGTTTAACAGGCACACTCAGAAGTACTTACCCTGGTCTGCAGATGCTGAACAAAAAAAGCAAAATGATTAAAAAAGAGTAAAAATAATGTATGTACATAAGTCACTATGTGCTTTATCAGAGTACGATTACTGTAGGGAAACAGCATGACAGAGTGGAAGTGGTTTTAAGTGCTGGGAGGACACAATCTAGACAGTTTATGTCTTGTGGATTACTCTTTCCTAAATAGAGCACTTAGGAATGAACTGAGATCTTTCAAAGATCTGGTAACTCTAAGGACACTCCCTTCTAAGGACACCCAGATGGCATGCTTTCATGGATATTTCTGTCACAGTATCCTGACCCTCACCTCTCTAGATCAGCGATTTTCTTCTCCTTGCAAGATTTGTCCAGCTCAGCATCCCGCAGAGCTGCCATTAGCCTCTCCACCTCTGCTTGTGACTTTACAGATTCCTCTCTGTTGCGGGCGACCTCCTGCTCCAAGAGCCTCAGGCGATCTGTGATGTCTGGACACTTGCGTAATGCTTCTTCCATGTTTTGGGTCTTTGAGGAAAGAAATACACACAAAATAAGTGGATTGATAAGGTAAAGACAGCAACAATATAGTGCAGAAATGAAACAGCTACAGGTTTAAGATAACTGAACAAAATATAAATCACTTGCTGTATTAAGAGTTATTCTTAGCAGATTATGAAACAGATAAACATTCATTTTGTTTTTTCTAAATAACCTACAAAAACAAATGAGACAATCACAGAGAAGAATTCTTCCCCTGGGATCGTTTCTAATGCTAGCAACTGAGTAGTGGGCTGCATCCTATACATTTCTCTTACAAATATACCAATGTATTCAGGCACTATGCTAGCTTCAGACAGCACTATATTAGCTTCATCATAGACATGCACCATCAGGACTACCACTATTCACTGCATGTAACCTGGAAAATGGCAAACGTTCATTGTGTACTGCAAGTATCCCAGCATGCCTTGTAGCAAAAAGCATGACCTATATTTCAAACATGGATATAAAGCAATAATGCAGGATGTCCATATTAAATTTGTGCAAATGCTCAAACCACTAAATATTCTTATGTTGCAGAAATCTCTGAATTTGTCTGAAAAGTGCTCAAAACAGTTAGTTCTAAAAAAATGTCAAGATTTTTACAAGACTTGCTGAGGATCTCCTAAATCTCTCTAACTGGTTCATGACACTTTAGAGGGGCAGGCCTCAAAACCAAACTCTGTCCCTGATGGCCCTTCAGAAGATTGGCCAATGAAATGGAAGTGGGGTTGTGGATCAGGGAGCCTTAAAGAGACAACAGCTAAAATGAAGGGCTTCAGACAGAGGCAGAAACAATGGTTTTCTAGATCACTACTGTGAGAAAAATATGATTTTTTTAACTGTAAATCATGAGAAGGTGCTACATGGGTACCAGATCGACAGTATAAAGCCCAAAAAAGCCTTATACCCCATCTTTAAGTGTTTTTCGTGTTATAACACATGATTTGAGTCTTGAATACAGGTTAGACAGACAGAAGGCTAGCTAATGCTGCCAAAATGCTGCTGAAGTGAACAAAGCACACCTTAAGTTAGCAAACTACAAATGAGGTCAATGAAGTGCAGTTGGGACCCAGAGTGCTGTATAGACTGACAAAAGTACAGCCAAGTATGACAGAGCACATCTGAAAATGACAAAGGACAGACAGGGCTAATGGATGTTGAGCTAAGCATGACAAAGTGCAGCTTAGACAGATTAAAGTTAAGCTAGGTCTGGCAACAGAGAGTTGATGTCCCAAAACGGCCTCTGAAGACATAGATGCATACACAGACACAAGAGAACAAACAAACAAAAAAGCATAAAAGAGCTTACCGTGGGGCTTCCTGCTGGTAACCCGTCTACTTTTGCTGGGACCTTGAAGTTATTTCAGAAGAGAAAACAGATGGAAAATGAGGATACATTTAAAAAGAAAATAATGGACTTAACATTTAAAAGAATGAAAATTGGATACAGATAAATACACTGGGTCAGCTGTGATATCATCCTGCATGGTTAGCTTTAAAACCCAAAAGAAATGGTAAAACAATTTTCAATATGTGGTTAGGGTCACATTGTAGCTGAAGCAGAAACAATATGTACCCCTATCCATCCTCATCCCATCATCATCCCACTCATTCCTCTGCTGCCTGCATCTTTGTGGCTTGGTTCTATCAGTTGGCTCCCTGAGGCGTCCGCCAAGTCAAGTTTGCAGTTCAGTCATTATCATTATAAAATTACCATCTCCCTCTGTTCACCCGCGATTTTACGAGACCACCAAACATCTAAGAATTTTTTTTTTAATTCAAAGTGAAATGTTGAAAAAAAGAACACGAACACTGACGGATTCTTTGTTCTCTGAGAAAAATATCCCAAAGGAAGTTTGCAACCTAGAATTATCTCTCTCCCCACTCTTCCCTCTTTCTCAAGGTCTTTACTTCTCTCTCCTCTATGTGTTTGTAAAGACAGTTCAACTTGTTGAAACAGCTGAGGCCAGTCATTTAAACATCATCAAGTGAGCACGCACATACAAAAACACACCTTGCAATTTATTGTCAGGTTGACATAAGTCTAGGACTGTTCATGAAACTCTGCTTGAGTCTGAAATTAGGAAAAAAAAGGAATGTCTGTTAACTATTACCATGACCCAATCTGAACAAATGCCTCTCTCCTATCAGAACAAACCCAGCAGATTTTGGTCCTGCAAAGGAGAGATACGACCACGGGCATGGCATAAGGATTTAAGCTGACTATTTGAAGTCTTATTCTTCTTCTCTCACTGAAAACTGGTCTTGCTTCTTAGACAGCATTGGAGGCAATTCTAAAACTGTTGTTCATAAAAGTTAACGATACATCAAATATGTCAGTGTATGTGCTGTCGTGTGACCTTAAAGATCCTTTTAAGCTTGACAATGTACGCATAAACACAAGGGCTTCTACTTATGGTTCAATGGAACATTTGGAAGGCAAGTTAAGTTCCTGTTTACCCGGTCCTTATCCCCATAACCTCCACACCTAGTCTAACACACACTCAAACACTCAAAGGCAATCTTCACTTGAACAAACTGCATTAGGCCTAAGTGGACCAGGGTTTGTTTTGTTCTTGGGAGAGAGAAACAGACTGGTGAAAAGCAGCAGCTGACAGATCGGCTGGTCCAGCTAAAATTTGAGGAATTGTGACAGGAGGAGGGAGGTTGGAAAGATATGACTACATATATTATTATTGTTATCATTCCTGGATCTGTCCCTGAACTGTAAATAGTACAAATAACTTTAACTTGCAGGACCATCAGGATCTATGTTAAACTATTTTATTCCTGGTTAGTGGAAACCCAGACTCACAGAGGCAGGGTGGCATTAAAATATAAAAAGTTGAACTTGCCTCTGAATTATATATTTGCCGGAGCCTGGTACCAGATTGTTTTAACCCAGATACTGAAAATTTTAACAATTAAAATTGGGGATGCCCCGGAAATTTTTAGCCACCGAAAATTTTCAGCCAAAAATGGCCCAAAAGTGCATTTTCGACCAAAAGATTTTTTAGCCCCGAAACAACACGGCAGAAACAGTATGTTGTGATGAGCAAAAACAGTGGCCGGCGACTCCTCTGGATAAGGGCCAATGTATTTCGATATATCAGAGAAAGACCCATGGATAGCGATTTGCAAAGCGTGTAATGCATACACGAGAAACAATCCAGGCCAAGATGGATATGGAGAATCGGATTAGAGAGGGAGAAGCACATAGCACAGGAAAAGGAGAGTAGAGCACAGAAAAAAGGAAATCCGTCTGAACCAGATGAGGGGCATTCCTCTCTTATAGATAGAGTCTATACCTTGTTTTTGACTAAATAGCCTCATGTTATTTATCTTACATGACTGGATGGTCATGCGTTCACAACTCTCCTCTGCTCTCTGTATCACGCACAGCTGAGTTCTGCACGAAGCACACAGACACAAACCTGAGCACACATATACAGAGAGAGAGACAGAGAGAGACAAGCACTACCCATAAAGCAGACAGAGAGTCCAGAAAATAAAGTCACAACTACCACAAGAGATGCACAGAAAAAAAATCTGCCTTTTTCAAACCGCTCCCAAAGTATCTCTGTGAAGACTGTATTATTCTTTGAAGCATTAATATTAATTTATGCAACTTATAATTGGCAAAATAATTTATTTGGGTGTTTCGGCTTTCGGCCTTAGTTTCTTCGTTTTAAGTTTTGGCCCTAATTAAAATATTATATATCTACAAAGATCAACTCAAAGAAATGACAGCACTAAATTTAAAAACGTAATGTCTTACTGTCCAAACTCCATATAGAAGATGATAGGTAACAAAAAATAAAGGTAAGGAGGTGATGTCATCTTGAAAAGACCAAAAACTATTTTTAATAGGACAAAACTTAAAGTGTGGGACCTTCCTTCTGATTTAAACCAACCTTCTGAAAGGTCACTATCTTCCCTGAGGTTCTTTAATGTCTTACCCTTTGAAGAGCTCAATGTGTTTGGTTTTAAAAGTCCTTTATTAGCCTCTGAATCAACAAATACTGTTTTATTGGAAAAGGATGAGGATGTTAATGAAGTCAAAAGAGCTCTGAGGTCAGGATAAAAAGCCCAGCTAACAGCTTGACTGAGTAAGTAATACAAACATTGAGTGAGTGGACCACTGTGTGTTCTGATGGCAAACACAAACTCTCCATATACTGAGAGGTAAACCACTACAGCTGAAAAGTGTATATATCCTTTTCTGGATGGTGGTATTAATGATTAACAATTTAGAAAAACTCTCCTCATAAAAACATTTATATAAAAGCTCCTGTGAGGAACTTTCTGTTTTTGTCGAAGTTGGAGCCCCCCGTGGACAAAATGACATGACATCTTTGTTGGCTGATATGTTCCTAAACAGAAAGTGAAAGTTGAAAAACTTAATTCCGACAAGTCTAATAGTCTATAAGTAAGAAAGTATTCAGAGGAAAAAAGGGTCAAAATGAAAAAAAAAAATTGTCAGAGACACCTTAGTATGGGGTCAGTCTGCAGGTAAAATGCGTTATTGGGTTTGCAAAGAGTGGGTAATGTTAGCAGCACCAGCCTTTGGCTAACCTTCACATTCCTGTGCTTGATATGCATTGCTCAAGTCAAGGTAAGAAGAAAGTTTTTATGCAACTTATTGTCTATTTTTTAGGTCAAAATATAACAGACTTCTCTGCACAACAAGATGTTATCTGTGATCTTTAACAAAATAGTAGTTCTTATTAACTGAAGCTATAGTTCTGGCGAGTGGTGGGTGCACTACAGCTTAAACAAAAAAATATGCAAAGCATTTAAGGCCAACATTATATATTATACAATGTTATAACCTGTCTAACCAACTAATGATTCTGGCGTTGACTGCTAAGGGGGACAGCATTAATCATGTAGTTGACATTACTTCCACATTCCTCGTCAAAGTATTTTTTTCTGGCATAAAACGTCATCCTTTAGTCTCTTCACAGACAAATGTATCAGTTATTGTAAAACTAAGCAGTAAAAAGAAAAGAAAAGTTCAAGGTATACTCCAAGGATATCCTCAATTCTACACATTCCATGGAGGAAGCAGAGCCAGAGGACTTGTGGCTGAAGTTGCTGAGGCAGTCACTCAGTAGTGGCAAGGCCCCGGGGGGTGGATGAGATACATCCTGAGTTCCTCAAGGCTCTAGATGTTGTAGGACTGTCTTGGCTGACACATCTCTGCAACAATGCATGGGTATCGGGGACAGTCCCTCTGGATTGGCAGACTGGGGTGGTGGGTCACCTTTTAAAGAAGGAGGACCAGAGGTGTGCTTCAGCTATGGGAAGATCACACTCCTCAGCCTCCCTGGTAAGGTCTACTCCAGGGTGCTGGAAAGGAGAATCCGGTGGTTGGTTGAACCTTGGATTCAGGAGGAACTATGCGGGTTCCGTCCTAGTCGGGGAACACTGGACCAGTTCTATACCTTTGCAAGGGTTCTTGAGTGGGCATGGGAGTTCAACCAACCAGTCCACATGTGCTTTGTAGACCTGGAGAAGGCTTTTGACCATGTCCCCTGAAGTACCCTGTGGGGGTGCTCCAGGAATATGGAGCCGATGGCCTGTTGTTACAGGCTGTTCAATCTCTGTATTTCTGCAGTGAGAGTTTGGTTTGTATTGCCAACAGCAAATCGAACTCGTTCCCAGTCAGGGTTGGACTCTGCCAGCACTGGCCTTTGTCACCGATCCTGTTCATTACTTTTATGGACAGGATTTTTAGGAACAGCCAAGTGGTGGAGGATGTCAGCTCCAGGGTCTTTGATCCCATCTCTCCTTTTTGCAGATGATGTGGTCCTATTGGCCTCATCAGACACTGACCTCCAGCTTGCAAGGGGGAAGTTTGCAGAGTGTGAAGCAGTTGGGATGAAAATCAGAACTTCTAAGTCTGAGGCCATGGCTCTCAGCCAGAAAAGGGTGGACTGCTCACTCCGGGTTGGGAGAGAGTCTTTGGCCAAGTGGAGGAATTTAAGTGTCTCGGCTCTTGTTTATGAGTGAGGGGAAAACTTAGTGAGAGATTGACAGACAGATCGGGGCAACGTCTGCAGTCATGTGGACGCTATACTGGTCCGTTGTGGTAAAGAGGGAGTTGAGCCAGAAGGCAAGGCTCTCAATTTACTGGTCAATTTATGTTCCAACCCTCACCTATGGTCACGAGCTGTGACCGAAAGTAAAAGATCTGACCCTTTTATTTTGAGCATAGAATTTTGAGATCAAGATGATCAATCCAGAGAGTGTGGAGTGTCACTTTTTTACACCTTGATGTGTGTCTGACATCTATGAGATGTAGCTTACCTTTTATGGGGTGCTGTATTTTGGAGTGTTTTAGCACATTTTTTTATTGTACAAAGGAATTAAAAGAACCACTCTGCAGTGGTTGTAATATGCTATTTATACCCTGTATTTACACTGTTAACGTCTACAGTAATAGCAATTCCGCTTTCTTACCTCCCTGTGAGCATCCAACATACTGTTAGCAACTCTCCAGCAAATGGCCTGCCTGCACTTTGGTCCCCACAGGATAAAGGGATGAATTAAGAGAGAGTGATTTATGGATGTAAAAGATCCCTCAATCCCTGTTTTAGCACTAATCCTGCACTGGAAGTATGTTTGTAACAGTCTATGATGGCACTGATCCACATGTGTTTATGCATATGTGCAGGAGAGTGTGGAAGGTTAGTTTAATCAGATTTAAATTTCGGACACTATCAGTTCACCTCTGGCCTTCTGAGTATATCAGTCTCACAACCTGCCACACTCATCTGCACTACAAAAGAATCAAACATACACGCACACACAAGCAGTTGCAGATACATGCAGGAACAGAGACTCACATATGTGCACATATCATGAACATGCAAACCTCATGTATCTTTTTAAAACAAATCTGTAAGTTTACATAACAGGCCTGATTGCTGCCGTCTACACAAAATAATCCAATTATGGCAACACTTCCTTCACACTGTCAGAGTGTGAATTTGCTCCCTACAAAGAGTTACTGAGGTTCTGTTGCTTTCATGTGGTGCAGCGTCAACATTCAGCAAGATATCATTTCACAGGAATGAGACGTGTGTATGCTCTTTAAGGATATAAAAGAAAATATTCTCATAAATTCTGGCAGGGCAAGAGTCTGTCCTGGCTTGTAAGCATTGCAGAGGAAAAAGAGAGGGAAAAAAGACAGCGAGGCCTCTCACTTGGCACCCAAACAGGGATTGAGGGATCTTTTACATCCATAAATCACTCTCTCTTAATTCATCCCTTTATCCTGTGGGGACCAAAGTGCAGGCAGGCCATTTGCTGGAGAGTTGCTAACAGTATGTTGGATGCTCACAGGGAGGTAAGAAAGCGGAATTGCTATTACTGTAGACGTTAACAGTGTAAATACAGGGTATAAATAGCATATTACAACCACTGCAGAGTGGTTCTTTTAATTCCTTTGTACAATAAAAAAATAATTATAAAGTGTCATGTTGTTCGTTTGAAGTGTTGAACAATAAAAGCTTTGAGAAAAATACAGAGTATTTGTTTTATAGTGTCTGTGAAATGAGATTTAGTGTTTGGCCTCATTTTAGAGCTTGGCACAAGTGTTGCTGCATGTGCAAGTCTGTTGTAATGTGGGTAACGATGAAATATTGATGACTGTGTCTTCAGGGACACAAACATGCTAGACAAGCAATCTTGAGCAGTTGTGTAACACAAATTCTTTGAACTGAGTTTTTACTGAGATAATAACTTTTACTTTTGTTTTCAATAAAAACAACTAGAAACATAAACAAAATAAAATTGTAACATTTACACACCATTTTTTATTAAGGTAGAATATTTAAATTCAACCATCTATACCGACCTCCCCATCGGGCCTCAGGTTCTGTGTCAGGCTGGGGTTAACAGGCTGGGTCTGGGGTGTTTTCTGGGGCTGCAGGGCTGACAGTTTGTCCTTTAATTCCTGGTTCTCCTTCCTTATCTGTTCCAGCTCCTCCAGTCGAACTCTGTCCTCTCGTTCCTTCTGCTCCCGCAAGTTCTCGATCACCCGTTCCTGAGAAATTGAAACAACAAAGAAACTTATGAAAAACAACATTATGAGAGAAATGGGAGTAGGAATAAAAGTAAGTGGCTACATGGCTATGATCTGCAAAAAAAGGTCAATCCCACCAAAGAAATGTTGTAAAATGGATGTTTTCAGATTCCCAGGACAAAAAGACTGTCAGTTCTGTGTGATTACAGTTCTTTCCTATTATTACTGAAAGTTTCAAGCCAGTCTCTTGCTGAATTGGCTTACCAGTGGGCTTCACAAAGTGCGGCCAAAGACAAACTCATAAATGCCCGTCATAAATAATACTTCCATAAATAATAGTAGAGACAAGGAGAGATGGAAGCCAACTAGGACAGAGAAGGTTGGAGGAAGGAGGAGAAGACTCAGAAAGATTTATTAAGAACAGATTATACAGTACTGTAGATCACTTCCTTACAATTCCACAACGCCTTCTGCTTAACCACGTTGGAATGTTTACACCATAATTTTCTCTATTCTCTGATCACATCGGACAGCGGGAGAACCACAGCTTTGGGCACTGGCCCGAGACCAAGTCTACACCATGGGTGGTGGACTATGCAAGGTGTGTGTAGAAGGTGTACGTTACAGTGTATATGTGTGTTAAGGTGTGGAATGAAGTGATTATCAAGGTGTTTACTCAGGTGTTTATTTAGGCACAGAGTGAAACTCAGCAACGAGGCTTTACGATGTGGCATCGCTGCATGATTGGCAGCTTTAAACCCCCGGGTAATTGGACAAATACACCCACTAACTAGACCTGGCACAGCAACACACTGCACACGGGGCTTTGGGTGAGAGGAAGAAAGAGAGTGAGAGAGAGAGACCACATGGTTAATAGGTCCTGGGTGTTTTCCCCACATTATGAAATATCTCTAGGATGTTTGGGGTTCAGGGAAAGAGACCAGGATGTGATAATAAAACCTGCTTCTAAGAGACTTAAGTGTGGCACACAAGTAAACAGAAAGAAAACTCACACACACACACACACACACACACACACACACACACACACACACACACACACACACACACACACACACACACACACACACAACTTCATTGCAGGGCCAGGCTTGGGCACAATGCCCTAGCCTGTTAATTAGAACCACAGCAGTATAGCAAACGACTGGCTCCACGAGCAGGTTTGTGACAGGGTGTGTGATTAGCAACACACACTCTCTCTCTTGTAAACACATTACACACACCCTGTATTGACCACAAAGTCTGAGAAGCTCGCCAATGTTCTCCTCATCACAGCCGAATTATATGTAGGCTGCATCTGAAGTGGTTTCTGGGTAAACAGATGGGCTGAGGCAAAAAAAATAGGGGATTTAAAGTTTATTGCGCCATTATGCTATTCATTTCAAAGTCTGTCGGCAACGAAAACAAAACTAGGTGATAAAAAAAACATTCTAAGTGAAAACATGTATGTACTGTGTCGATCCTTTGTTCTAAAGACAATAAAACCCACATTGTCTACTAATAGACTGATCTCTTGAGAGTAAAGAGTTTTATTGAGTTGCAAAATTCAAATTTGAAAGTAATTGTCATTCAATCCAACTTTGGAAATGTTGCTCATTCAGGCTGAATATTAGTTCAGTCTGAATTTCAAACTACCATATTATTCACAATAACAGAACTTTTAGGAGCAGCTTGAACATGACAAAAGCTAGGCATGCAGCGATCCAACTTTTCAAGTCTTGATACCAATACTGATACCTTGGGATTGGTCTCGGCCCATATCTAATACTGATCCAATCCAATCCCATACCTGTATTAATTTAACATTCTCTATTCCTTAATATGAAGATGCAACCGAGAATTATGTTTTGGCAACTTCAGGCTTTTCTATCTTTGTAGACCAGTGGAATAAAATATATTTAAAACTGACTGTGTTCATATTTTATGGTATTTCAAATGCGTAAATGTGTGGTCAGAATCTCCAATGCTAACAAGAATAACAATTTAAACCTCAGCAGTAGATTAGTGAGGAATTAAACATATTCCACCTGTCAGAGTTGTTGGCAAAAACAAGCATGACATACCTCCATCTGTTAAACCCCTGTATTCTCTTATGTTATTTCAGCTCTGTCAAGCAGACATGCACAGACCTACTGGTGCTGATGAAGTACAATCACATGGTTGTTTTAACTTACCCTGTTGACTTGCACATCATCCTCCATCTTTCAAAGTCTTTTCTCTTCATGTTGTGTTACTTGTTGATTTAACTCAGAAACAAGTTAGTTCTTTCATGTCAGTCTCTGACTGCCTTGATTCCTACTCATACGTAGCATGGGGAGACAGCCTTTGGATGCACCTTCTGAAATCAATCATGAAAATTCCTTTCAATATCTTCTGCTGACCTTTTTACTTCAGTCTGTGAAACTTGTATGCCTTTGGCCAGTTAGAGAACAAAAACATCAGATGTAAAGGCACAAATGTAAACACAGAGTATGTACACATTTGATCACATTAAAATATGTCAGTCTCTGGAAAACATGCAGTGCACAGACATCCACATCTGTCCTAACTGAGAACTCTATAAACTTTTTATCAGGAGCAAATGTCAACAAAAAGTAAACCAGCATTCATCTTTTAGCCTGCAGTACAAACAAACATGTGCAAACAATGGGAACCATTTTTCAGCCAACAATGCCAAAGCAATCATTTCTTCAGACTGCAGTACCAAAAATGCGTGCTAAGAACAACCTTAAACATGCAGCAATGTTAAGTAACAACAAAAGACCCTGAAGTCAAGTTCAGTCAGTTACATGTCGACTCTATTTACTTGCATCCAAAGATCTGACATCTCTATGATCATTGTCGGGACAGTGTGAAACATCAAAGTGTTCAATTCTGGCTCCAATTAGAAGTTACTGGCACTGTTTAACCATGAATGAAAGTTCATAAACACATCCCTAAAGGCTTGTGTCAATGAGAAAAAACACCATTAGCATTAGCATTCCAGCTCCCCACAAGTCTATTTTTTACCCAGGAATACAACAGAATGAGTGGGGTTTTATTGGGTGAGTAACCTGTTCGATGAAAAGCAGCGCATTTTACTGAAAAACAAAACACCACAGTGGCCAACAAGTCCATTCATCTTTAAGTGTTAGTAGAAGCATGCTAGCACAATTGTGTTGAGGTGAGCCTTTATGGAGACCAGCTGCTCTCTTATGATGCCAGAAAACAACAATCGCTGAATGTTTACGACCAACATCCAGCCCATCCACTCGCCCATTCATACATATGGAGTTAGTCTGTTTGGTTCACCTCAATTCACATGGCAGACATTCAGTCCTGAGATTTTCACACAGCAATAAATTGTATCCTCGTATGCATGTGGATGCATGTGTGACTGTATTTCCCAATATCAGAGGTAACTGATAAGGAGGGAAAAACAGGACAGACTGTTGAACAGAGTTTTAAACAATCTTAGACCTGGTTTAAAGAAACATGACAGTATATACTGTCTCTCTTATTTTGTTCACTCAACACAAAAGCTAATTTTTCTTCTATATGTTTTGGCTGGGTTATTTGAATATCTATCCTTGCCTAATCTCTTGTTGCTGTATTTTTCGTGCCAGCTCTGCTCTTTCCCTTCTTCTTTCATATGTCCTGCAGAAGTTACCAATTTTTCACTCCTGCCTTCACAGTGCATTCCTTGATCCCTCCCTCCCTCCTCGGCCACCTCTTCCATCAGTCCTGTGTTTCTCCTGCCATTGCACTTTTCCATTCCTCCCTTTTTCAAAACTTCTGTCCTCTTTTTGTGCTATGCATCATTCCCTTCCAGTGTTAACCTCAGTTACTGACACAGACAACTCCTCAATCTATGTTCTTTCCCTTCTTTCAGTGCCTTTTTTCACTGTTTTTAGACAGGACCTCCTCTAGTGTGGCCCAAAGTCCATAAATTAGGAGTCTGTGTCAGTAAATTATGGCAGTGAGTCATAGCAAAGGCAACTTAATTAAGCTGTGTGATGTATACAAGCTTCCTGAAAGAACAGTGTGCCTCACTGGGTAAAAATTTCCAGGCAGTTCAAGACCAAGAGGTGGTCTAATGGTTTCATTTGTGAGTTTTTACTGTCCAAATCTGTCACACAAGTTTCTGAATGTGGGTTAGTCTTTCCACTTTTCATCCAGTGACTTTTCAAAAGAAGTTAGATGTCAGCTACATCAAACTAGACCATATGCATTAAGCTTTTTCATAACCTCCAAATGTACCTCTGCTACAATTCTACAATTTCATTTAGAAGACGTTTTTGTCCAATGCGATGTACAACACAAGCAAGAATTTAGACAGACAGGAAAAACCTTAGAAAGTATTTCCCCAGTATCGTTCACCCTTCAACAACATTCAATACTCAGTGCTTTCATTTATAAAGAGCTCAGTAGTCTGAGACCTTCTGATTCATTCAACCCCTGAGGACAGAGAGGAGAAGGGTCAGATTAAGTGCCTAAGTGTTCCCTGAACAGGTGAGTCTTCAGACATCTCTTAAAATTAGAAGTTGGGTAATTCTCTGTACCTTTTCAGACAAAGCTTCCTCCAGTGTGGCCAGGGCTGTGTCGGTGTTGCTTGAATCAGTCTGAAGGCCCTGGACTCTTTCTCTTAACCCAGCCAGCTGTTTGTCTTTATCCTTCAACTGTTCTAACAGGTTCTCGATCTGAAGAGAGACAGAGGAGAAGGAGCAAAGGTTAATGGTGTATTGGCATTAAACAACAATAAAATAAAAGGACTGAAAAAAAACCTTCATTGGTTCCTCATGAGGCCACACAAGGCACAATATAAAAGAGTTAAGGCCCAGTAGTACAATTCCTATCTTTACAGCATTTTTATTCAACTGACTTGTACCCATCAGTCCCTTTCTTAGGTACAAATGTTCTACTGATTGCTAAATGAAAAATCTGATAAGCCAATCACATCCCAGCAACTCATTATATTTAAGCATGGTGAAGAGGACCTGCTAAACTTTAAACCGAGCATCAAAATGGGGAAAAAAGGTGATTGAAGTGACTTTGAACATAGCATGATTGTTGGTGCCAGACGGGCTGGTTTGAGTGTTGCACAAACTGCTGCTGTACTGGGATTTTTCCCACACAAAATCATCTCTAGGGTTTACAAAGAATGGTCCCAAAAATAAGAAATATCCAGTGAGCGGCAGTTCTCTGGAACAAAATGCCTTGTTGATGCCAGAGGTCAGAGGAGAATTGACAAGACCGGTTGGAGATGATCAAAAGGCAACAGTAACTCAAATAACCACTCATTATAACCAAGTCTGGCAAGGACCATTTCTGAACACACATCTATATTCAAGATCTATCACACCTCTTAGTTTAGGTTGGAAAACTTTTGTTGACCACAACCAAATAATAATAATTTGTTCTAAACACAATAAATAGTTAATAGTTTGTTTGCTAATCCCCAACTTCTCTCCAGCATCATTCCTTTGTCCTTATACAACTCTGAAATAAAAATAAAGAGATCACTGCAGATTTTTCCTGAACATGTCTTCATGTATAACAGCATTTCATTCAAGCGTCTGTTGGATTTCAACACATGCACACCTAGAGATGCCTACAAGCCAGTGTCTCACACACACTGTGAAATTTAGTGGAGTACTAGTGATGATCTGTAAGTGCCTGGGCAATGCTGGAATCAGGCAAATTTATCTTTGTGAAGGATGCATGAATAAAGCCATGAACGATGGTATCCTGGAAGAAAACTTTTTTTCCTTCTGTTCTGACAATGTTCCCTGACTTTGAAGATTGGTTTTTCCATGAGAAAGATGCTTCATGCCATGAAGGACAACTTGATCGAGACCAGCGCAATCTCCAGACCTAAACCACATTGAAAACCTCTTGTGTGTGATCAAGAAGGAGATGGATGACCACAAGCCATCAAACAAAGCTGAGCTGCTTTAATTTTTGCACCAGGAGTGGTATAAAATCATTCAACAGCAATATAAAAGACTAGTGGAGAGCATTCCAAGACCGATGAAAGCTGTGATTAAAAATCTGGGTTATTGATTCATGAACTCTTCCAACTGTAAATCCTGGGACTGTATTAAAAATGAATTTGAATGTTTAACATTTAAAATGAATATAAATTTGTTTTTCTTTTATTACTTAAGATCTGAAAACACAGCATCTTTTTTATACTTTGGCCGTTTCTTTATTTTATGCAAATAAATGCTCTAAATGATTTTATTTTATTTCATTTTATTTTTTTATTTTTTTTGGAATTTGGAAGAAATGTATTTAATATTTTATGGCATGAGAAAATATCCATTTTACTCAAACACAAATCTATAAAAGTCATATCAGAGAAACAGAAAATTATGCAGTGGTCTCTTAATTTCTCTCCAGACCTGTATGGTCACTGCAGGCTCCAGAAAATCAGCATGGAGTTCACTCAAATTCTGAAACAACCCATGGGTGTTGTCATTTTGGAAACTTCCACTATGTGAACTGTCTATAGTTAGAAGGGGCTCCCAAACTTTTCAGCCTTCAAACCCTAAAATAGCAGGATTGGAGACAGAGATCCACTGCCATGGGAATACACCAATAGACCAGAAAAACAGAAAAAAAATGGACAACCCCCCCCCCCCCCCCCCCCATGATGCCATCATTGTCCTGGTTTAGTCACTTTGTGGCAAAAAAGAAATGTGGAAAAACAGATCAAAGTTTTTATGTTTGCATGATTCTATATGGACTATCCAACTTTCTTTCTGTATTGTCCTCCATTGTGGTTTGGCATTTCAAAAAAGGGCAGCATTTTCAATGTAACTGTCAAATCAAGACTTTTACAGATAGATCCACAAAAAGGAGTTCTTTTTCAGTCAATAACGGGGGTTCAGTCCATCTGCATAGAAAAAGTAAATGGGAAAGGGAGGGTAAGATGACATTGACCAAATAAATGTTGGTCAGAGTTGAACAAACATTAGTGACTTTGCCTCTGTAAACAGGGCAAGACAATCGAGACAACTGTTATTGGATCCAGTACCATGGGAAGTAGAGGTACTGGGGGTGCTTCAACGATGTGTTTACCCCCAAAAAAGGTAAACAAAGATACAATTTGTGTAACATAATGTCACTTGTAATCCAGCTATCTGACCACCCATTGCACAATAAAGGATTTCAGACTAATTTGGGGAGCCCCAAAGTTAAAAAAACAAAAACAAAAACAAAAAAAACAGATGCAACAACAGAGAGTTGGAAGAGGTAGATTCACAGCCCTTCTCATATCTTGTCGTTTTCTTTAATATCTGACTTTTAGACTTTTAATTGGGTCTTTCCTGCTGTGACACTTATTTCCCTTAAATGGACAACAAAGAGATTCTGATTTTGAGGGCACACACTCTACAACTGAGCTTAACCTACTTCGTAGAAGATGTGAAGTCTCCTGCTGAGAGGACAACATAGCAAAATCAAGAGAGTACTGATCAAACAACCTTCAGAACGAGTTGAGTTGTGTCATACTAAGAATTAAGCCACCCCATCTACCTTGTGACTTGTATGTCTCTGCATCTGATTCTCTGTGGCTAACCTCATGCCGATAAAGTGGTAATAGCCAGTTGTGGTTTTCAACAGCCTTTATCTGATGGACATTTGCAAAACAGAACACAACCACACAAAAGACAGATGCACAGACACTTTGAACCATACAGGCAAAAACAAACATAAAATGCTCTGGGCTGTATCAAACAAAACACTAGCAGATGCAGCTGGGGTAGGACACAGTGCAATGAGACTCCAGAGGTCCACAAATCAGTTACAAAGAGGACAGCACATCTGGTGACAGGAAATTGGGAGTTGTTTATGCCTTTTAATTCTTACAAGCGCATTGTACATTCTTCACAATTCTGCATAAATGTCACTTAAAATAAAAAAAAGAGTGAGACTTAGACCTACGGGTACAGAGCATCTATTTTCCTGTCTCCAACGCTTGAGCAATTTTTTCTCTCAGGCGTACAAAGCACCATTCACTTACTGCTGCAAAGCATTAATACCACATTTGACCCAAGTGGTCCTTTCTCAGATTAGGTCTGGTGATGAACAAAAGAAAGGCAAATACATGGAAAAGAATTCATATTTTAATGAACATCAGAATCCAATAAAAACAAGAAAAGCACTTCAAGCCATCAAGACCACATTTTAAGCGAAACTGTGACAAGGCAAAAAAAAAAGTCCAATGGGGAGAAAGAGCTGCATTCCAGTCATGGGTACATAGATAGATAATGTCCAAATTTCCATGGCTATTTTACAAATGAATCTAATTAGACTGTGGACTTTGGTGTTCTCTGCTCCCTGGAGGCAAAGAGCACTGATCCAAAAGAGCCATCTTGGATTTTGGTGATGAAGGGAAAGTGGCAGAAGGGGGTGGGGTGGGAAAAGCAGCCAGGAGCCTTTAGCAGATCTTGATAGGTTAATAGCAGTCATTACAAAACCAAGCTAACAGCTCTGGTAGGACGGTGTACATGCGATAGGGACATAAACCCTTCAGGGAATGATGGGAAAACTTCACACTACCACAGTCTGATAAAATTCCCAGAAACTCATGATTGCCATGGGTGTGTAAGATGTGATTTCAGGGTGGACACCAGCTAAAGAAGCACTCTGGATTGTTTTCCAACAGAAGCAATTACTTGAACACTATACAGCCATCATAACACACAGTCTCCACAACGCCCACATCATATAGCACCAGCTTATCTCCATCTGAGGTAAACACAGAAGGAAGTGCAAACAAACCAAATATCTGTCCTCAGTTGTAGCAGATCAGTTGCTTTGACATAACCTATTCTCCTGAATATGAACTGAGATGTATACATATACATCCAGGCACAGCCTCTCTCCTGTCACTATCGGTACCACAAGGCCCTATTTTAGGTTTAATTCAGTATGTTGCCTCTGGTCTTAGATAAATGATTACATTCTTCACCAGCCATGAGTTTGCTTTGGCCTGGTCTCGCAAAATAACAAGCCCACGATGAAATATTTAGCCTCGTCATTGGGCCTTCTGTGAAATTGTGCAGAAAAACGTTCAACACGGCTTAAATCGGCAGATGAGAACAAGTCACGTGAGCAGTGGATATGGGAAAGAAGGCGAGGAATTCTGGACAAGTTCTGAAAGTCAAAACACACTCCGTGAAGAGAAATGCTGGCTGTGGACAGGAGGGGCGCAGGGTAGCTGTTTGCCTTTCTGGGAGAGAGAGGGGCCTCTCTTGCAGTAGCTCTATTGTTATGATGAGAACAGCAGTCATTCATTTTATCTCTCAGTGTGCGAGGCTACCTCAGACTATGCTCCCACATCTCTCTCTTTCTCTCACACACAGGCTTTTATCATTATACCACAGTCCATATGTCATCCCACTCTCCAACCACACACACCTCCCGCCACAGCAGACCACCAACGATAGGCAGCCAAAGGCCAGGCACTGCGGTGTGGACTGTCTGTCTCAGTGAGTGTGTATCCTCCTGAGAAACCATGACGTCTGTCTAAGTCACCCCCCCCCCCCCCACACACACACACACACACAGTTCCCCACTGTTTGCGACCATACTGTTTTGATTCTGATAACTTTATCAACAGGCTGATAGGACAGGACCAGGATCTCCTGGAAAGAGGGGGTGTTGACGCCTGGTTACTTTTACTGACATTGACTTTGCACATTGCATTAATAGTTGTTGCTCTAAAACACTGCTGAGATACTTTGATACTTTTTAATATTACATAATTAAAACTATAGAATATAGCTCATTTTTACATCTGCTAGCATCAAAAAGTAACAAAGCTTATAAAAAACACACCTCTATCTATCTATCTATCTATCTATCTATCTATCTATCTATCTATCTATCTATCTATCTATCTATCTATATATATACATATATATATATATATATATATATATATATATATATATATATATATATATATATATATATATATATATATATATATATATATATATACACACACACACACACACACACACATATATATGTATATACTGCGTGTGTGGATTTGTAAATGTACTTATTTATTACTATCTATAAAGATATTCTATTTACAGTCCAGCTCCAGTGTCCACCATTACTAGAGAATAATCCAAAAAAGCTAGCATATATATGTATAAAAGTGAGACTAGTTCTAGATAACTTGAAAAGACGTCACAGCCTTTAAACAAATATTAAATATTGAAGTGCACGGGGAAGGTTGAAATCATGTATGACAATAATTGGTCACATGTACAAAAATGAGAGCGTTAATAACTCTGGGTTCTTTGTATGGTGAGTTTTGAACACTGTGTTAGTAGCTCTGTTTTCACATACTCTGCACTCCTGAAATTTCCTGACATCATCCAGGTTGGATGCTTGCGTGAACGTGAACAGTTGAATCTGTTCCTCCCAAACTTAGTGGAACTCTTTTTCTGCCAGCTCCCAATTAAACTGTTCACAAGTCGGGTGAGCCGATGGGCTGAGGGATGATGTCATTCACATTTTCCTTCCTCTAGTTGCCGAATACAGTATATTTGTTTTTCACTGTTGAGTTCGTCCTTTGGGAACTTACTTCAACGATATTGAAGTAATATCAACACAAAAACAGTCCCATCAGTGAGGACCATCTATGCCTTAATATCTATCGATTATCCATTAATTGTAAGAGTTCCATGTCTACTGGGATCTTTACGAGTATGAATGTAATTAAAACAAGCAGAGCTCTAATGTAAGGAAGGCTAGTGAAACAGTATCAGGAAAACAGTTTCCTTGGCAAAACATTTTGATTTAAAGCTTGAATCTTGTTTCAGAACAAAACCACAAACCCAGTCAACCCGTCTGTCTTCTATCCAAACTAAAATGTAGAACTCTGCGGCCTCCAGGGAGTCATTTCTGCAAAACACAAAGGAGACCAGCGTGGAGCATGACCACCATAAAAACACAATCATTTGTATTTTTAAAACTCTTTTGGACCAATAAAAATACCAAGCAATAATTGGTCACCCTTTCTGACAGGCAACTCATTTCTCTGCACTTGTCATCACCTCTGAAAATATGACAGGGACAGTTGTAAAACCCAAAGGTTCTGGCACTGGTACATGTGTACACACATGCAGAGGCATGTACACGCAAATACACAGAGCACAATAACCGCAAACTGGACGATATGTAGTAAAAGTGTGTGTACTTCCCCTGAGAAATCTAGGTCAAAGTCAGAAACATGATGAAAGACTCCAAACTGGAAATATCAAATTGCTGCTTCGACTGCCTCAATCACATACTCCAATCCAAGTAAAGCATGTACATATTAAACTTGTAATTGTATGATTTTTGTGTGTGTTACAGTAAACTAAAACATGTAAACTAAACCTGCAGACTGTTCCCATTTCCTGCCATTACAGCTTGTTGATTCCTGTTTTAGTTTAATAAAGAACTTCCTCCTGTAGTGAGTGCTCAGATGTGGCTCTTCAAAGAGAAACACAGCTTGGGTTGAGAGGCTCAGGAAAGACAGTGACCTTTTCAGCGTGAGGAGGGTGTTTGTGCACTTCATTTAACCCCTGTCCCACCAACACTCCCCACCACCATCCTTTCGCTGCTTGAGAAACAGTGCACTAGGCACAACACTTTCAGACAGTGGGGGCTCATATAGTGTGTGAGCTGGCGCCCCCATGTGGTTTATTTCTGCCACAGGACCATTCATGCTCTAAGGACAATTTCTGAGTTAACTTTGAATGAAAAATATGTTTTATTGGTCCCAGATTTACTTGCACAATTCTGCGTCAACATGCTTTCTCAATGTAAGCTTCTTTCATAGGAGTTTCAGCTAAACACATAACTGTGAGGAAAAAATTATCTGCACATATGGCTCTCAAAAGAACTGACAGTATATCTACCCCACTGGAGTTCTGCAGCCTATAAAATCGACTGCACAACAGGAAACGTGACACAGAAACCCTTACAGCAAGAAATCACACCTCTCCCCTATTTCCCTGAGATGACCTTTCTGATGTCACACTGCTTTGCCTGAGGAGAAATTACTCATCTGTTATCGACCAGAACGACGCAGAACAGTGACTTCATATGATGAGTTGTGCCCTGGAGAGGAAGGAAGAGAAAGGAGGGTCAAGAGGCACGATGTTCAGGATCTGAAATCATCATAACAAATTCAAGGTCATTCTATATGTTCTGAGAGAAGACTCTTGATTTCTTTTCCTTCCAGCTGTCACAAAAAACTATGTAAATCTTCCACCCTTGGGGAGTAACAAATCACAAATCGCACGGTTCAGATTTTATCACTGAACAGATCATATTTTTAAACAGCCTCAAAAAATGGACATATAGATGTGCTCTGCTCCTCAGACAGCCATAACTGTAATTGTGCAAACTATAATGATACACAGCGCATCCCTTTAATGCATCTCATGCTAAACTGATAAACACATTATTACACAATTACCACAGCTCCAATACAGCTGAAACAAAGCAACCATACACAGGGAAATCTCAACACTTTATGACATTTTCCGTGTGAATGTTTGTGTGAAAGTTGCTTAAGATTATTTAAAAAAGACTGAGGTATGTTCACATTTAGAGATCTCTACTCTGAATAAACTGCTGTCTTTTCACTTGGCAGTAATTTTGCCATACTGGATGATTTACACTGATCATGGGTCAACCATGACCTGTTGAACCATTATTTCTCCCTGATGAAAGAATGAAAGAGTCTTTGTTTCTGTTCTTTAGATCTTTTTGCCAACTCTTCTAAAATCAAAAAGAGAAAAAAGCATGGGCACAATTGATCAAAAACACGAGCCATGCTCTACCTGAATGTGCGCAAGGCTGCCTTCAACTCTCTCCATCTTCTGTTCTGTTTTCTACCAAATTTCTTTAGCTTCCAAACCAAAGGGATCATGCACAGGCGGGACCCTGAGTTAAAACATCCAACGAGCAAGTTGTTGCCTAACCTGCTGCCAAAGAAAAAAAAATGGTCAAAGTAAACCTGGAAGAAAAATGAAAGAGACAAAATTTTCTATGGGTTTCACCATGATTATAACTGAGGCCTATGACTCTCTCCATAGACTGAGCTTTCATTTCGCTCCTAACCACCAGCGCCTCTTAAGAAATACAAAGGTTCTCTGTGTCCATCAGAAACACACACACACACAAATGTGCGCACACACGTAACCGCATTTGAATGCAAAGACGACAGGCGCATAAACATACACAAAAGTAGAGGAAAACACTGTTATAGAGGAAGAAACAAACATACAGATGATGACCACTGTTCAAATGCATGAGACACATAAAGCAATAATAAATGTATTTTCTGGGTGTTTGTAAAGACTCTTGGCATCATCGAAAGAAATCTTAAAGAAATCTTAATAATTATTGATAACTTGAACTTTACAGACATAAAAAGTACAAATCCACAATGAAAGATGATGAAGTAAGTATGCAGTAGGCTGTAGCTAATGTCTCCCTCCACTCTCCTTTTTTACAAACATCAACCTACTAATGAAATTAACTTTATTAATAGCCCAACACAAAAATCTACAACACCAAACTTGTACTTTAAAAAAAATTACTGCATATGGACAAAACTCCAAGAGGAGGCCAAAAAACACAGATAAGATCTACTAAACAGATGAGAGCAGCCGCTATCATCAGCAAGGTGGCAAAGGTTCACTCAGTTATTTCAACAGTGCATGTCGGCTAAAAGCACATTACAGTCACATTACACATCACTTAAAACACTCACACCTACCAGTCAATGAACCCAAAAAAGAGTCTTTTGTGAATAATGTTTTGAAGAAACCACAGGATAGCGACAAGACTGAAATTTCATAATACAAACAAAAATTATTTTAAATCAAAACTGTAAGTTACAAAATACAGCACTGGCTGATTTCGAGGCAGTCTGAGCAGCATGTGTGCCCCTGACTAATCTTTGTACAACAATGCAACTTGAGAACAAATACTTTCTAAAAAGCTGGTTCATATCTGTAATCAATGAAAACATACTCTGAAGTGCAGATTTTTGTAAAATACTGACTAATGTGCTGGGAAAGAAAAACTATTAACAGTTATTGAACATAAATATTGGAGGAGCATGAGACATGCGGCGTGCTGTTTGTATACTGTATAAAGACACTTGCATTGGAAGCATATATATAAACAGGAAACCTTTCCCCACTTGTCTGACTCTGTTCAGCTATTGCAACATTTGGCTTATTCCGAATATACCGTACAAATCTCAGAGGGATGCAAACATACACAAACACACAATCAGGCTGATTATTATCATAAATGTCGGGCCAGGTTCAAGCAATAGGGGCTGCATATTGCACTTACACATGACAAGCAGACGTCCTCCCCCCTCTCTGCACATGCCCGCAGAGAGTCATTCACGGAGAGACCCTCAAATGCATTTATGCATATCAAATAGACACCAACACACAGCTACACACTTACACATACACACCACACCATTGCAGACATGCACTGCGAAACAACGAGAAAGACGAAACGAGTTTTGTTTTCACAGTGATTTCTCCTGGTCGACCACAGAGCTAAAATGAGCAGGGAGAGACTTCTGCAGACCCGAGCTGCTCAATGAAGACGGATTGCACTTGTGCAAGCGGGGCTGTACGTGAGTGTGAGTGTGTCTGTGTGTGTGCCGGCCAAGTTGATCCACGTCCATGCTCTTTAGGCTCAAGACCGTATCTCTGCCCCCCTCAGCTGTGGAATGCTGCAGTGATTGCTGGGTAATTACCCCGACGCTTTATTCCTCTGCTCCCAGCACTATTAGTATTAATTCTTTTCTTTTTCTTCTGTTAGAAAGGAAGGAATGAAAGCTCTTTGATGTGAAAGAATGGAAAGAGAGAAAGAAAAGGAGAGGCAGAGAAAACCAGAGAGAAGAGAGGAGAGAGCAAGAAAGAGAGAAAGAGAAGGAAGAGAAGGAAGAGAAGGAAGAGAAGGAAGAGCGGGAAGGGAGAAGGAAAGGGATGAGGGAACATGAGAGAGGAAGAGGAGGTAAGGAGAGCATGAGAGAAAGAAAGAGGAAAAAAACCTTGTGGGACAACTGCAGCCATGTGTCATGTTGCTCCTGACCCATATCGACTTAAAGATCTGGTATAAGGCAGGTTGATCATGTCTTCTGGTGCACACACATTTGAATTGAGAGAGGAGATCAATACCTGATGCTCTTTGAACTGAAAAGGTTTCAGATCTCACAGAATACAACAGAACCACTTGACTGCCAGCAGTTTAAGCTGGAACAGGTCAGTTTGAGTTAAGGTTTGAGTCATCATCAGGATACAGTCAGAGAGAGTCATCACACACATCTGATTTTCTGAACTAAAGCACACGAGTTGTGGTCAGGGGGAAGAAGAAGACGGACTTGAATAGCTACAGTCTGACATATGGCCTGATACTGGGTTTGTCTTGACTGATGTGTAGCCTGGCTCCAATCAGGCAGCCTCAGGCTCTCACCATTAACCCTGGCTGATTGCTGATAGGGGCAGAGTGGGACACAGGGAGAAGGGGGGCATCACAGGCTGTTTACCGGAACCTCCCCAGCTCCAACAGGCTTATCTGCAACCAAGTCTCTGTGCTGTGATTGGTCAGATGGAATCCATTAGGATGAAAGGCATTGGTGGCCTCATCGTCAATCTATCAAGATCACACACGAATACAGATGCAGAAGGTGCACACACAGTTAAGCGTTCTGAGAATCTTATAAATCTCTGAGGTTCGCCACCAAAAGATAAAACCTGGAATATATGCCATGCCTCAAACAATAAATTTGGTTCGGCATGTTAGTCTGTGTGCATTTTTTTTGTTAACTTAAATTCTTATGAGGCTTTAAATTTAAGAACCCTTTTGGATGTCTGTTCAGTTTGCATATTTTGGGGAAATAATCAGTCATTACATGGGCTGTGATTGATGTCTGGAAACAGCACAAAAACTGCCCAAATTTAGGGAAGTGCAAGTTAACAGAGAATATGGACAAAAATGGAGTTTTACTCACTAAAAGCTGCTTCATTAGTCAGTTACTGTATGTTTTTTAAGCATCTCGTCTTATGTTTCTTTTATTGCAAAACTTCAAGGATTTTCAGCAAGGGCCAGGGCTGAACATCTGTTAAAATTTCTCCATGTGTCCTCTAGAGACACAGTTTTAAATCCTGAGTTTAGATACTTTGTACTGTTCTCCGTGTACTTCCCATTTCAATTTCTCTGTGCTTTTTCTATGAATGGAGGAAGCAGTACACCAGTTTTGCCTTAATATAAAAGGTTAAAGCAGGGTGGTGACAGCAGTACTCTCTCAGCACTGTAACTCTGTGTTGATTTTGGCGCCCCCTGTGGTTGAATCTATAAGTCCAATCTTTTAGCTGATATTCTCCTGAGCGATGAGTTTCTGACAGAAATGATCATCCTGCTTTCTCCTTGAAAAACATACTACACACTGCTAATAGTCCCACGCAGCAGTTTCAGGCATAAGAATTCATAATCATGATTATTTATTTATAATTAAGAAACTGAAAATCTTTTTTTGGCTAATAGTCTTGTTTGCTTTACTTGGTAAAGCAAACATAACCAGTGACAAATTTCCCACAGGAGCTTTAGGATATGTTCTCCTCTGATTCAGATCAGGAAATTTACAACTAGAAAGTAAACAAGAGAAAAAAATCTGACCACGTATCTGATGCCAACCTAGGCCATTTGGCACATTAAGATACTCTGTGCTGAGGTTATATTTTATTCATTAATCAAAGAATGTTGGGCCTTAAGACCATGCCATTGGAAAGCTTTTTCAGCTGGCTAAGCTTGAGAATGAGTGTTTTAGGAAGCATTTTGAAACTGAAAAGAGAGAAGGTTGTCCAGCAAAATAGTCTGTTTACACACAGTACGCACACACAGTACAGACGAGCTAATACTTTGCTTTCTGTCAACACGCAACACTTCTCCTCTGTATCTTTTTACATCAAACTCCAAAGTGCCTCTGTATTTTTTTCCAGGGGGGTGTATAAAAAGTGGGAGGAGAAAAACGACAGAGAAGTTGGATCTGTCTCTAAGTCTGCAGGGCTACGATAGTTCTATAAATGAATACAACAATAATAAGACAGTCATTTGAGGCTATGCAGCTATTGATTCAACAAGGGACATGAACACTGAGTGTACTTAAAAAAAAGCTAAAGCTCCTAAAATGAGGAGAAATGGACAGTTAGAAGAGCAACTGCTCAAAAGAGAGGGACATCAAAGCAGGGAGAGGAAAGAGAGGAAATGTAGAGGGCCAGAGAACATCTCGATTTATCTCTATATCACTCTCTCGCTCTACTTTTTCCCACAATCAAAGGCCAAGCCATGCCGATGACACTGGGCCAGACCCAGTGATGACACCAGGCCGGAGCAAGTGCTGAAAGAGTCTGGCAGAGGGGGTACTGAAACAGAGCTGGGATCTCCTGAGAAAGAACCTGTGAGACACTATCATAACTAACAGAGACCCCTGTGTACAGGATGTCCTTTTATTAACACACACACACACACACACACACACACACACACACACACACACACACACACACACACACACACACACACACACACACACACACACACACACACAAATACCCAATGCAGCCCAAGTGGACGTAACTGAATCTCTGTCTGTGGTTGCTATAGGAAGGGAACCTGATAGGGGATACTATACTTCTATGCACACAGCCAGCCCTTTTTTTTAAAGCATGAATATGGATCGAGACGACCACAATGTTTGAACATGAATAACACATGTATGCCAAAACCACACCACAACCGGCTCTGCGTGTCTACCTCCCACGCCCCCCCTCCACCACCACCCCCCGAGTAAAAGAAAAAAAAACACAGAAACCCAAAATGAAAAAATAAATAAGTAAATGCATCATTATGCATTGGTCACGGTCCCGTAGACCGAGGGCTCAAACACAGCAAGGATTGTTCTATGTTGTGATACGTAAGACTGAAAATATCTGCACTACACTATCATATGTATTTTACTTTTTCCATTTTGTTAAGATCCTCATTATTTTAAGTTAAATTCAGCCCCTAACAATCACAATAAACTAATCAAACTACAGACATGACATCATGTCATGCTATAATACCAGTTGACGGTTCATAGAGAGGCCTAGAAGAAATGACAATACTTGTACAGAAACAAGGCACCAAAGAGTAATATGTGCACCACCAAACTCCAAAGTGCCTCTGTATTTTGATACGATTTAGGTGCAACAGACCCTTGGAGTATAAATTTAGTAAAAGAAGTCAAAAAGCTACTTATTTTCATACACCTGAAGAATTTTTAAAGAGACAAATCTGACTTGATAGACTTTTTAAAGGCTTGGTTAGTCACAAGGTCGCTGTTGAAGTCCAAAACAAGGTCTTTGTAGAAAAAATAATTCTGACCTTTTATATAGAAAAGGTCAGAATTCTCATCCTTCTCCTCTTCGTCCTCAGGGGTCGAATGAATCAGAAGGTCTCAGACTGAGCTCTTAATAAATGAAAGCACTGAATACTAAATTTTGTTGAATGTTGAACGATATTGCTGATATTGAATTTTAGTTGTGGCTACTCTATTTAGATGGAATACGGGGGGGGGGGGGGGGGGGCTTCTTTGGAAACTTGATGGCTCAACTAACTTGAAGCATTTCTTTGCACTTACTAAGGTTTTTCCTTCTTGTTTAAATTCTTGCTTGTGTTGTACGTCGCTTTGGAAAAAAGGGTCTGCTAAATGAAATTGTAGAATTGTTGTAGAATTGTAGAAAAACTGACAAATAGAAACAGTGGTAGATTTTGACCACAGCTGCCCTTGTGTTTGCAGTATCACAGAGTATGCTCTTAGTTGGGATTTATGCATAGCTGGGTTAGCATCAATAGTAAGTAGGGTAGTTCTTCCTTATTATTTCAGACTTTCACCAGCTCACCAGAACAACCACCTTCAGGTTAGCACTGTAAACTAAAGGAAAGCAGCTATGGGGTTGCATTTATTCAGGGCAAAGTGATAACATCGCATGTGTGCACACTGGATTGCTTATCTCCAGGCCCCCCAAAAGTTTACAGTACGCATTCAAAACATTCACACCCGGTGTTTGTATCACAGAGGAAGTGGAGCTGCAAGCTTTGGTGAACTTGCACATCATACAGCCAACACAACATATACATGTTGTAATCATTTTGCTAAAACTCCTTTTCCTAATCTGGAATAAGTCACCAAGTATGTTGGGCTAATTTTATAGGCTGGTATACTAAACACATTTTTATTGGTTGGATTTAGTTTTTCATATCTGTCAACTAAACTCATCAATGTTAACTTGGCTACAATTCAAATGTAACCAAAGATGGTCCATTCAAAATTCAATCAAGTTGGGTAAACCTCAGTTTGAATTCTACAAGTAAGTTTGGTAGTGAAGTTAGAAGAGGAAAACTGTACATGTATGTCTTTAGGATTTTTGATAAACTAATACAATGACATTCATGTTTAGAGTTTTAATTAGAAGCATTTTTATTTTCAGGGTTAAAAAAATGAAGGTGGGGACGCTGGTATGGTGTAGTGGTTTAGGTCACACCCCATGAGGCTAGCCCTTGAGCGGGTTACCAGGGTTTAAATTCAACTTGCAGCCTTTTCACACGTCACTCCTCACCTACTCTTTTTCTGTCTCTATTCATTTTCCTGTCCTCCCTAAAAAAAACGGAAAAAAATGTTTCAAAATAGAGACAAACAACAGAAAAACAGAGCCACTCAAAGCACCCAAAACAACATAGTTGGGTAAGAAAAGCAGGATTTATAAATCAGATAATGTAAAACTGCAGTTTGATGGTGCAAACAGACTTCTTGTTGCTTTTTACATCTCATTTCTTTTTCAACATTAACTTTTTCCATTTTATATTACAGCCACATAAATATCCGACAGACTGTTTTTGCTCTTAGTTCTCCAGATGTCAGTTCCTTATGAGAGCAAGTTTGGACGGACTCACACACACATGCACGTACGCACGCGCACACACACACACACATCAACAAAATCTGAAGGCAGAAAACTATCATGACACACCAGTTGACCTGTCATCAGCATGTGTCATCATCAGCATCACTACGGGTGGCTGGGAATTGGATCTGTTTGTAGTGAAGATAGAAAGCCCGTTTTAATAACACAGATGCTTCCTCTTAAAACTCCAGGAGGATGACATGTATATGTGTGTGTGTGTGTATGTCCGCTACAGATATTGACTCTTTTCATCATCAGGGAATATATACAAGAGATTAATAGGCATATGAGGTGTGTTTAGGTGACTCACTCAGAGCTGATAATTTTATGAGGAAGGCCAGCATCTCACTCACCAGCTTTTCAGGTTGTAACATTTTGCACAACTTTCACAAGCCTTTCCACTGACTGTCATTTGCCTTTTTCTTGACCCGTCTTTTCAATTCTTTATCCAGAATATTTAGTCATATCAAAAAAAGAGGGAAATTGCTCCCTTGAAATAAAGGAAATATCAGGAAGAGTTACATCCTGTCCTGGTTGGACTTCAAACATGCAGTGAGGGGATAAATTTCTTCTATAACTAGAATACTGGATGACTCAGGGAGAGACATAAATTGGGTTTCAAAGATACATCCCTGTCTTTCTCCTTTAGTACAGGTATTTGAGTTACAGTGCCCCTGATCAGAGGTGTGAAAAAAGAAAAGAAATCAACTCTTGGCTTTCTGAATCCCACCTTTCAAGCTCTGGTATCACAGTATTATGAGTTTTATTCAATTAAGTAAAGAAATAGAAATTTCTGCTCATATATTTCTATGGAATGATGGATCAACTGTTTATGGGTTGTTTCATTTTCATTTTCATTTTCCTTTTTTTTGCCTATAGGAGGCCTCATTCTTAGTGTATAATGTCCATTTTGGTGGTGTTTCTGCATTTCATGAGCCAGCAGTTACTTAAAAAGAACCAAACACACAAAGGTATCCAGTTTTAGCTTTCTGCTCCATTCCTGCCTATCTCTTCAGACATTTCACATTTAGATTTGGCCCATATGGACCGTTTCAAAGCAGGAAAATATGCCACAGATTGTGGTCAGTGTGGCCATGTGGAATGTAACACCTGCTGGAATTCTCTGTTAAAATTATTTCCTGGCTTTTTTACTGATCTTGCAACACGATAAGATGCTTGATTCTGACTGGTCAAAATCTCTTTGCAGCAGTTCTTAGCCTTCACTAATGTGAGCAAAGACAGTGGCAAACTGATCATGTCATGTAAAATAAGTCAGCGAAAAAAAAAAGAGTTTCAGTACATTTGGCTTCTGCTTGTTGACACCATAGGCCGTAGCTCCGTTTAGCATCACGTTGATTACCAATGTGGATGAAACAATAATTTAACTTAGCATGCTAATGTTGCAGCCTAAACAACACCGATATTTTCATAATGGATCCTGTCCAGTGGTCCAAGCGATAGCAGCTGAGCAGGTGAGATAACCAGTCATATATATATATATATATATATATATATGCTGTATACAAACTTAAACTGTCTATTTATGATAAATCTGGTTCATACGTCATACTGCTGTAGGCTGTTTCATAAGTTGTGCTCTATCAGTACTGGATTTTAAAAATAAACTTGCATTTAAAGTGAGGATGATTGTTTTTACAGTTAAGTGAAAAGTTTGTGTCAAGTAGGTGACCTAGAAAGGAAAAACTGGGATAAAAGAAACATGAGGTTGTAGAGAAGGAGAGGGCTGTCTGCAGATATTATTAAAAACACACACACATGTATTACTGAATGCCTAAAACTCAAAACACAATGTCTTCAATTAGAGCTGGAAGCCTAAACAATAGCACATGTTTGGCCTCGAAGTAAAGCAAAACTTCAAATCAAATATAAATGAAATGTAAATAAGCAGAGAGACAGTCCCATTCATCTGATGAAGAATAAAGCTTTTTAGTTGGCTCAAATGCAGAGCTACAGGTGTCACCCAAAGGAGTACAGCACGAGGTGCACACAAAGGTCATCTCTACACTTGTTGCACAGAAACACACAGCAGTCACACAAACACAGTAATGCATTTGAACACATTTGTGCGCACACAGACACACAGTGATGGCACTAGATGTGACCTTTGGAGCCGTCTCTCATTAAACTCAGTGAGGGGCAGTGTGTGAGGGGAGAGTGGGAGATCTAATTTGAGGACATGAGAGGAAGCAAGGAGGTTCAGAGGGAGCCCTTTATGGGTGTGTAATTGGAGGAATTACCCACATGAACGCCACAGGTGGCCAGAGACCCCGTCTGAACGGTTAACCATATAAAAGTTATTAAGGCCTTTGAGACACACCATGCAGGTGTGTGTGTGTGTGTGTGTGTGTGTGTGTGTGTGTGTGTGTGTGTGTGTGTGTGTGTGTGTGTGTGTGTGTGCGCGTGTGTGCGTGTGTGCGAGTGAGAAAACAATATGCAGGTTTAAACATTTATAGAATAAATTGTAAAGATAAAGAATAGATATGTTGCTCTTAAAGGTAAGTTGTTGTTTTTTTGAAATCCACCTTAGTAAATATGTATGCCTGAAAGTTTTGTAACTGATAAACTGTTAGATCTTACTTGGCACTTATTCAATAATCCAAGAACAAACACTTTCACAGTCTCCTATAGGTGCCAGTCACATAATCATAATGCAGCAACCAAAACATAAAATTAATTTCCATAAAGTCTGGTTAAAAAGGAAAATGAGTCAATAAAGAAGGGATGTTGTGGGTATTTTTAGGCTTCATACTGTCCCTCTGGTACCCCAGTAGTAGTTTTACATGATTTACAGCTAAAATAAATCCATATTTTTCTCACACCAGTGTTTTAGAAAAGTCTTATTACAGCCTCTGTCTGAAGCGCTTTGTTTTAGCTGCTTTCACTCTGATTGGCTAGCCTGCTGGGGGCAAAGCTATGACCTTTGTGATTGAGGCCCACCCTCCAACGTGTCATGAACCAGTTAGGAGATCTTTATGCGATGACCAGAGTGTATAAAATATGGACATAGTCTCTACAGTCAAATGTAGCCAATCCTTGAACAGGGCCATCTTGGACATGGCGCAAACTTTGAGCTTTCTTTCTAACAGCTATAGGGTGCCTGTCAGTCACATGAGCTGAGCCTCTGATTGGACAAACTCATAATACTAATATCTTCTAAACCGCTGAGTTAGAAAAAATTCAACCCCCGTACAGTGTGTGCTGATAGCACAATTAGCGATTCAGACCCAAGCCGTTTTTTTGAGCCAGGCTGTGAATATAAAATGCCGTAAAAGTCTGTTTTTTTGGCTTGGTGTGTTTGTGACTTCCAGTCTTTCTGCAGCCAGCCTTTAGTGGATTCTCAATGAACAGCAACTTTTAGCACTTCCAAAGGGGTTCATTTTCTCTACTGGATGCTGCACCTTGGCAATGACCTCATCATTACAGCAAGTCTTGTTAAGATCTTGTGCTATTTATAGAACAGATAATTTTCTACAACATACGAATATTCAGCGGTTTGGAAATCTGGATGTTCAGTATGAACATCCACTAGTGTTACTTCATATTCATGTTTAAATTATAGGAAAGCATATTGCCTCCCTTTTATCTAATATCATTTTTTTTCTTAAAGAGCTGATTTAAATAAATGTTTAGTAGGTTTTTCCTAATAAATGTAGAATGTTTATTTATTAAGTAATTTTGAGGCAACTAAAAAGTTGAACAACAATAATTAGTAACTGTATCAAGTTGATCTAGAACACTTGTAACAGAGCATCCGTCTGCTTTCTTATAACAGTCAAATGTGTCACCCACTGAGAATAAGTGCTAACTAGTGATAACTATCTTCAATAATCTGTCAATCACCTGGTCAAGTCCCTCCCCCAGCAAAGACTTTAAATAATTCAAGAAAACTTAAAGTCCAGTAAAAGTGGTGACACCACTCTAACATGCATTCCAATTTCCATTTACTAAAACTACTTATTACTCAAGCTGGCTGGACTCTCTTACCTTCTTTTGTAGGACATTGACCTTCCTCTCCTTGACATCCAGCATGTCCTTCATGTCCCTGATCTCTCCCGTAAGTGTGCTCTTTTCATCAGTCAAGTCCTGAAGCTGTTTGGTCTTCTTGGTCAGAAACTGCTCCTTCTCCTCCAGACGCACCCGCAGAGCATCTACCTAGAAGAAACCAGTGCAAGACTTTCAGTACAGATAAGAAGATAAGAAGTGGGACAGAACAAGATGGAATGATAAAGAGCTAGAACAACATTAAGTGAGTCATTGAGCTCAAGGGAGCCACCGTAAAATTCATTCTTATACCAGCTGACATGTAGAAAGAGAGTGGGACATGCAGAGTGATGAGGGAGAAATCACATGCCTCAGGATATCAAACCAGATGAAGTGAGAGACAGAAAATTAGGAGCACATTAAAAAAACTTGCATCAAGTCATTTTTGTACCAATCCTCAGTTGAAAGGTGCATGTTATTTTTCAGTGCTGGAACTTACATTTCTCATCACGTTTACTTTGTGTCATTTGGAAGCAGAGAAAGTTCAGCTCTGAAAGTGTAGCTCTGCAGTGAAAGGGTGACGGAGGGAGTTTTAGCCTGGAGCCTGTCCCATTAGCTGTTATTGAGAGTGCTGTGTGATCGGGTCAGCGCTGCCATAGATCACATCGCTCACACACGGCTTACTCACATTAAAATCCTTTTTTTGTTTCTGGCTGTGAGCAATGAGATGAGTGAGATCCCAGCTTACGCCACAGTTTCTTATTGGACATGTAACAGTTTTCTGCTTCAGTGCCTACAGTCACACACACACACACAAATGCAGAGACTCACAGCTGCCTGACATTAACAGACTTTCTGCTCCTCTGTTGCTTTTCAACACCTGATTACATTTCCAGATCTTCTTATGCCATAAGTGAACCCACTTGAACTTAATTTTCATGTGAGTGTAAAGGTTTTATGTAGTTTGAGAGACAAATACAGAGTGCAGATAAAGGGAAGTGGGGAAGGAGGCCTCGTTAACAGTCGTTTTAACAAGCGTTACTTTGACACAAAGGTGGCTGCGTGAAAACAAAAAGCTCTGGTTCTGTTGTTCAATCCATCTCACGCCTAAACTATTTCACAGGGAAAGGAAGCATTCATGAATGTTAATCAAGGACATTTCCACAAATGCTGTTCATGAGAGTTGTTTCAAAGTACTAGCACTTTGCTTTTCATAAAGCGACAGTTAGGGGATGAAAACTCAGAAATATTCTTTGAAAATGTACTTTCTTTAGGTAGTAATAGAGTAAAAACCTGTAATAAGTCTGTAAAATGAGGCACCAATAACTTGGCATCAAGGATGTAAAAGAAGCTCAGGAGATAGTCGAAAATCTGCTCACATACTCGATCGTTCAAATCGGTGAGATGTAAAAGGAGTTGCAGCACCTTTTTCAATCCGTAGAGGGAACCTTTTCCCTCTGACTTCTTTAGTTTAACAGCATCAAATTTTTTTAGCTCCATTCTACATGGTGGCAGCGACTGAAGACATAGCAGTTGAGAATGAATCACCAGTGTTTCCCACAAACAGATAATACAAGATTTTATTAAACTATTTAAACCCTAGCAGACAAGCTTCCTCTTTCCTCTAAATCTAAAGAGAAAAGTGGGACACATTTCATTCCGTAAGTTTATAAGCCTTCTGTCCTTTCAAAATAAAAGCATTGAAATCCAAAATAATTAGGTGTAACTTAGGTGTGAGTAGGGATGCACCATCATTTTGGCCACTGGAAAGGGCCCAAAAATGCATTTTTGGTTTTTCAGCCGAGAGGCTTTTATCGTTGAAACAACACAGCTGACACAGTATATTGCAATGATGCATGCAAAAATGGTGGCCGGCACACTCTTGTCCAGATAAGGCTCAATGTATTTCAATATAACTGAGAGAGAATGACCCACAGATACATTACTGTGGTAAGTAGGGGTGCTGGGGGTGCTGCAACTTCCCCTGCTTAGTTGCACTGCTTCATGGAAAAAAACATCTTCACCCAAAAAGAGATAAACACAAGCAATAAAGGGAACAAAATATTGTTGTACAAAAAAGGGACCAGGACCACGTTGACCATGTGCCGCTAATTCAGGCTAACATCCCAGGTCAAAATGCTAACGTTTCAGAGGCACCGCATCAACCAACTAGCTTCCGTTTCCCAGGAAGGTCATTTGGAAAAGAAATGTTTTGCTGGTCATTCAATGCGAGCTGGTTTATCGAATGGAGATGGCTGCATTAAATCAAAGGCAATGAGTGTTTTTTTTTCAGCTGTGTCAAAGCAGTGGAGAAAGGTTTAATCAACAAAGAGAATGCATAAGACAGCTGCTTTGTCAAGGGAGGCTTCACAAAATGGTGGAAAGCTACAGAAAATTCAAGAAGCATGAAAAGTCTGAGCTTTACAGCAATGCCCTTCAAAAAATCTCTGCTCTGAAAAACGTAACGAGACATGTCCTGGAACTGATGTTCAGGTCGGTGCTCTTCCTGGGAAAGAAGTGGGCAGCTTTTCGGAGTGACAGCAGCCGTGATGGCATTTTGTATGAACTCATGCTGGAGCATACTTACAACCTCCCAAAATAGACAGAATGGATTTTCTGGAGACAGAACTGGATCTCGAACACAATTCAGAAAGAAGTCATTCACCAGTATGCCCACGCCATTTAAGGTGAGACTGTCCAGTGCAGCAAATTGTTCCTTGCTACGGACTCACAGTTGATGGTACCAGGAACGCCAGTACAACAGAAGAAATTTCATTGACGTTTCAATATGTGGGTGAAAACATAGAGACTTATTCTGATTTCTTTGGATTTTACAATGCTCCTGACAGCAGTGCAGAGACACTGTTCAAGTGCATCATGGATGTATTTCTCAGACTGAACATCCCAACTGGACATCTCCAAGACTCCTGTTTTGATGGTGCTGGTAAAATGTTGGGACGGTTTGCCAGGTGTTCAAGCATAGGTGAAAGAACTGTCCTGTGTCTCTGTTCATGCACGATGCCAACCATTCACTTGACCTAGTTCTTCAAGAAGCCACCAGAGAAGTGAGTCTGATCGCTGACTCCATGAACTTCATCTGGGTTGTAGCTGTGGTAATCTGTGAGACACGCAAGGAGCACTACAGGTAAATGTTTGGCTGTGATGCAGCAGTAGTTACCATACTGACTGTATGTCCGACAAGATGGTGCATACAAACAGCTATCAAGCGTGTCCGCAGTGCCTACAGACAGATTATTGACACTTTGGAGCAGCTTAAAGATGACAAAAATGTGAGAGGAGAGACCAGAGCCAAGATCGGAGGCCTTGCACTTTGACAGGGACCAGCTGGAGAGGCAGCTAAAAATGATCTGAGACATCTTTGGCAACTCTCCTGATAACACCGACCAATACACAGCTGCAAATATGTCTAAACTCCATGGGCTGTTTTCAAAGAAGCTGAAAACCTCACCAAACTACGTCTGTGTCTCTCAATCTCAGCTGCATCATCCGAGAGAATATTTCCCACTCTGCATCGCCTGAAAAAATGGTTATGCACCTCACTATCATGCATGCTCATAGAGATATTTTGGACAATCTGGACATTAGCAGCCTAATGAGGAGCTTCATCAGAGCCAACCTGATGAGGAAGTCCATGTTTTGAGTTGTGTGATGCAGGACATTTTTTATTTTTCAAAAATACTGCCGCCACCACCTTTGCACACAGTGTTCAGCTTCAGTATTGCTGGAGCTTTCTTTTCCCTCAGCACCCACTGCTGAATATGTTCCTGTGGCTATGCTCAGATAGGGATTTGTAAAGCGTGTAATGCGCGCACGAGAAATGATCCAGGCCGCAATGGATGTGGAAAACCCACTTGGAGATGGAGAAGTGCACAGCACAGGAGAAGAAGAGCAGAGTGCAGAAAAAGGACTCTGAACCAGATGAGGGGCATTCCTGTCTTATAGATCAGGTCTATTCCTTGTTCTTTTATTTAACAGACTAAATAGCCGTATTTTTTACATGACGGGATAGTCATGCGTTCACAACTTTCCTATATCACGCACAGCAGTGTTCCGCCCCATACACATAGACACACAAACACATGAGCACACATACACACACACAGACGAGCACACCCAACAAAGCAGACAGAGAGTCCGGAAAATAATGTCACAACTATCAAAAGAGAAAAAAGCGTTTTTAAAAGCGTTCCCAGTGCAACCTCCGTTAAGACTTTGAAAAATTAATGTTTACTTTGCAATGGCACTAATGATTGGCATAATAATTTCTGGCGGTGTCTTGATTGGCCTTGTTTTTATTTATTTTTGGTTTTCAGTTTAAGTCAACAATTTTCATTTCGGTGCATCCCTAGTAGAAAAAAAGCCAAAAACCTTGTCACAATTGATTTTATGAGGTCATTTCTGCTCTGACACTTACCAAAAACAGATATCCTTACATTTTGAAATGCTCATGGAAGGGTTTTGTCAAATATCAAAGAGATTTTTTTTTAAACTCTGATTTAAAAACACGTTCACATATGTAAAATAAAGCTCAAGCCAGTTCACATCCATCTGTATTTGTGTGCAATGAGAGCACAATGTGCACGCCAAGGACACGCAGAGGAATCCTCTCCAGCAGCAGCATTAGGAGCAGGCCAGGACCCCCCAGTGTAAGATGGTGAAGTATTTATCTCATATTGCTCCTCTGGCAGGACACCAGAGTCTAATACTGAGGCCTGCTCTGTCCTCCTTGGTACATACACACACACGCACACACATTGGTGACACTACTAATCCTTTGAAAG